>JAIUCV010000360.1:600000-842538 GCA_026724425.1 Erythrophleum ivorense | reverse complement strand
ATCAGACAGTAAAACAATAGACCCATTGGGCCTCCATCTAAGCCCACAGCCCAAAACGTCGTCGCTGCGAAGGCGAGAGAGAGGAAGATGAGCGACGGGAAGGAGACGATGGCGTGTGAGAGAACGTACGAGGATCTCCGGTAAGCGTTGTAAGCGGTTTCTCTCATGAAGATGTAACGTTCCTGGAGGAATACGGAAGTGCTTCCGCGCAAGTGTAGAACATTGTTGACATCGCAAAGGCGAAGAATCCTAGCCGCTCTTGGACTCCTTTAGGGGAATTGTCTAATCGCCAGAAGACGGTTGCTAATATGAAACCGGTGATAACGACGGAGGCGACTCGCATTCCGAATTGCTCCGGTTGTCGTCGAGAGTTAAGCATGGAGCGTTTTGAGAGAGTTTTGATTTCGATCCAGAATGGATTTGCGAATGCGGGAACGGATAAGGTTGTTGTGGTTGTGTTTCCTCCGCCGTGTGGGATCGCGGCGGATTCCCCGCCGGAAACTAGCTTTCCTCTGCTGATACTGGCCGCGATTGCTTCTTTTAGTGTTAGATTCGGGTACGGCGATGCAGGAGGAGTCAGTGGCGGTTGACGGTTGTTCTCTTTCTTCATCTCTTGCCATTTTTTGTTGAATTCGACTAATCCTCTTGTTCCTCCGGCAGATACTTCAAGCTCACGGATGAGATCTAGCGCGAACTCGGTTCGATTCTCGTTCTCCGGAATCGGATTCCCGAACTCGGCGAAGAAACGCGGAAGACTCGCCGGAGATCCGCTGTAGACGGTGTGGCCGCGGGACAAGAAGATTAACCGGTCGAGCAAACCGAGAACTCTGTGGCTCGGCTGGTGGATCGACATAATCACGATACTGCCACTCTGCGCAATCCTCTTCAACACTTTAACCACCATGAACGCACTCGTCGAGTCCAAACCAGACGTAGGCTCGTCGAGGAAGAGAAGAATCGGGTCGTGGATGATATCGATTCCGATCGACACACGTCTCCTTTCACCACGGAGATTCCACGGTGACCTTCGTCGCCGATAATCGTTTTAGCGGCGTTTCTGATTCCTAATTGATCAATCAACGCTTGAACACGAAGCTTCTTCTTCGATTTCGGTAAACTCCTCGGGAGACGAAAATCAGCGGCGAACATTAGAGTTTCTTCAACGGTGAGCATAGGATAGAGAAGATCGTCTTGCATCACGTAAGCTGAGATAACTTTGAGCATTCGAGATTGAAGAGTTTCTCCGTTTAGCTTCACCGTTCCTTTCAAGCTTCCTTTAGCAATCCGATTCACTAATGCATCGATCAGTGTTGATTTCCCGGACCCGCTAGCTCCGAGCACAGCCATGATCTCTCCATCACGAGTCTCGCCGGAGATGTTATTGAGGAGTGTTTTGGTATTCGGCCTTCCGGTTAGAGCTATCTCGGGATCCTCTGTTTTTCGCCGTGGAATGAGATCGCGGAACTTTAGTTTACGGCGAACAGAGACGTTGTAAGTGAGATTCTCGAAAGTGAGAACGAAAGGAACAGTACGGTCGAGATCATAGTCGTCGTCCCGGTTCAGTGACTCATGAACTGGAGTCTCGTCTCCAATGGCTACTTTCCTAACGTCACTTACGTTCTTCAGAAGTTGCCCTAAAGTGGAATCGGACACAGAGGTGATGGAGTTGAGCTCCGTGGAGTAAAACGGCGGCGAATCATCAGCTGCTACAATACGAGCCATAGTCACACAAAGAGCAAAAGACTTAAGACTTTTTTAAGAATGCTTAACAAATTAACTGCTTTAAAAAACACTCATTGCACTTCCTGTAGCTACACTCTCTCTCTCGAAGAAGAAGAAGAAGAAGAAGAAGCAAAAGTGTTTGTTATTTAGTTAAATGGGATTTTTGTTTTCGTTGGATATGTCTCAATCTGTGAATCTTACTATATGCTTATATAGAAGCAAGAGTGCGTGAAGAGACGTGTGTGTATGTGTGAAGACAGACACCAAGGCTTGATTGATGTGAGAAATGTTAAATAAGAAGTCTTTGTGAGTTGCATGGGAAAGGTGTGTTAGGTTTATATTTTGACTGTTTGGATGTAAATGCGTTTTTGATTTATTGTTTCTTTAATTAGGGGAAGGTGAAGAGTCGACCTATGAAATCTAAAGTTCCTAAGATAGAAAGAAATAATACCAAATACGCTTTTTTCTTTTTGTTTGTGTGTGTAAGAATCGATGGGCACAGGACACGTGGCGAAATGGGATTTTATTGACTTGTGAATTAGCCAATTAGGTAAAGGGTGTTTGTTGATCTAACATAGGCATGGGACGAGGACTTTCGTGTGTGTTTCTCCCATAGGTTTCCCATACTTGGCCCAATGAATGCTCTTCTCTATATTTCGAGTTTTTTTCATATTTTGAGTGACTGTTCAAAATTCAAATTGTTTGTATAATCATGTACTATAGACTATAGTGATCACTAAATAAAAACACATATTTCCCCGTGTCCACCTCTATTAAAAAAAAAAGAGTTTTTCGAATTCTCAAAAAAAAAAAAAAGAAAAAAAATCAGGCGAACAGAGACCACAAAAGCAATTATAATAATTAATCATCTCCATTAATGGAAGCAGGTTATAAAGGATCTCTCACCAAAGGGATAAATTCATAAATCATTACTGTGATATCTGATATGTGGAGGTAACAAACACCATATACCTTGTTAGAAGAATCTAAGATATGCCCTTTTTGTAAAATAGTATTCTTAACTGCGTTTCAGGTAGTTGACAAGAAAATCGTGTTAGGTAAAAGCAATTTTTAAAAGTGTAAAATGACAAATTTGCTACTGTGGTGGTCAAAGCTTGTTTGGCATAGATGATTGATGAGGTAGTTAAAAATGCGAAAATATTATCCAGACCAATGTCATGCAAAATGGATGCCAACTTGTAAATGTAAAATAGTACTAGTATGTATATTGTAGGATCTATGGTTTTAGACTGTTTTTTATATTGATATATCTATTTAAAAGTCGGTTCAATAAAAATGAAAACTTAGATCTATAATATAAATGGCTACAATGCCTAGCTAGCTTGCTACTTAACTTGCCGAACTTAATTAAAAGCCTAACAGAATGGCGGAAAAACGCTTCAAGCGCACATGGATAGTTCGCTTGAGTTAAGTTATCGATAGTGTATAATACAATATCCAATTCAAGTCTTTCTGTGGACATTACATCAGCTGTCTCTCCACGATATTGTTTTTCCTTTTTATTGTAACTAACAATTCTCAATAATTTTTTTGGACCAGAGATTATGACATGTCAAGTTCTTTTTTTTTTATAGAAAAAATAAGAACATGTTAAGTTGGTTTTTTAATCGTCATTACTACTTGAATTCGTGGTTTTGATAAAACATTTCCCTTTAAACGGCTATCCAATACGTTAGTTGATCAGTTGGGTAGTTGACAAAAAAGAGAGAGAGAGAGAGAGAATCGTTTTTTATTCGTTTTTTTTAAAACTTAGTTGGTAAATCATGTGCTCGTTAGCCGACCTTCAGTTAAGCGTATTGTATCACAAGAGCTTAGACATCTTTAAAGGACATAATATAATGCAGTTTTCTACAAATTTCGAGATTATTGCAAATTTCAACCCAAAGTCCATTCGATTATAGTAAAAGAAAACATGCACTAGCGTAATGTATATTGAGATAATGTCGATAGGATGACTTCGTATTTATTGCGATGCATGTGGTAAGTTAAAGTCAAATATGTCACCAATTAGGTGATTCATACTATATGTGAAGATATTTATTGGGAAAGGTCTTGTAAAATTAATGCTCATTGTTCCATGCATGCACGACGGAACTTTGGCAAGATCCTATGAATTCGGTTTATAATTGCGTGAGCGTGACTATGGAATGTTAACTATCCGTACCATGAAACCCAAAAAACAAAAAACTCTTTAGAGAAATATCTACTTTGTCTCTAGTTCAGAAATCAGAATATTCGAAATTTGGCGCGCTATAGATAGATCTATAACAGTCATGATTGTTAAGTTTTTCTGTAGTATATTTAGAACAAAATCTAGTTTTGAAGTTTGAACCGTAATTCTAAATTTGCCAAAGAGTGATCTTTAGTCATTTGTGAGTAAGAGTTTATCCAAAACCGAGTGTGTATTGTACATGTAAATTTGAAAACATTTTCTATACGGTCTATTTTTCAGAAACAAACAAAATTAAAGACTCATTTGTATTGTAAAATCTTAAAAGTATCTTTCTAGTCATTAAGCACAACAATCAGCGTCAACTAACAAAGTCTTTAGGAAATAATGCAAATATAAAGTTTATAAAGTTGATACCCATTTGCTATTTTCCGTAAATGATTTTAAAGGTTAATAGAACACGATTACACACACTCACAAACTCCACATCATCCATGAATAACGTAGTAGTCAGCTAATACGAGTAAAATAAACTATATTGATAATCGATTTTTTTGTTTGCTACATGATATTGATAATCGGTTTAATATTATATACTTTTCATTACAGCCATTTGATTTCTGGTTTGATATATTTTACGATGACAATAATATTCGAATGTTAACTATTCGCGACGGAAATCTCTTATTAATCTCTCACACCAAATTTTCTCAAATCACATAACAGTATTAATTTATAATGCATTTTAATCTGTAACCGACTATCATTTTCCCACCTTCTAGAACTGTACTCTAAGCCGGTGTAACGTTAACGATAACATATGTAAGCAATAAATAATGATAGGGAAGGCTTACATTTCCAATTTCATTTTGACTTTTTCGGTAATTAATGTTTTGTTGACTTTAGAATACCAACTTCTAACAGTATTTCCCTTCATGCCGCCACGATCAAAGGAAAGGAAGGTTCATAACATTATTCAACAAAACTTAGCGTAGGCGTAGCCGACTTTAAATTTATTTGGACCACTGTCTCGTTATATATATATGAAAATGTACTAATGCTGATTTGCAGAGACAGCAGAGTTAATATCATAGTTTTTTAGTCATAAAAGTCAATATATCCGCAAATCTCGTTATGAAAACACAATTTTGGTGTTATGTAAAATACATGCAATCAAATAAAATACGAATCCACGATAACATAACAAACTTGGGCCACAAATTCATTATGGGCCCTATCCGTTCACTAGAATTTATTCACATTCACTTAGATAAACGAGAAGTAGGAATTGCATGCATGTGAATTGTTACAGTCCTGCTTCTGGTTTTACACATGAATTGCATGCATGTGAACACCTTGTTTATTTGGTTCGGTTAAGTAATTACACATTTGCATACTCTTAGTTTTCGGGAACGGTCAACGCACCTCTTTGAATTCTCTTTCGTGGAAACTCTATATGTATTGACTTCTGCCATTTCTGGATAATCAATTAAGAAACAATTCTCTAAACTCTTTCTCCTTCCTAATCTCTAAATCATCTATCATCTTCATCCAACGAATTCAAGCATCTTCGAGTTGATCTTCATTATGATTAAATCTAAATCAACTTCTAGACTTGCATGCATTCCTCTATCTTCAGAACCTGCAATTCCTGTAACACTTCTTCATGTAGCAAATTCTCTGGAAGCCTGAAAACTTCCAAGGCGTTAATAAAGATCTGTTAAGATGTTTAAACTATATTCCTTAACAAGAGAGGTCTTCAAGAGTTTGTAATCTCTGATCAGAGTGAAATTTGTGAGCCGCAACGGAGAATTTAGTTGTGGCCAGGCTAGATCTCGAGAAGATGAAACGATGGGTAATCAGTAAAGGCGAATTAAGAACCTGAAATTTAAATCATTTTTATTTAACCCAATCCAAAAAGAAACAAAAAATAGACTGTATTAGTAAAAGTGGAAATACAGTAAAAATTTACGTTATACTCCACAAATCCATATTGTAGATTAGATAATCAATAAACTCCATGGAATGTGATAGGACATGATCGTTCAATTTTTTTTAAATTTAAAAAAAAAAAAAAAAAAAAAACAGGATATCAGCATGTAAAAATATGTATTGTGAATTATTAATACTAATAGTTTTTCAATATTAACATTTAAAAATCTCTTGGTGATTTTCCAACCTTCTCATTTGAACTGGTCTTTCTCTGTTATTTTTCATTTCATTTTATAAATCTTGATAGTTTATATGATAAAATCTATGCACTTAAATATTTCTTCACGACCTCCACTAATTTTTCTAATTTGTTAATTTAAACATACTTTTAAGTTCTTTTTCTAATTATTTATTATACTCTTATTTTATGGTGTCATGTATTCAAATGAGTGTACAAAAACGAAAAGTGAGATATATGGTAAAATAGAAATTTATTTTTCTTTTAATTTTGCATTTTTCTGTTTTTTTTTTGTTATTTGTTTTTAGTGGATAAATTTACTCCCTATTAGTAAAAACATTGTAGTTATTGTTAAAACAATACATTTCCAAGACTTTTGTTATATCTTAAACTTTTGGTTTGGTTTGGTTGGGTTTTAACTATAAATTTAAGGGTTAACTCATTTTTTTAATCGTGTTGGCTAATCATACTTTCTGACAATAAATTTTTGTTGACCAGATCTCTAATTAGTTTATGTTTGTATTAAAATTTAGACAATACCATAAAACAATTTAGTAATTAAAGGATCAGATCTGTATACTTATTTTTCTTCAAAATAATCAATAACCCGTGCTGTCGACATCACGAGTCAAAATCTAATAAAGTGATCTAAAAATTTTGATTCTCTCAAAGTTAACAAAATCGACAAAATCAATAATTATCAATCTCATTAACAAAAAAAATAGAAAATACTTATTTTTCTTCAATAGAAACAACGACGTGCTGTACTTATTTTTCTTCACTAGAAACAACAACCCGTACTTATGCGCTTCGGCCCCATATGCGGTTTTAGGCTACGAAGCCCAAATTAACAACATCATTTTTATGTTATTCCATAATTAAATACACAATTAATACTAATTCATCATTATACATTACAACCATAGAATTGTTTACTTAATTACAGTGTTAATAATTAAAGTTTTCTTAACAAAAATTACAACAGCCCGTGCTTCTCAAGCACGGGTCCAGATATAGTTTAGTAATTAAAGGATCAGATCTGTATCTAGTTAGTTTATATTTATGTTAAATTTAGCTTGAACCATAAATGATTATTTAGTAATGAAAGGATCTAATATCTAATTAGTTTATATTTATGTTAATTTTATCTGAAACTATAAAATATTATTTAGTAATTAAAGGATCATATATCTAACTAGTTTGTATTTATGTTTAACTTTAGGTAATACCATAAAAATTTATCTATTAATTAAAGGATAATATATCTATTTAGTTTGTATTTATGTTTAAATTTAGCTAAAACCATAAAACATTATTTAATAGTTAAAGGATCATAGATCTAATTAGTTTATCTTTATGTTTAAATTTAGCCAAAATATAATAAATATTTTTTAGCAATTAAAGAAACAACATTTTCCTCAAAAAAATAAATATATATATATACACTACATGTTGATGTTCTTCTTACTCCAATAATTATATTAGATCCAAAAAAATGAAGCATTTTATACTTTTCATGTTAGTTACTACTACATATTTTGGGTTTAATGAAGCTTGTGTTGAAAATCGAATAGTAATTGAAAACCAACTCGAACCTGGTCGTGTTCTCGAATATCATTGTCGTTCCAGTGACAACGACCTACATGTACGAAAGTTAGACTTCAATGGTACTCCATTTGTCATTAAATTTCATGACGATATAATGAATTTAACAAGATGGAGATGTAGTTTTAGACAAGGGCCTAAAATGGAGTTTTTTTACGACATTGAAGTATACAAAGCAAATCTTGGATTTCGATGTGGGCAATTACGTGTATGGGTTGCTAAAACTGATGGGATATACTTTTCAAATAAAGCTGACAAATCTTCATGGCGTGTACTATCATGGAATCAAAATTCAAAGAACAAAACTATACTATAAGAACAACAGTAATATATATATAGCAAAATATTATAGTATATAGAATAATATGTAGCAAAATATTACAATAAAGTATTATTTTATGTGATATAAATGTTTGTATCTATGACGCCCCCGACCGCCCATCCCGGTGAGTCACCCACGTCCTCTCGGCCCATGTCTGACGGTCGGTTTGTTATTTTTGAGAGGCTCTACCGACTTATTTACTATCCCTGCAATCAACACCCGACCTTTCCCCGTGTTTTTTCCTAACTCACACGATTCCACAGACCACTTCCCGGAAGGTCACCCATCCTTCCACTACTCCAGCCCAAGCACGCTTAACTCTAGAGTTACTTATGGGCCTTTAACCGAAAAGGTAAGTGCACTTTGTTGACATAGGTAGCCAAATCAATTCTCTTAAGCCTCTCCACAAATCGAAATGTTACAATTCACCCCCACTCACTAAGCGCAACGTTCTCGTTGCGCACCTGGATCGTCACCCCCTGACGGTGTGAGTCAAGGCCACTCCACTTGACTCCACACTCACGTCTGGGTTCGGCTCTGATACCAAAATGAAACAACCAAGATTTTTTTTTTTTTATTTATAATAATCAAATGCGGAAAAACTCAATTAAACAAACTCCAATAAATAAATCTTTAATTAAATTAAACAATTAAATCAACAATATTCCAAAACCAGAACAATAAATAATTCTAGCAACCTAAACACCAGATTTGCAAAACATTAACTCAAATAAATAAGCAATACACAATCCTATCATCCTCTCCTCGGCCCGATTCCGCGATCACACTTTCTTTTTACCTGCATCACATTGGAATGGAGATGCGTAAGTATTTAATAAATACTTAGTGAGGCAATCACCCCGCCTATAGGCCATGTACACAATTTTAAGTCATTTCCAATATTTAATTAATTTCCATAATTAATAAACCATTTTCTGTTATAGAAGAAGAGAGAACAAGAGAAGAGAAGAATTGGTTGTGTATTATTCTAATAGAGAGATCCTTTATATAGGAGTACAAGAGTAGGGTTTTCCTTGTAAAGGAGTACCCTTGGTGGACAAGGTAGAATATTCTAGAATATGGGCCGATAATGGGCTTCCACATAAACTATTTATAACACTCCCCCTTGGAAGTCCATTATCTAAAAATATCTTCAAAGTGCGTAGTATGCTGCCTCGTTAAAACCTTACCAGGAAAACCCAATGGGGAAAAACCTTAGTTAAAGAAAAAGAGTACAGCGCGCAACTACTCCCCCTCATGAGGACATTCGTGTAGATCTTTGACGTGATATAATCCAATAAGGTGAACTAACTTCTTGAAAGTAGCAGATAGAAACTCCTTTAAAATCTTCACTTGAACAACTTTAGAACATTGACATCGCCATTCTTCTTGGGTTTGGTGATGAATCTACTTTATCATTCTCTTCACTCCACTTGGTTTCATAAGTGAAAGACAAGGACTTTGAAAAGGAGATAGACCTTCGTGTTTTTCATTTGTGTGTTCTTTGTTGCCTCATTAAAACCTTTCATGGAAAAACCCAATGGGATAAAAACCATGATAAGGAAAAAGAGTACAACCATACACATCGTCATATATCTCCCCCTTGGAAGCATCTTCTTCAGGAGATGCATTCCAATCATTTATACCATATTTTGACAATCATTATAAGTATAAGCTTAATGATTAAAGTCATGTGATTATCTTATAATCTCTTAGGTTATTGGACTTCTGGTCCATAACAACTTTTCACAAAAACAATCACTTCTTGATCTTTTGAACTTCGGGTCCATACTTTATTTCACATGAAAAGATTAATATATTGCTCAATTAACATTTTAAATATGGTACTCCGGGACCAAATATATATGAGCATTCTTTATGTATATACTACAAAGATCTTTTTAAGATAACATATCTTTTACTAAAATTTCTATTTGAGATAACCGAAGACTCTTCCAAGATCTTTGATCTCATATTCTTTGCATCATACTATTTTCGATAACTCTTCAAGAGTTTCATTGATAGTTAGCCTTATATATTCACTTTTGTGATTATACCCATGAAATATATTTCTATTCATTTGATTGAATAGCTAGTGTTCTCCAGGAACATAACGGTTAAATCATTAATTCTTCAGTGATTATATTCTTCAGGGACTTTTATATAAATGTCATTGTTTAGTGGGTCATATATGTCAAGTTCTTCTTTTATTGCCAAACTTAAGTAACTTGAAAGTTGCATCCACCACATGAGATTATATCTCTTCATATCATTTTTCTTAGGCATAAATGCCTATTTATAACCCACTCGTTTTACACTTTTTAGGTGTAAGGACTTCTGGTCCAAATACTTTTCTCTTTCTAAGAGCTTTTAGTTGTGCGTCTATTGCTTCTTTCGATTTGGCCAAATCATTACTTTGTGTACACAATGCAATAGACTTTGTTTCTTGATCCTCTTCTCATTCATAACATCAACTGCTACATTGCATGCAAATATTTTATTTACGACGTCGATTTGCTTTTCTGGTTCCAATTTATTCCAAACATGACATAATTAATTCTCGAGATCTTTTCATTGTCTCAGGTACCTGAATTTCTTATTTTTCATGTTTATTGTCTCTTCTGGAGATCACTCAAAAATATTTGTTTCCTCGGTTTGACCATTGTCAATTTATGCTCATTTACTTTTCTGAGGATTTTAATATTCGGAACCAACCGGTCTATCACGCTTCATGCGTTCTTTAGACTTACTAGCAGCTTGATATAGTCCTTCTGGGATATCAATTCTTATTAGAGCATTTACAGCTGGTAAGTGACTCAATATCACTATATTTGGGTCAGTAAATGTATCTGGCAACTGATACAGTAAGTTTTGTGAATGAATTATCTTTAGGACATCTATTTCACATTCTATAGTCCGATGATCAATGATAATTCATTCCAACTTTAATCTTTCTCCAACTATTTATTTTCTCTCCCTGATGTTGGAAAGACTGGCTCACTAAAATGACAGTCAAATGAGATTCATATCCAACATATATTTACCACCTCTTTCGAGGATCCATCTTATATTGCTGTGGTGGATCAATATTGATGTATATTGCACATCCAAATACTTAAAGATGGAATTTATTAGGTTTCTGACCCAAAACCAATTTTGATGGGGATAACTAGTAGTTACTCGTTGGCTTTATGCGAATTAATGCTTCTGCATTATGTGTATGAACATTTGCTACTGGATGTTCGACATTTATTCTTACAAACATGATTTTCTCATCAAAGACTTAAGATGTGAATTCACTAGTACTACCAAGTAATCTCACAAACTTCAGGTTGCAGATTAATAGCATTGATACATACAACCATTTTGTTGATGCATAAAGAAACACAATAAATTTTCTTCTAGAGGATGATTAGTCCACGAAATGGGTTATTAAACCACATATGTTTCTTGTATACTTTCTAGAAAATGAATAAGACTATAAATCTATTTTGGCTAGTGATAATTGTTGTATTATCATAGTCTCTTATGATAAAATATCATATTAGAAATCATTAAGAAGAATCTTCTAGTTCTTCAATAAATGTCTACATGTTGTATTTTTCTTCGCATAATTCTTGAACCGGAATGGTCTAACCAGTTCATGCCAAAGTATGTTATATACGGTAAACTTCTGGTTTACTATATAACATCTATTTAACTTTTCTTCATATATTGTCTTAACTTGATTAACTTCGAAATCCCTTGGAGTTACTTTATATATGATTCATCAAGATCATTTATCTTTGAATATAATCTTCTGGACTATGATATAGGGATTGTTAGATTTTTCTTGATCAATGATCAAGTTTATCTTGAGTGTGAACATAATCTTCTAGATGTTCCACCTCTAATTGCTCACTTGAGTTCTTGAAATAAGACTTGTTGATCTTGACCTTGACATTAACCATATTCATATCCATATCCATATTTATGTATTTTCTTACTCAGTATAGGATATCACATTCACTTCAGGGAATAGATCAATTAGACAAGATTAATGATTTTATTATTTTCTCAAAATAATTTCTCAAACAGTCTTTCATGATATTGTGTCTGCAGGACAACATTATTTGTCTAAGATTAGAGTATACCTTTTAGCATCTTTACATCATTGATATTCTCTTCCCATAATCTTCAAGATAATTAATGATTATGTATAGACTTCAGGTCTTATAATCTTAGATGTAAAGGCTTATATGAGCTTTACCTAATGCCGCATTGATCATATTTTTTCTTAGATTTATGTAAAGAACTTCGGGTTCTTCTACAATCGAAAATAAGATATTTATATATATATATATATATATATATATATATATATATATAAATAGAAAATAGAATTTATTAAACAGCACATATATATAATCAAAATATAGTAAAGAAAAATAACTAATATCATTAACAAGTATTTTATTATCACTTCAGGTGATAAATTTAATTTTAAATAACATATTAAAAATCATTAAGAAGAATTATTTTGCTATTGTGTCTGCTGGACAACAATATTTTAAAAATACTTCTCGAATATATTTATGCTATTATGTCTTCAAGACAATAATAATTTTGTGATGTATTCTAACACCTTTATAATATTGGTATTATTCTCACTTATATAATTCAAGTCATATTATCATTAGATGCAATCATTTTCTTTAAATTGCTCGATTAGATCATATCACTTCTGGTGATTATCCATTTTCGATAGATTACTCTTGATCAATTATTTGATCTTAAGGTCATAAAAAATGTGATGATAAATAAATATGTATATTCATATAATATAAAAGTAATTATGTCTTATATGAATAATGATTAGCACAAATAATAATATTCTAATCCAAGCTATTAAATCAATGGTTAGATGTTTGTTCGCTTTTCCTTTGACTATCAAAGAATGAAGAATTCTCTTACAATAAATTATCAGATTCTTGTAATAGTGCTGAAGATATCAAACCAATCAACTCACGTATTTAAAAACTAATTGGGTTATACTAAACCAATCCAATACCAAACCTACAAATATCTAAGCCGGTTCAAACCAGGTCAAATATCTCAAATTATCAGATTCGTCAAAGAAATATAAGTTAATAAATATAACTCAAACAATAAGCTATTATAACGAATCGAAGGTCTCAAATTATCTGGTTCATCAAAGAGGTATATAAGCTATTATAACTAAAACAATAACGTCAGCCAATCATGATTCACAAAACATGATTCAAAAGTATACTTATCTCGATTATTGGAGAGAATAAGTCCGTAAGGTAATACGACTTACGAGTACGGCATCCGGAAACTGAGAAGACGTCAGTTTAGGCTTTGCTCATAATTGTACAGGTTTGTGCACTTAACATAATTATCTATCAAAAATTGAATAATCAAACCGATCAGTATTTGAAAGAAAAACCAAACAGCCTGTTCAATTTATTATTTTAAAACAGAGAATCCAATTTGATCAAACTAACGATTCATCACCAATCAAATTTTCTTAGATATGATTTAATGCTATACCAAATCAGTTGACCAAACAAAATAAGAAATTCAAAATGCTTTACGATTATAAATAAGCTACGATCATATGGCATGTAATATAGATTATGTTTTTCTTAATTACTTTGAAGACATTCACAAATTGACAAATATGCGTGAACAAAATACTATTTAAATATGAACAGTGAAAGTCATAAAGTTTATATAAAAAAGAACATGCATTCAAACGTGGCTCACAAACAGATCTCGTCAAAGCAGTGACTCATGTGCTTATGGAAACATGGTAATATATCAAACCGTATTCATGTTTCGATTAAATAAATCATGTTGTAAATGTATAAAGCAATAGATTAAAAGTATATTTTCTAGAGACCATCATATATATACCAAATCCATAGTAGATTAAAGCAATAGATTAAAAGGACGAGTAGTTAGATCTAAAATATGGTACTTATCTTTGATAATGATCTGGAGAGTGGAGCGTACGATGAGCTACATACGACGGAGTCTCAAACAATATATGGATTAGGGTTTTGCTTTGACGGCTACCGTTTCATGGTTACTCAGACGGCTAGAGTTTTAACCTAATAGTTAGAGACTCGTGCTGATAACGTGTTATAGAAGAAGAGAGAACAAGAGAAGAGAAGAATTGGTTGTGTATTATTCTAATAGAGAGATCCTTTATATAGGAGTACAAGAGTAGGGTTTTCCTTGTAAAGGAGTACCCTTGGTGGACAAGGTAGAATATTCTAGAATATGGGCCGATAATGGGCTTCCACATAAACTATTTATAACATTTTCCACATTATTAAACCACATTAATAATTCTCATAATTATTAAAACACTTTCTCATAATTACTAGATAATTCTCATAATTACATAATTCCCCATCACTCTTATAATTACCACATATATTTTGAATCACTTAAATAATTATTACAATTATTTAAAAGTTAAAACCACTTAAAACAATTACCACAATTTTTTTACACCACTTAGATAATTACCACAATTATCTTAAGCCACTTAAAATAATTACCACAATTATTTTACACCACTTAGATAATTACCACAATTATCTTAAACCACTTAAAACAATTACCACAATTATTAAAATATTTCTTTTTAATTATTAAATAATTCCCACAATTAAATAATAATTTTTAAACACTTAAATAAATTTTCACGATTATTAAAACCTCTCAAATAATTATTAGATAATTACCACAATTAAATAATAAATTTTCACCAATTAAATAATTACCATAATTATTTTTAGATAAATTAAATAATTTAAATCACCATTAAATTATTAATTTCGGAATTAAACCACTTAATTCGAATTAAACCGGATAAACCAGCAATTAAATTAAATCAATTAAAATCGAATTAAACCGGAGTTAACCGGCTGGTGTCGACCGACACCTGCGACACCAAATTCGATTCAACAGCACAAAAACACGAAAATCACACAATTAACTCAATAAACTCTATCTATAACACCAATAGCTCAAGAACAATCACGAAAAACGCATAAACTCATCAATTCAACAAATTCAATTTCACAAATCTTCCTTTTTGCGAGCCTACGGTCATGCACTCACCGTGACAAAGGATTGAGAGCAGGAAAGAGATGAAAGACAACAATAATAAACCTCAGATCAACCACAAAGCTCCAGAATCTCTCCAAAAGCTCTCAGCCCCCTTTTTCTTCTGTTTTTCCCCGAAAAACCAGCCTCCCACGCGGCCACATCTTTTTATAACGCGACCTAGGGTTTCCAAAACCCAAACCAGCAAAACCGGTTAACTCAAAACAAAGCGAAATTGATTTCAACGTCTGGTGTCGATCGACACCACCCGTCTGAAAGTCAATATTTTGGTCTACGGATGTTACAATTCTCCCCCACTAACCTGGATTCGACCTCGAATCCCAACACAGCACGTCTACCAAAACGACAAACACCACGTCTGCAAAAGACGACAACAACACGTCTACCAAAGACGACAAACAACACGTATACCAAAGACGACAACAACACGTCTACCAAAGACGACAAACCCGGCCCACACTGGCCAACTACAAGAGATCCTCACATGATCCCTGAGACTCACATCTAATCCTATGTTATATAAGCGTTTCCAGACATTCATTACTCTTAACTCAAAACTTAAACCACTTATACGGATGACACTACACCCATATAAGTCCGCCAGAGAACGCTATCTCCACACAACCAAAAATGCAAGAGACCCACCCGTCTCTCTTAAGAGATCCACCCATCTCTTGATACTCACTTCGTGACTCGTCAGCCACTAGTAAGCAGCACCCTTATACCGAGTATCACACTCGTATAAGTCTGCAAGAACAAACCGAGGCCCCATATCCACAGATAAGTCCGCTACCACCCATAAAAGTATAAGTGCATTCATTTATACCATAAAAGTATAAAACAGCAAATGTTTATTTAATACCATAAAACACCAAAATGTTTATTTAATACTATCATTAATATAGATTCAAAAAACACAACTAAACCACAAGAACTAAATCAGTGTCTAATCTTTATAATATATAACAAATTATTGTAAATTTTTTTATATATATAAATATATCAGTGCTATAAATAATAACACAATATCTTTGATTTATGCAAGTGCATTTGTTTTTCAAAATAACTTTACATCTCTATAGTTTTTTCTAACCATAAATTGTTTACTTTCGTTAACCATTTTAACTGTTTTTATTGAATTGTTCCACTAGAATTTACTCAAGTTCACATAGACAAATGAGAACTCAATTTTTACACATAACATACATATTTGACCATCTCAATAAATTCCATTGTAATAATATTGCTAGGGAAGCATTATAAAAGTTTTTAAGTTTACCTCCTATAGCTATTAGTAAAAATATTATAAATATTGTTGAAACAATTCCTTTCCACGACTTTTGTTATATCTTAAACTTGTTGTTTGGTTTGGTTTGGGTTTCATGTATAACTATAATTTTTTGAGTTTACTCATTTGGTTTAATCATTAGCCAACCGTACTTTCCGACCACAAATTCATCTTGACTTGATCTCTAATTAGTTTATGTTTATATTTAAATTTATCTCATAACATGAAACAATACTCAGCGGAAGTCTTAAACCAATAAATAAATAACCAAATAAACCAATTAACAATATCCAATAACCAACATAAATCAAAACCAGAAACATAAATAATCTAACAACCTAACACCAGGCTCCATATATAAGACAATAATCATAAAACAACACATCCTACATCCCCCTCTTCAGCCTCGATCCCGCGGTCACACTTAGCCTTTACCTGCATCACATGGTTATAACAGATGCGTAAGTATTATCATAAATACTTAGTGAGTGGATCACTCCGCATACAAGCCAATTACGCCAACCACTAGACAATACAACAATCAACAGCAACAACAAAAACAACAATAACCAGCAACATACGAAACATAACAGCAATTCTCGCAGAACAGTACTTGTATCGACCGACACCCACCGTGTCGCTCGACACAGCCCCGAAACCTCGAAACCAATTAACCATTATTAATAATTACCACAATTATTAAAATATTTTACTTCCAATATTAAGTAATTTCCACAATTAAATAATATTTTCAACCCATAAAATCATTTCCATAATTATTAAATACTCCAAATAATTATTAAATAATTTCCACCATTAAATAATAATTTTTCACACTTAAAATAATTTTCCATAAATTATTTGAACCATTTAATTAATTAATTCCATCTTTTATTAATTAATTACCAAATAAAACCACTTAAACCGGATTAAAATTAATTAATTCCAATAACCAGATTAAACCAAACCAAACCGATATCAGACCGTCGGTGTCGACCGACACCCGCTTGGTGTCGCTCGACACCTGGTCGATTGGTGTCGATCGATGCCCAACTCGATTTTTCCAACACAAAAACACCAAAATACTCAATCCACGACATCAATCAAGATCAAACTCATCAATCATCACATAAACATCACGAAGAACACACAAAACTCAACCATTAATCACAGCAAACACACAACTAATGGGATTCAACCCCCATATACGATCAAATACACAAATAACTCAAGAACAGCTCAAGAACACAACAAAAACCTCATCTACCAACGAATCTCTAGTAATTCACGAGCCTACGATCACGCACTCACCTCGACAACGGATTGAACAAAGAGGAAAGAGAGAAAACGATGAACAGTAATCCCGATGAACAGTAATTCCGATGAACAATACACGATGAACAGTAATCCCGATGAACAATGCGCGATGAACAGTAATCCCGATGAACAGTGTTTCCGAAATTCTCCCAAAATCACCTCTTTTCTCTCTTGAAACTCCAACCTCGAAAAAATTGAGTCTCAACTCGCGGCTGCACCTCTTTTAAATCGAGAGATAGGGTTTTCTTCCCTAAACCGACCAAAACCAGCGACTTAAATCGAACCGACTCGATTCACAATAACCGGTGTCGAGCGACACCTTCACTTGTGTCGGTCGACACTACTCGACCAAACCAACAAAACCGAACAACAATCGATTTAAACCGGAAATCGATTCCCCAAACCGATGTCGCTCGACACCAACTAACCAGAAGTCGTTTTACACATTTTTCTACACAATGCTTGAACCTTTAGCTCGACTGCACAACAATCAAACAAGAACATGCACAGTCAACCCGAGATTCACACCATATAGAGTATATGCAACTACTCCCGATCACTTGGTGTCGTCCGACACCACTTCCAAATCAGCACTTTAGGTTTACGGATGTTACATAACAAAAACATTAATATTTCGTAATTAAAGATCAGAGATGTATCTAGTTAGCTTATATTTTGGTTAAATTTAGCTTAATCCATAAAATGATTATTTAGTAATGAAAGAATCAATATTTAATATTTATGTTTAATTTATCAAATAAACATAAATATTATTTAGTAATAAAAGCATCACATATCTAATTAGTTTGTATTTATGTTTAAATTTAGCTAAAACCATAAAATATTATTTAATAATTAAAGGATCATATATTTAATTTTATATAGTAATAAAAGCATCACATATCTAATTAGTTAGTATTTATGTTTAAATTTAGCTAAAACCATAAAATATTATTTAATAATTAAAGGATCATATATACAATTAGTTTATCTTTATGTTTAAATTTTGATAAAATCAGATAAAATTGTTTAGTAAATAGAAATTTTTTATAATAATTAAAACTTTTGCCAAAATATAATAAAAATTCTTTAGTAATTGTTTAAGTTTTATTATATACTTCCAAAATATAATAAAACGTTTTTAGTAATTAAAGAAACAACTTTTCCCACACACAAAATATATATATACACTATATGTTAATGTTCTTATAACTCCTATAATTATCTTAGATTTAAAAAATGAAGCATCTCATATTTTTTATGTTGGTTAGTACATATTTTTGGTTTAATGAAGCTTGTGTTGAAAATCAAGTAGTAATTCAAAACAAACTCGAACCTAATCGTGTTCTCGAATATCATTGTCGTTCTAAGGACAACAACCTAAATGTACAAAAGTTAGACTTCAATGGCACTCCATTTGTCATTAAATTTCATGACGATATACTCATTTTAACAAGATGGACATATATTTCTAGATAAGGACCTAAAATTAAGTTTTTTTATGACATTGAAGTATACAAAGCACATGTTATTCCTCAATGTGGGAAACTACGTGTATGGGTTGCTAAAACTGATGGGATATACTTTTCAAATAAAGTTGATAAATCTCCATGGCATTTACTATCATTGAATCTAAATTCAAAAATAAGAAAACTAAACTATAAGACCAACTATAATATATACTCTCTATGTGATTCTATGGTTTTATTTTTGTTTTACAAAGTCACTTTGTATTTTCAATGCACTTTTATTAAATAAAATCTAGTTTTAACCTTGTGATATTAGTGTATTAAGTAGAAAGATAATACCTTTTAATCTATACTATTATTTGCGAAGTAAAAACGCACCACAATCGTCCTCACTAATTATTACCCTCTTGCCCTTAATGAATACAAAGATTAGCGTGTCTAATTCCGTCTTTAAGTTAATATGCGAATTTAAACGAAATTAAACGATTAAACGATTTAATGCGATTTAAAAGGGAAAACTTCCTTTATTCTTTATTAAGGGATAAACACGCATATTTGGCAAAATAAAATACGAAAATGGATAACTTCAGATTCGGTTACGATGATATATTCGTATATGTACTTATCGGATTACTGATAATTGTATAATCGGGCGGTTTAAGCGTTGAAACCCTAGCTACCGTCTCTTATATATATACTTCGAGTATTTCTCATATCGTCTACGATTTTTTGTGGTTCTTGCTTTAGTTATCGCCGATATATATATGTTTTAGGTTTGATCTCATATAGTTTAGGGTTTATGCAATTGCTAATTATTTTTAGCTTGCTGACTACGTTTGTTTGCTTCTCGCGCAGCTAGGGTCATGGGCACTTCGGAGTTTTGCGGTGTGTTGTAATGTAAGTGCTATACGGCTCGGTTTAAATTTTGTCGACATCGTTTTGGTCTCTTTCGCTCGATCTGTATTACGCCGATTTATGTTTTGACTCAGATTTTGATATCGTTTATGGTTTGGTACTGTTCATAATCTACGTAGTTATTGATATTGATATTTTATTTGATAGCATACGAAACTAACAACGTTTATTTGTTCTCTTTGCAGTTTAATATCACGGTCGCTTGATCGTTATGTCGTGTTTGGTATGTAAGATTTGTGCAACGATGTTTACGTTTTCTTAACGGCGTTTTGATATTTATGGTGTGTCTGAAAAATATAAATCAATTAGAGTTTGTGTTTAACTTGCAGGATCGTCGACGGTTTAGAGAACATCTTCTTTCACGTGGACGCTTTTCTGTAACGGTAAATCCATATATCACAATTATTTTATATAAATACAAATAGTGTTTCTCATATCGATTGGACTCTTTTAGGATGTTGTTATAGGTGCAGTCAAGAGATGTTTTTTTCCTTGATATTTAAGGTGATGCCTCTTACTTTCGATTGTCTGATTGCGTTCCTTGGTTGGTACAATCATGAGTATAATTCAATTAATGTTTTTTTCATCTTGCAGGATCGTCAGCGGATTCGTGAAGTTCTTTGTTCGCATAAATGATTTTGTCAAAGGTGATATGCAAACATTACCAATGTTGTTGCGGGGTGATCCCTTTATTATTTATTACTAATAAAATCTTATTAGTACCAATCATCAAAAACCTAACAATTTTTTGTGTAAACATTGCAATTCAGGTTCAAGTTGCATCTCAAGGTGATGGATGGCACTCTCGATACCAGGCTCATGTTATTTGATTCCCTGGCAAAAGAGATTGTTCAGCATGAGGCATCCGAGTTATTCGGCTGTGTAACCGACGAGGTAGATTTCCACTTATATTTTTGCGCAGTTCTGTAATAACGTGTAGCGCAAGTAAGATGATTTTTTTCTGAATTGTGAACACCAATAACACGTTTTTTATTCGTAATGTTGATTGGATTGGTATAGCTTTGACGCAGATCGAATATCATGACGACGTGCCAGAAGGGTTACAGGATATGTGTGGAAAACGTTTTAGTTTGTAATAGCCGCCGAGAAAGCTAATCTGAAAGGAGGGCATAGTACTTACAAAGTCATCAGGGTCTTTTCTACACTTAGTGTGGTTGATAAAACTGACGCTCTCACCGATTCTGTTACGGATGTTACCCCAGCTGATCTCCTTTCTGGTTAGCCGGTAATACATGTCGTCTGTGATATTTATCACCTTTTCCGATAGCACCTTTTCATCATATATTGTCTGACATTCGTTTGGATTTCGATTGTTTTTGTCTAGAGTGTTTTGATGTTAGAGGACAGCAATGAGGTCATTATTGAAGAAGGGACGTTGAATGACAGTAAGCCAGTTTCCAAAAACGTAACGAGATCGGGGTCGATAGCAGTTTGGCGGACTTGGAAAGCTCGAACAAGAAAGCACGTCTAAAAGAGGTGAAGATTGAGAATATTGAGAAGATGATGGGAGTGGCGTAGGATGAATGGTGGTCTAATGTTTTTAGAGTTTGTTTTCTGTCGAAAAATCCAAATAACAACTAGCTTCCTGAGTTAGTTCCGACTTTGTTTTCACTTCAGTACTTTTAATTCAGTTTACGTATAAGCTGTCATTTCACATTTGAAGTTAAGTTTAATTTACCTTTGATTTTGTCATTTATAGTTTGGTTAAAATTAAAGTTTCGTTTCAATTAAAATATTGAAAATTCTATGTTTCGCAAAGAAGATTTTCACTTGCTTTTAGAAATGATTTTTTCACAAGACCATTTATGCTTAAAACCGGTCACGGCGCTTCTCATTTGTCAAGTATATGCGAGAACAACAAAAATGGCAGGTTATTATATTTAACGTGAAGGCTTGCACGTGAAAAGGTAAATAATAAAAAAATCAAAGTTTAATCACATTTGCGTGTGACACAATGACTTAGTCTCGACAGTCTACCCCTGCCAAAAGCATTGGTGAGCCGTTTCAAGCCTTAGTTTCAAAAACTTTATGACAACTTCTTTTACTTTGCAATTTCCCGAAATGTAGAATGTGTATATTTGGTAAAAACTAAAAATATTCTGCCAATGAAACGGTATATCGCCAAACCAAATAACCTACATTGGATCTAGGTCCTAAAACATTTTACATAAACAGAGAGACTCGGTTAATAGAAGGGTTACAGGATTTGTGTGGAAAAACGTTTTAGTTTGTAATAGCCGTCGAGAAAGCTGATCTGAAAGGAGGGCATAGTACTTGCAAAGTCACCAAGGTCCTTTCTACACTTAGTGTGGTTGATAAAACTGACGCTCTCACCGATTCCGCTAAGGCTGTTACTCCATCTGAACTCCTTTCTGGTGAACCGGTAATACATGTCGTCTGTGATATTTATCACCTTTTCCGAGAGCACCTTTTCATCATATATTGTTTGACATTCGTTTGGATTTTGATTGTTTTTGTCTAGAGTGTTTTGGTGTTAGAGGACAGCAATGAAGTCATGATTGAAGAAGGGACGTTGAATGACAGTAAGCCAGTTTCCAAAAACGTGACGAGATCGGGGTCGATGGCAGTTTGGCGGACCTGGAAGCTCGAACAAGAAAGCGCCTCTAAAAGAGGTGAAGATTGAGAATATTGAGAAGATGAGGGGAGTGGCGTAGAATGAATGGTGGTCTAATGTTTTTAGAGTTTGTTTTCCCTCGGAAAATCCAAATAACAACTAGCTTCTTGAGTTAGTTCCGAGTTTGTTTCCATTTCGGTATTTTAATTCAGTTTACGTATAAGTTGTCGTTTCACATTTGAAGTTAAGTTTAGTTTATCTTTGATTTTGTCATTTATAGTTTGGTTAAAATTAAAGCTTCGTTTCAATTAAAATATTGAAAGTTCTATGTTTCGCAAAGAAGATTTTCACTTGCTTTTAGAAATGATTTTTTCACAAGACCATTTATGCTTAAGACCGGTCACGGCTCTTCTCATTTGTCAAGTAAATTTCTATATCCAAAAAATGGCAGGTTGGTATATCTAACGTGAATGCTTGCACGTGAAAAGGTAAATAATAAAAAAATCAAAGTTTTGTCACATTTGCGTGTGACACAATGACTTAGTCTCGACAGTCTACCCCTGCCAAAAGCATTGATGTGCCGTTTCAAGCCTTAGTTTCAAAGACTTATGACAACTTCTTTTACTTTGCAATTTCCCGAAATGTAAAATGTGTATATTTGGTAAAAACTAAAAAAAATCTGCCAATGAAACGGCATATCGCCAAACCAAATAACCTACATTGGATTTAAGTCCTAAAACATTTTATGCTAATCGATATCAATAATTGCTCGATTAGGAAAGACAACTATATGTGAGACTACGCCTACACGTGTGATGCTAAATCCCTCGGATCCAGCAGTTGATGATTTCAAATCGAGGTTCGTATTTGGTTTGTTTGATGTTAACGGTACCACGCTGTTGATTATCGCTGACATACATAAATGATTTTGGCATAAATAAATCGTTATATGTATTGAAATAGGTTGTGAAGGAAGAAACCGCGTATGGATTCGTCGACAAGGGTGAAGTATGCGTGATCTATGGTGTGATTTATACGTCTTATTGGATAAGGGATTTGGTTTTTTTTTTTTTATATTTTTTTCGTTATGGTGTTTCTATTATATCTTCGTATTGTAACGATAAACACGTTATATCTTTCGTGTTGAGTTAAACGCAATATTAAAAGGGGTCTTTTATATGCTTGGATTATTGTGGCCATGATCTGGTCCGTTTGAGATGCTTCACGGGTTCTACTATTAGAAATCTGTATATGAGAATAGTTTTGGATTCAGAAATTGTCGGTCGTGTTGTGTTGGTTTTATCGTATTTATTTATGGTTTGGTCTCAATACTTTTACATAGGATTTAGCTTCATTTTATTTTAGTATAGTTCCTTTTACGGTTGTATTCAGTTGTCGTTTTGAGAATAGTTCTGTTCTGGTTATATGACATGTAAGATGAGCATAGTCGGCATAAGTTCTCTCGTGATTATGCAATGTATAAAGTTGGTTATTAGACTTTGCTGGTAATCTCGAATATCATTGTCAGTTTATGTCGATCGTTCATTCGCATTGGTTTTGCTGGGATGATAGCAGAAATGTGTCGGAGATGAGAATACACATTCACGGGTTAAAATACATAGACAATTTATGAGGGAATAGTATGATTCAATATCGTGTAACAATATTATGATTCAGTATAATATATGCAGCCTCTCTTTTACCACATGTCTTGAATTTCGTATTTGAACTGTTTGCATACAGTTACGATTGTTTGATAACGTATTGCGTGCAATAAAATTTATATATATTTTTACAAAACTCACGTTTGAGACATATGATCTAACGTTATGACGAATGCGAGTATAGGAGTTTGAAGTATCTGGAATATATATTTGACCAAATTTTAGTATACCTTTATATGTTGTAAATGCATAGTGTCATGAAATTCAGGAGTTGCGTAGATTCTTGAAATGCCAAATTAATGTCACGGAAACGGTGCCTTTGACGGGTTCGATTTGGCAGTTGAAAAATATCTTCGTATATTGTGAATATGTGTATTGGTTGTGTGTATCTGATAATAAAGGAAATTATGATATAAATAATAATTTATTTGGCAGTTGAAAAATATCTTCGTATATTGTGAATATGTGTATTGGTTGTGTGTATCTGATAATAAAGGAAATTATGATATAAATAATAATTTATGGAAGTAGTATATATAGTAGATGTATTCCCTTTGCATTTCACAATCGCTTATCACTCTAGACATATATAATAGCAAGATGGCAACTCTCCATGAAATTTATGAATTAGATCCATTCACACTCGGTTGGAAAATCGGTGTCAAAATCGTCCGAATGTGGTATCAACTCTGGGGTTTTGGGACGACGCTGGAGATGATACTCAGTGATGAAAAGGTATATTTTTTTTTGTTCATGTAATCTAGATTTTTTAAAAACATGTATATCGATTACATAGCATGTTTAAACACGTAGGGAGTTCAAATACCTGCAACGGTGATGCCTGGTGAGATTGAATTGTTAAAAAATAATCTGGAAGAAGGGCGGTGGATAGTCTTGTGGGGATTCAAAGTCGTGGAGGAGTCAAGATACCTACGAACAACTGACAATAAGTACAGGATAGAGTTGCTTAGATTCACCATCGTTAAACCACTCGAACCGAAAGCAGATGGTCTTCTTCTCCGACCAACACGATTTTATGATATTTTTACTAGAGGTATCTGACAGCCAGTATCTAATAGGTATGCTGAGTGTATAAAAGTATCCTTTGTTCGTCTTCGTACATTTTTGATGTTTAACCTCTTTGGTTCTTTAAGTTTATTATATTGTTGATGATATGCAGCGATTTTGTTTTTCGATGCAGATGTTATTGGTTGCGTGCATAAAGTTGGGCAAGTTGAGGAATGGGACGCCGAGTCCTATGGAGATAGTATTTCTGAACTACGTTTTGAACTCATCGATTCAAAGTAAGTTTAAAGAATTGTTTATTATTATGAAATTGTGTATTTGTAGCATATTTGTAGAAGTATGATAGTAGAATTGATTGCGATTTCAGGAGAGAGGCGGTTATGCCGTGCATTGCGAGGGGAGATTTGGCGAAGAACTTTTATGACCAGTACCAGGAGATAAAAAACGAGGTTGTTTTTTGTGTTCTTCGTTTTTGGAGTATAGATTACCAAGGTCGTAATGGTTCAATCGTGGTATCATCTGCCGGATCGTGTTCTGATTTCCATTTCGATCCTGATGATAAAGACGTTGAAGCGTTCAGAGACGTGTAAGGAATGAATATTCTCTTTTGTCGATACAAAATAACATCTGACTGCTGACCATAATCGTATGTTCATATGTAGGTACTTTGGTCGCCGTTCGTGAGCCCAGGATTTGAGGAAGAACGAGAGTGCTGTTGTTTGATTTTCTTCTGTTATGTAGTTTCGTGGACTCCTTTTTATTTTGTTTATCATGTTTTCCTAAAATGTTATGGTCCTGTTATATGTTCCTATCTATTATGTACTATTTGTTGCTTAGCAATCGTCGCTTCTGCATTGATTATTACAGTCATCATCGTTGGTAGTACTGTCTTAATGCTTTGTATGCACAACTTTTTTCAATTTAAAAAATGGTCTTGGTATGTGTATTTGTTTTTCTTATACTGTTATAATTCATTTAATAAGTGTTAATAAAGTTTAAGGTGGTTAACACAAGCCACTATAAAATGTTTGTAAGATCTAAAAATAAGTTAATAATACTTAAATCGATAATGAAATTCGATAATAATAATGGAAGTGCATGCTTGACCCTAAATTCCGGTGTACTTCTTTTTGGCTTATATATACTACTGATTTTGGGTGTATAAAATGTACCTAACCTTATACCAAGGGAAACAAACATAATAAAATGTGAAGATATTATTTAGTTTACTGATTTAGTTAAACAGATAATAGCATGTATTGAAAGTTTAGTAAATGCGATAATTTATATTGTTCCAATATAGATAACTTCTAAAAGTAAAATTTTAAAAGCCTTGGGATGGTTGTTACGTATATTTGTTTCTATCCTTATCTCAATCTTTACATTTTAATCTATCCTTATTTAATTATTTACATTTTAGTCCAAACTTCGATATCTGTTAAACTATATATACTCCGCATGTATTATAGCTAAAGATATTTGAGCAACTTCTATAGTGTTTAGGCGATTTTTTATATTCATACCCTTAAAGTTTTGTTCTTTAACGACGATTTTTATTATGTTTCTTTATAGAGATACTGGATTGATAACCTTTACTGATGGTTTCCGCTTGGTTCCGAGTAGGGTTATGTTAACGTGGGAGCTTAGCGACGCGACAGTGGGTGAGTCGTTTTTCGTAGCATGTTCTGTATCGGTATATTCATCGTCTTAAGTCGTCCCTGTGATTTTGATCGTGTTTTGAATTGGTTTAGGTTTCTGCGAGAATCTTATGGATTCACGTTTTTACGACGGATCCGATTTTCGAACGAATCTTTTGGCAGGTTTGAATACTCAGCCACGTCAAACTAGACGAGCGGAGTCGAACTATTGTCGTATGTACAAGTTCGTTGATATAACGGACAGAATTGGTTGGTGTTCGGTGTTGTTTTTTCCTCTTTATTTTTCTATTTTGAATTCATGTATTTACTATTCTTGTGTATACTCTTAGTATCTAAATCTAGGACACAGCATCGGCTGTCACTGATGATCCAGGGTTGGTTATCTTATTGATGTCGATATTTTAATTTTTGATGGTGTATATCCTATGTTATTATTGATACGTTTATTCCGTTTACAGATTATGATATGGTTGATGGCTTACAAAGCTTGGATCCCACACAATTACCAGTATCTTCCGAGAGTGAGTATTCACGTATGCGTTTCGATATTTTGTATTTCCAGACTTATATCATCTCTTCTAATGCTGTCCATGTTTGTATGAATTCGCTGATAGTGATTTTATATTCAGGCAAGTGTATCCGACGCAGTTTTGTTTGGGATGCTTCAGAGAATGATTGGTTATTGTGTAGATATGTAATTCAGTTTGTAGGTTAGGCTATGATCTTATTTATTTTGTTATTTTAAAAAATCCTATTAGTTTAGCTATCTGAGATTTCAGTTGTGTTTAGGTCTTCGATACATAAAAGTGCATTATATTATTAGTTAGTGGTTATGATTATGTTTCGATACGTTATGATTTTGTATTTATTGTTATTCTGTTTGTCTTGGTTTTGTGTGAAGTAGGCTACCATTGTTCACGCGGTGTTGGTGTTGGCGTCGTTATTTTGACCGATGATAAAGAAGATCCTAATGCTGACCTGTTAAGTGATGACGATATTAGTGATCATGATTCTGATCTATTTTTTATATCCGCTTCTGGTTCTTCTCTGTCGGAGTATGATCCCAATGAGTCAGATTGTGATACCGATTGCGAGAGCATCGAATATGCGAGCGATGCTACTACCGGTGACGATGGTAGTGACGATAGCGATTCGGATTCTGATGCGTTGGATTTGGATTCTCAGAGTGATGGCGATGCTATGTCCGATGTAGGAGATGAAGTCTCTAAAGAGACTATCTCTAAAGAGACTATCCCTCTCTCAGTATTGTGTCCGGAGAGTGTAGGTGTTTCTATCTTTGTTAAGGTTCTTAGGGAATGGAAACAACGTGAGTTCACAGGAAAGCAGACTACACAATTGATTCTTGTGGACGAATATGTAAGTTTTCTCGACCGACATGATCACTTTTTTGTATATGTTTGAATTTGGTGTTCTAAATGTGTTGACATGATTTCTGTGTTAAACAGGGTGTAAAGATTCAGGCTTCCGTTTGCCAGGATATGTCTCTTTCTATTTTGGATTCGATGTCTCTAGGTCCATGGTTTACTGTGAAAATTTTCAAAATTAAGCCTCAGATTTTATCATGTCGAGCTACTACCCATCCTTACATTGTATGTTTGGATGCAACTACTTCCATTACGGATAGTGGTACTGTATGCACCCGTTGTTTTTACGACTTCGTAGATTTTCAGAGCATACTTGATCGTATTCACGACGATGATTATTTAGTCGGTGGGTTAATATGCAAAATACTTTTAGCATATTATCGTCTACTGGCCAGTGTAACTTACGACGCTTATTTTGGTCTTCTGTCTCAGATCTTATAGGTGAAGTTGTGGGCGTTGGGAGATTTAATCCACTTGCGAGTTTAGACATTCATGGTAAAGCGGGCTGTGATCATAATCGGAGCATAATGTTCGACATTCGTGATAACAGGTTCGTTATTTCGATGCTAACAATGTTTCATCGTCGTTTGTCCCTGTGCATGCATTAACATGTTGTCTTTTCTAATTAACATAATTTAATCTCCTTATTAATTTTTATTTCGATGGGCGGATAGGGGTGTAATTCTTGAATGTGAGTTATCGGGGTCCATGGCTACAAGCTTTTATAATGATTGGAACGATGTTCGCGGTGATGTCGTTGTTTGCGTAATCCGATGGGGTGTTGTTGACTTTTATCGAGGTATTTATATGTATGGGTTATTGTGTATTTTTGTAACGTGTGTACTCTGAATAATCATGCTAATCGATATCAATAATTGCTCGATTAGGAAAGACAACTATATGTGAGACTACGCCTACACGTGTGATGCTAAATCCCTCGGATCCAGCAGTTGATGATTTCAAATCGAGGTTCGTATGTGGTTTGTTTGATGTTAACGGTACCACGCTGTTGATTATCGCTGACATACATAAATAATGTTGACATAAATAAATCGTTATATGTATTGAAATAGGTTGGGAATGAAGAAACCGCGTATGGATTCGTCGACAAGGATGAAGTATGCGTGATCTATGGTGTGATTTATACGTCTTATTGGATAAGGGATTTGGTTTTTTTTTTATATTTTTTTCGTTATGGTGTTTCTATTATATCTTCGTATTGTAACAATAAACACGTTATATCTTTCGCGTTGAGTTAAACGCAATATTAAAAGGGGTCTTTTGTATGCTTGGATTATTGTGGCTGTTATAATTCATTTAATAAGTGTTAATAAATTTTAAGGTGGTTAACACAAGCCACTATGGTGGTGATTGGTTTTCCCGCTACCACCCGCAAACGCAACATCGGCGGGTGGTAGCGGTTTTTGGCGTTTTATAACAATCACAACAACTGCTCTGTACCACTTTGTACCGCTTCGTATCTCTGGAAATCAAAAGCTCCTTTCCGCAAGCGTTTGCGGTTGCAGGCGGTTGCGGAGGAAAAAAAAAAAAAAAAACAAATTTATTTTAAAATTAGAAAATAAATAATATTTATTAAAAAATAAGATTTAGATATTATAATCATAATAAAAATAAAAATATTTGGTATTTTTTTTGGTAAAATTCATTAAAAACATATCATAATTTTATATTTCTAAGTCCTACAAATTAAAGTTCTCTTCATAAATGTTCACTTCATACATATATATATATATATCTATTTAAAAAATAAAATAGTAATCTAAATTTAATCTCCACACTAAATTTTAATAGAAATCACATTTTTATCTAAATTATAGAAATTAAAAGATGAACTAAGTATTATATACATATTATTTTTTATAAATTTTTATTATTAATTATGTTGAACTATAAATTTATAATTGTTCAATATAATATAGTTTTGATGTTTTATAATTATAAAATATATTTATATTGTTAATTTATTGTTTAACCGCTACTTCACCCGCTGGTCAACCAGTCAAAAATATTCCGCAAACGCATCCGCTCTCAATCGCTATACCAGTCGTACAAACAGCTTAATTACGTGTTTAACCGCAAACTCCCACTTCCGCAAACTCCCGCAACCGCAACCGCAACCGCAGCGTTTAAACCAGTCAGGCCCTATAAAATGTTTGTAAGATCTAAAAATAAGTAAATAATACTTAAACCGATAATGTAAGTCGATAATAATAATGGAAGTACATCTTAGCCCTAAATTTCGGTGTACTTCTTTTTGGCTTATATATACTACTGCTTTTCTTTCACGTGTTTAAGATCTACTATATTTTCGGTGTTTCCTTTCGCACTATCGTCGAGGTATCTTTATAATCGAGGTTAGTGGTATGATGGTTTTGCAAATTAAAACTTATTATAATATAGTACTGATACATAGCTGTATAATTTATGTGCAGAATATTAATAGATTATGCGGTTTTACAATATTCCGTTTCATCGTATGCGAAGATCATCGGATGATGATTTTATTGGAGATGATAATCTTCCTGGCCAGATTGTGATGACGCATGTAAATGTGTTTGCAAGTGAATTTTATTGCTTAATGGTGTTGTTGCATGTGATCGGATGCCCTAGAGATTATACAGATTTAAGAACGATTTGTGGTGTAGTTTATCCAACGTTTAAAGATGCCAAAGACGCTTTAGGATTATTAGAAGGTGATCGGGAGTGTATTAATGCAATTGTGGAAGCAAGTGGTTGGAGTTCACGTAGTGCTTTGCGTGAATTATTTGTCGCTATGATTAACTCGGGCAGTGTTATCGACTACGTTAGGGTTTGGAACGCTACAAGCTACCTTATGGTTGAGTTATAAGCGTCTATAATTTTTTCTTGTGCGTTATGATTTTATTGTCTGCGTGATTTCGGGTTCGTGATAACAAACAAGATAAAAGAACGCTGATTTGAATAAATCTTATTGATTTCACGGATTTGTTTGTCGAATGGAATTTTTGTGTTACTGTTATGTTTAATCTAATTTCTATGTATACTTGGAAACACATGCATATAAATCTTATCGTCGATGGATATAAACTAAGGTTGTCGTTCACAGTGTGCAAATTTGTATCTAGATACTATCTAAGAATGTACAAACGATATCTATACATGATTATAATCGGTTGTGAATACGATCTCGAATTCGAATAAAATAGATATATTTTAGATACCGTATACACGTGTAAATCTTGATAAATTTTTCGCATAAAGAAGAACGGATAGACGCGTCCGTTTATACAAAACTGTAGAAATAACTTGCTTAGAATTTTAAATATATTGTATGGCTTTGATAGTCTGGGACGAGACGATAACAGTTCTTGGAGTTGTACATTCAGCCGATGCAAATATATAATCGGTTGATATAACATCAGTAAATATTTATTTTGTTCAAATAAGAATGGTATAAATATCAATAACATAAAAGTAAATATATGATAATTATGTATTATTAACATATTCGTTTTTTTTAACGGTTGATAATAACGAAGAAGTTGACTTATATGAGATGTTTACAAATAAATTTTAGATAATGGTTGGAGTTACTTAGTTATTATAAAAACATATATGCGATATACATGTGAGTAAATTGAAATAATATTTTTATTAATGAAAATTGTAAACCCTAAACATTCTTATATTCAGAAACCCTAACATATTGGTTTATATATATATATATATATATATATATATATATATATATATATATATATATATATATATACAATTAGAATATCATAAACTCAGAGTCGAACACTGTTTTTGATTTAATCACGAGACAAGTATCGTTTTCTTCTCACATCGTTAATTCGAAGATCATCACGTTTTCTCGGTATTGTTACCCAATTTACTCTTTGTGTTACTAATCAGTTATCTGCGTGATTCTTTACGATTGATATTCGTAGTTGGCGTATGTGTGAGACGATATAGATAGGTGTATATAGATTATTGCATGCGTGTTCTTATTGTATCGACTTTCGGTAGCTTAAACTATATTTCTATTTACGTTTATGATTTTATCACAATTTATAGGCGAGTATATCATGGACAGTGAAGGCAATCGTTTCGCTGTGGAAGATCATGGTGACAAAAACTACGACGATTGTGACGGTTTCGGTGTCGAGAGTGAGAACGAGAGCGGTAACAATGAGTCGGCTGGTGACGAAGAAGAAACTGATGGAGATGGAGACTACGTTGATCAAGATGACAATAGCATGGACGCTGAAAGTGTATCAGATTGTTTTGAGGAGAACTCTGATGATGATAATGCTAAGTATGGTCTTGGTTTAAAGGAAAACAAGATTCATGATCGCTTGCATTCTATTCGTACGGATACCGTTCTATTCGTGAATGGTTTATTTTTGAATGTTTTAAATCCATCGAATAGAAGGTCTATCGAAGAAGCACGACGTCATCCAGTTCGTCGTATGCTTGGTGTGGAAGAAGTTGTTAATCCAGGAGCAACCGTACTCGATTACGTGATGCCAAACACGTTTGGTGTTTTGGATTTGAGTCCTGGGAGATACGATTCCTGCATACAAGTGTGTGTTTTACGTAAATGGGTTCTTGATGTCGGTCCGAGCGGCAAGAGGATCGAATTAGTGCTTTGTGGCGAGGATGTATGGTTTAGTTGTCTATATATCACGCATAGAATCATATGTTTATTTTAATATAACATTGTTATAGTTAAATCATGAATGAATGTCTATATTTCTGATATTTACAGGGTATTAAGGTCCATGCAACGGTGCCTATGTCTATGTACGAGAAATACAAACTGGAACTATATGAGGGAGGTTACATAAATATCAAGAATTTTGATGTAGTGACTCAGATAGGCTCGTGCAGAACGACGTGGCATGCTAACAGACTTATTTTCATAAGGTCAACTACTGTCTCGAAGTTATTCTACACACAAGGAAGTAATTCTTTTGATTTTGTTAGTTTTCGGGCTATACTTGATCGTCGACACTGCGATGATTACTTAGTAGGTATGTATACAGTATTCGTATTTATGCAGGTTTAGTTTTGTTAAACATGATATATTTTTATCGCCCTTGCTTAGTCGGTATATTGTTTGGTTAAGATTTGATTGGAGAAGTTCTTGATGTCCGTGAAGATAGTTTCTACAAAACCACCACCTTTGACTTACGTGATACGAGGTAGAGTTATTATTACTCTTGGATGATATTGTCGTCTATGATATTGTCGTTTTTAGTATCGTTGAATGGTATAGTCATGTTAGAAATTTATTTTACCGCTAAAAAAATGGTATATCGTTCTCACGATGGGTTGTGTTTTCTTATTACGATGTCAGTAACTACCGTCTCACGTGTGAACTCTCTGGATCTATCGCTTATGGATACTTCAAACGTTGGGAATATTTGAAAAAGGCTAATGTTCCTATTTGTGTTATGAGATGGGCAGTCATTGATTTCTTCGGAGGTAGTGATGAGTTAAATATTTTTTTTAAAATCTGTATAATCTTGGCCGGCCAGCCTATCTATAATATTAGTTATATTTGTGTATTTTGGGTAGGAAAAATAACCATCTCTAATGTTGATCCCACACGAGTCTATCTCAATCCTTTAGTCGACGAGGTTGAAGAGTTCAAGGCTATGTACGTGCTATATCATACCTACCTATCTTCTTTGATTTATGTATATATTTTGTGTATTTTGAATGATTATTATTATTTATTTAAAAAATGGTTGTGTTGTAGGTTATTAGAGAACAAGAAATTCAGAAAGAATTGAGGAGAATGTTGATTGGGATCTCATGAGTCTTCATAAAAGATTTTTCAGCATTCGTTTATTTATATCAGTGGATATATATATGCATTAGCGGTTGGGGAATGGCTATAATTAAACTACTCACCTAGGTTTTTGTTTTTCTTTTATTCAGACATAAATAAATACAGTAGGCTCTTGGTCTTTATTTGTTATTGAGTTTAGTATACTATCGTTCGTTCAATCATAAATAATACTATTTGGTTTAGTTCCCATGCTTCCTATAGAACCGACAGTGTAAATATAACTATATATTTGATCTGTCGGTTCGTGGATACCATAACCTATATCGTAATTTTGTGAATTATCGTTTTAGTATGTTTGAATCACTGTAAATTTAAATTATTAAATTCTATTGGTACTATATATCAATTTTTTAAATCGTATTACGAGATCTTAGTGTAGGTTATGAATGCCATATATCAGCGTAAGCGTAACGGTATTCTAATTTATTTTTAGACACATCCCAATTGTGTAGATTTGGGATTTAATAAACGAGTCCAGCTATGTTCACTTTCATGTAGATTAGTTGATTAAGCATTGTAATGTTGGTATGAAAAAATGACCACATTTATATTAAGCATTGTAATGTTGGTATGAAAAAAGTTACCACATTTACAATTGCTTAGATACAAAGAAATCACCTAAAATGATATAGATTTATACTTTGAATATAGTGTTTTCACAATAATACGTAATACTATGAAGATATATGTTGGAATAATATTCATCTGACAAATTTGGAAACTCCCAAAGATAAAAATCTAACAAATTTAGTATCTACTAAAGTTTTAAAATTAGTCGTTCTTGGCGATCAGTATCTGTATCGGGTTGTTGGGTTATAACACCAAGCCCATATAACACTAAAATGAAATGTAACGTTCTAATAATTTAGAGATCCGGTTTCGTGGCTTTTATTCTCATGACACAGCCCGATTAGTGATAGTATTGAATCTAAAGGCCATGTTAAGTTTCGTAGTCCAATTAAGAATTAAGCCCGAATATTTTCCTTCCTCTGATTATAACAAATTTAAATATTATGTAAATATTATTATAAATTCCTGCTATAGTAAACTAATGGGAGCAGATAAGGTTAAATTCTGAGAATAAACTATTTTTAGATTACATGATAACAAAATATGATATATATCTAAAATTTCTATATTTTGTCTTCGCAAAAAGTATAATTTGAAGGTATATGTCAAATTCACATTTATCGATCATTTTTAAAGGTATAAAAAATCAAGAATTATCCTATAAAACGAATATCGGTACTTATTGTAGCTATAATATAAACATATTAACATCCACTGGATATAAAATGACTACTTCTTTTCCCCTCTTTGGTGATGATTACGATAGCTGGGATTCTTTAGAGATGAGGCATAGAGCGGATGTTGTCGATGAGAAAATAAGCAATTCTGATGAGGAACATCTGTCCGACGAGGAGCGTAACCAAAGAAAAACAACAACACTAGGAGTTATTCATGGAAACGTTATGGTTTCTGATTTAGATCCGGAATCTGTCGGTGTATGTGTTTTTGTCAAAATACTGCAAGTGTGGACAGAGTATTCTATACCGTTTGTGAAAACGCTTCACTTGGTTTTGGTCGATAATCAGGTGTGTTTTTATGAATATATGCTTATAATAATATTATTTACGGAGTTATGTTAACATGACATAAGCTAAGAGTTACTTAAATTTTTTTAATATATTCGCTCAGGGTGTAAAAATACAAGCTTCTATCGAGGAAGACTTATATGATGCTTATTCGGCCGTCGTTACTGTTGATTCGTGGATAACGGTGAACGATTTCATTTTGGTCGACCAAGCGGAATGCTTGCGAGTGACTTCGCATCGGTATAAGATTATTTTCACTGAATCAACTGTGATAAACGAGAGTCCTCATCCATGTTCTCAGCATTATTTTGATTTTATCGACTTTGAGAGAATTTTAGATCATACTCAAAATAGCAGCTGTGTAGCAGGTATCTAAGATGTCAGTCATATATATATATTCCCTCATTACATATATTTTGTTATTCATAGTAGTTATATATTATGTTTTATTTTTTGGTTTTTGTACTTATAAGATCTGTTAGGTGAGGTCGTGTACGTGGATAAAATCGATCGCAACTTTGAATATCATCACGCTAAACATGTGATTTATGGAAACTACGAAGACGACTCGGTGGAGTTTAGCTTACGAGATGCAAAGTGTGTATATATACTAATGAATTGTGTGCTACTATCGAGCTTTCTTTCGTTTGACTTTACACTTCTTCAATCCACAGGAACTACATTCTACACTGTGAGTTATTTGGAGAAAGAGCACGTGAATTTTACAATCACTGGTTGGAAAATCACAAAAAACCTGTCGTCTGTATTATGAGATGGCCTGCGGTGAATGTTTATGGAGGTATTTAGTGCTATAAACAGAAATGTATAGTTCATCTTAAAGCTTAACATGTTTCATGACGCTACAATATATTATTTGATGCAGGAGAAGTTATTGTTTCGTATAGTCACGCGACTCGAATTATGTTCGACACTTTGGTACCAGAGATTGATAACTTCATAAAATCGTTAGTGTTCCGTTATTCCGTTGAATATGCATAAATTGGTACGTTGGGCGTTTTTCACTGACAATAATTAATTATTTTGTAAATTCTGTGAATTGAAGGTTGCCAAGGAAGAAAATATGTCGACGATTGCAGTGGAATGACTATCAAGTCTAAAACGTTCGCTAGATTGATAGATATGTAGACTTGATCCTGCTATTTTATTGTGATTTTATTATGGATTGTATTTCGTGTTCGTTATAAGTTTACTCTTAATAATGACCTTCTGAGATATTAATGGTGTTTATTTATTAGTGTTACTTCACTTTTGAGTGACGCTCATATTTGACATACATCGAACTTAGTATAAGAACATATAGATTGTATCATATTGGTTTGTTCAAAAAAATATATCCCTCTTGGTCTTTAAACAATTTAGTGATATCAATAGACAATTTAATATTATATCCATTGGCGATATCAATATACAATACAATATATAACAATCATTGGCCGACATATATCAAATTCTATATATATATATTAAACATGCACATATCAATATTCACGTGATATCTAGGTATATTTTGGATATGTAGAAAAGGGAATTTCCACTTAAAACCCTCGTGGTGCTCCAAATCGGTTAAGTTTACATTACATAGCCAATAATGTAAATTTCAGAAATATGAAGTAGTCAAATATATATTTATACAATGACCGTAGAAAAAGTGTTATTATTCCGAATTCAGCTTCAATAAATCCGACGTAAATTGTTAACTAAAAAATTAAAATATATTTATGAGTACAATAGCGATATATACGTGACCAAAGTAAGGTATACATATCAGTTTTTATTTCCGTTATTTGGAAGTCGGAAAATATTGGATAAATGCAAATATTCCTTTCGTGTACATCTCTAATAATAACAATAACAAGAAATATTCCAGAAAAGTCCTGCAATGGTGTTAGGGCGGTTTACTTATATATATATAAAACTATATACACGTTCTTGAGTTTTCACTTCAGCCTTCTCTAAAGCAAATTCTTTTCGAATGTCGATATTTAAAAAGAAATCTTCGCCTCTGGTCCACATAAACGACCTTAATACGTCTTCTGATTATTTCAAGATAAAAGTTCATATATTAAAGGTTTGGGATGGATATAAGAGCAAGAAGGGAAGTCCACTCGAGATGGTATTAGTTGATGAGAAGGTAATTCTGATAGTACTTTGTACTAATTAGTTCTTTTTACGGTGGATCGTTGTTTAGTATACACGTTTGTAATTCTGTCGTCTGTGTAACAGGGTGACCGAATCCAAGCTACAGTAGATACGGATTGCGTTAGTATACTAAGGAACAAGTTGATAGAAGGCAGATCGGTGTTATTAGATACTTTCAAAGTAGTCCCCTACCAAAGTACGCTGCGTACATCAAGATCTTCTTTCAAGATTTTGTTCTACGCTACTACAGGTATCAGTCCGTGCGATGATTTTCCGAGTCATGTACCGGAAAATTATATGGTTACTTTTGATGAAATATCATCGGAGGATTTGGACAGGTCATATATGATAGGTAATTCAGAATTGTGTTCTGTTGTTTTACATGTATTAATTAGTCGATTGCTTGAATCTGCTGATCATAGTTTGTTATTCGTATTTTGCTTAGATGTCATGGGTCAGATAGTACGCCTGGGTAATATCGAAGACGTAACTGCACAAGGAAAGATTTCACGGAGGCTCAGACTCGACCTAAGGGATACCAGGTTAGATATTCTAAATTTTATATTCTGACCTATTATTCAGTATAAAAGGTATCCTCTTATGTTGGATTTATATTAAAATCTGATTACAGTGATTCGCGATTATCGTGTACTCTCTGAGGTGAATATGCTGGGCAAGTGTCGGAGTATGTGAAAGATAACGTTGAATCTGTTATCGTGTGTGTCATCAGACTTGCGTGTGTCAGGGAATACCAGTGTAATTTGATATCGACTATTTTATTTCGATTATATGTTGATTTATGTTGGTTAGCTCTAATTTATTTTGTTCGCTATTGTAGCTGTGAATAGCGTTTCAAATGCTTTTAGTACCACGAAGATATTCTTGGATCCAGTCAATCCTCGGGTAGAAGAATTTAGAAAAAAGTGAGTGTTTGATATACATTGTTTTGGTAGTGTAAACACGATGTTGATATAGTGGTAATTTTTTGTTCATATGTTATTGTAGTTTACCGGCTGATAAGTGTGATCTTACACCTACGGGTGATATATCATCTACTGCTGATAATAATGTTACGTTATACGATGAATTCTTCGTGGTGAATCCGCGCAAAAATTTGAGTGAGATACACGATGCGGAAAAGGTAACGGGTATCTTCTTTAATCGTTTATTGTTGTAGTCGATTATTATATGTGTTCTAGCTGCTGATCATAATAATTTTAAATTTTATACAGACTGGAAAATGCGTAACAATTGCGACTGTCGCTTCACTCGGCAACAATAATAATTGGTATTATATAGGATGCGCTGTATGCAATAAAAAGGTTCATCCCTATCCGGAAAATACTGCTCAGTCTGCTGCAGGGTTATGGAAGTGTATTGTCTGCAAGAAAGATGTATCCAAAGTTGTTGCCTGGTAATATTCTTCGTGTTGCGGTTACTCTGATATGTCCATTATATGAGAGATGTATTTTGCTATGGTTTTCTAATATTTATACTTTATGAATCCGCAGCTATTTTATAGTCCTTAATGTTTCTGATGCTTCTGGATACATGGCGAGTTTTTTAATCTTCGATCCTCTAGCGAACGTATTATTTAAGAAGTCTGCGGAAGAGCTGTATGAGGAAGCTGGGATGGTATTGTCACGCAGATGGTCTATGCTAATCGTGATATTTTATATAGATATACTACTTTGTCGATTTCTAAAACGTATGTTTATTTTGAAGGATGCTGCTGATGGGTTGCCTCCGGCTATAGAGAGTCTAATGGGACGCGAAATGTTGTTCAAGCTTAATATATCTGACGACAATATTAAAAGGATAAAGACTTCTTACGTTTTGGAGAAATACTCAGATGAAGCTGAGATGGTTTATGAGTTTAAAAATGGTGTTAGCTCACGGGTACGTGTACACTGACCACGTGTATAGTTTATATGCGTTTTTGTGATTGTAGTGTCGTTGCACTTTAATAACTGATTTTACCCTTGGTTTTGGTATTTTCCAGCCGTCTGCTACAACACCGGCGATCGTTGATGGTTTGGAATCATCTGATACTCCATCTATAACTCCTGCTCCAGCAACCAATCTTGATCTATCGAGTAGTCTCGCTCCATCGACCACTCCTATTACATCAAGTACTCCTACCTCGAAGATGAGTTCTACTTCAAAATCGCCTCCTGCTTCCAAAGCTACTCCTCCTTCGAATAGTAGTACCTCTTCGAAAAGGGTTCGAGGTGGGAGTATCAAAACTCCTGATAAAGCGGAGGGTCCGTTGACCAGGCAGAAAATTTGACGTTGTTCTACAATCATCATTTTTTTTTTCTTTTATTCTCTTTGGTTTTCTTCTTATTTTATTTCTTAATAATTGTGGCTTTGCGCAAGTGATTTGTTCAGTTCCTTTTGATCGATATACTTGGAATACTTTTTTCATTATAACCTTGAGTTAGATTACGCCTATTTTAGCATGTGTACCATTTTTAATTCTTTCGGTCATCAACTTATCGCCATATGTATGGTTTTGGGAGTAACTCAATTATCGTTCCACGTAAAATCAAGTGATTGTCCTCGTGGATGATCGTAATATTATTCTCTTTTTTTTTGTTCGTCGGATATCCACATGCATGTATTCCTTCGTTTAAAACTTTAACAAAACGACGACGACTTTTTGAATGATATTTTGAAGAATATAATTACTGTTAGACCACGTTAGAAAAATACCACAATATATAAAAAATAACACAATATGATAGAATAAGATCCCGAATTCGAAGATAAAATACATATATTTATATCTACAGAAGATTAAAATAATAGTAAATATTGATACGCCAATATATTAATCTAGGGTATTAGATGCTCATGATAGTGATAGTTAGAAAGCTAACTTCAAAAATGTCAAAGATAGCTATCGATATAATTAACACATATATCCAGTGTTTATAAAATATAAAAATTACATTTTAGTAATAGGCAGTTTTCATGTTTATATAAACAAAATTAATAACCTAGCAAGCAAAATTCAACATATTATTTTGGGAACGGTTTCTTCGACTTAGCAAGATGAAGAGCAAAGCTGGTCCAAGAACTATCAGGAAAAATAAGACCTCTGCTGCATCTACCATATCTACGACACGTGAGTTGTTTTAAGTTTTTGATGTGATATAATTTGACATAATATAATTTAATATACAATCACTAACATCGTAACATCTTTGAATCAAAGCTATTATTCCAAGGGGTCAAAGATGTCCACCTCTCAGTGCTGCTGACAAGGCTACCTTGCAAGCTGAAAAACATCATGTATATGCGGATCCTCCTTTGTTGGATGAAGCGAGTTGTCGTGCTGCAATACTGTGGAGGAAGCAGTTGATTGGGGCAAAAAGGCGACGAAGACAGCATATTGGTTAGTTATTTGTATTCGTTAGAATATATATACGGAGCATGTGTTGTACATATTGATATTTGTTTTTAAACATTGTCGATTGACGGGTTTGGGCTTAATAGAATTTGTGGCGCAATCGTACGGTGGCAATGAGATTCTGTGTTACATGAATTCTGATAACGAGTCAGAAAACGAAGAAGACGATGATGATAAAAATGATTCTGAATCAGAGGCAGAGCAAACGAAAAGAAAACCCAAGAAGAGAGCAAGAAAGACGGCTCGATCCGCTGAGATTCGAAAGGACATGGTCAATTATACTAAAGCCGGCCTCATTAGAGGAGGTGAAGTTTTCGATTTATATGATTATGAAATTTTATTAGAGTCAATTTGCATGAGGATATTCTATTAAAATCATTCATATATTGTGTTTTTATATATTAATTTTATGTCCATTGGTTAAATGAAGGTTATTACGATGATGGTGATCCTATCCACGTGTGTAATCATTGTAATGCCTATATGTGGTTTGGAGAAAGAACAGCAAAAAGATCATCGAAGAAAAATCCAGAGTTCTCCATGTGTTGTGGTCGTGGTAAAGTAGTGCTCCCGCTTCTCAAAGACCCTCCAAAAACTTTGATGGATTTGTTATATGATAAAGGCGAACAGAGAACCCATTTTCGTGAGCATATACGAGCATATAACATGATGTTTTCTTTCACGTCTCTTGGAGGAACGGTGAATCATTCCATCAACGATGGTAAAGGGCCTTATGTGTTTCAGATGTGTGGCGAGAATTATCATCGCATAGGTGATCTTTTGCCTGAACCCGGTAAACGACCAGCATTTTTACAGCTCTATATATATGATACCGCAAACGAAGCTGCAAACAGGATAATTGCTCACGGGTATTAATCAATTATATCGTAAATTATATATATCAAACGTTAATTGGTTATCGTAGATGGTTTACTTATCTGTATTTCCAACACAGTAAAGCTGGTGCGTACGGGATCAAGACGGAAGTGGTCCAACGATTGCAAGATATGTTGGATAAACATAATTGTCACGTCGCCGCATTTAGAACAGCGCGTGACAAGATACAATCTCGCACGGTTTCTACGAATGGACTACGATTAACTTTAAAGAGTGACAGACGTTCTGATGGTAGGACAAGTAATTTACCGACTACCGATGAAGTAGCCGCTCTCATACCAGGTGATATAGATGTCACAATGCACACTCGAGATATTGTAATAGAGACTAAAACAGGTAAACTAACGAGGATAAGTGAGTTGCATCCCGCGTATCTGGCTCTACAGTATCCACTGCTGTTTCCTTACGGTGAGGATGGGTTCAGGCTTGGAATTGACATTGGGTTTATAGATACGGCGGGAAGGAGGACAAAGACGGTTACCATGCGTCAGTTTTTTGCTTACCGTATTCATGAGAGGTTTGGAGAATCGCCGACCATTTTGATGTCGGGAAAACTGTACCAGCAGTTTCTCGTGGATGCGTTCACGATGATCGAGACAAACAGGCTTCGTTATCTATTTTTTAACCAGAGTAAACTGAGAGCAGAGACGATAGATAAGATTCAAAACAAAGCGGATAACGGTGCTTCTGATTTTTCGGGCCAAGGAAAGAGGATATACATTCCTTCGTCTTACACTGGAGGTACAAGGTACATGCTACAACATTACCTCGATGCAATGGCGACCTGTAAGTATTATGGGTTTCCCGATCTTTTCATAACCTTCACCTGCAATCCTAAATGGCCGGAGATGACGAGGTTTTGTGAGAGACACGATCTAACTCCAGAAGACAAGGCAGACATTGGCTGCAAACTATTTAAGATGAAGCTGGATGATCTCATCTACCAGTTGACTAAAAAGGACCTGCTGGGAGTTGTGGAAGCTGGTACGTGGACAGTTTGTAATTATGTAGAGCGCATCTCCTTCATCGAAATATATGATTTTGTATAATGTTTATACTGTGTTTACATGCAATATCTGATGCCATATATGTTTCAACTCTTTTTAGCTATATACACGATCGAGTTTCAGAAGAGAGGCCTTCCGCATGCTCACATAGTTGTGTTCATGCGAGCGGATCACAAACTACCAACGGGAGATGACATCGACAGGATTATCTCTGCTGAGATACCGGATAAAGAGCTAGATCCTCACCTTTATGAAGTCGTTTCTGATGTAATGATACATGGTCCTTGTGGTAAAGTAAACCGCCAGAGTGTGTGCATGGTCGATGGGAAGTGTAGCAAATTTTTCCCGAAACCATTCAGTCAAGTGACAAAAATCGATGACATTGGGTATCCTATATACAGGAGGCGAGAAGATGGGAGATATGTTGCTAAAAACAATTACAAGTGTGATAACCGATACGTTGTGCCGTATAACGAGTATTTAACACGTCGATATCGAGCTCATATTAACGTCGAGTGGTGTGTGCAGTCGCGTTCAGTGAAATATCTTTTCAAGTACATTCACAAGGGTGCTGATTATGTCAGGGCATCAGTTGGTGTTGAAAACGAAGAAGATGAGATCAAGAAGCATTTTAGTTGCAGGTACTTGTGTTTTGCTAGATTTATTTGCAAGTTACGTATGATATACTTGCTATTATTAACACGTGTAATGTGTCGGAATTTGTTATAGATACATCGCACCTTGTGAGGCTGTTTGGCGGATTCTAGGTTTTCCGATTCATTATCGATCTGTTTCGGTGGTGAAACTCCCATTTCATCTCGAAGATCAAGAAATGGTGATTTTCAACGAGGATGATCCGCCAGAAAAGGTTATGGAACGTGTGACATCTGGAACTACTAAGTTCATCGCCTGGATGCAGTGTAACGAAGTTCATGAAATCGCAAAGACTCTAACCTATGCTGAAATTCCTACTCATTTTGTCTGGAAGCCGACGGAGAAAATATGGAAACCAAGGACCCGCAGGAAAGTTATTGGAAGGATTACTTACGTGCCCATGTCTGCAGGTGAAGCTTACTATCTCAGAATCTTGCTCAATATTGTTAAAGGCCCGGTTTCGTTTAATTGTATTAAGACGGTGAAAGGTGTCACATACGCAACGTTTAAAGAAGCTTGCTATGCACTCGGCCTATTGGACGATGACAAAGAGTACATCGACGCTATACGAGAGGCGGACAGATGGGTACTCGCTCCAAGTATTCGAAGATTGTTTGTAATAATGCTCATGACGAACAGTATTGCATTTCCTGAGAAGGTTTGGGAAGCAACGTGGAAGATTTTATCGTCAGATATGTTAGTAAAACACTGGGCTGCCAATAATAATAATCGTAGTAAGTTATGGATAATTTAGAAAACTCATATGTATTCTGATATAGATTAATGATTATACACGATGATAAACCCTAAACATCTATTAATGGACAGGTCTAAGGCTGACTGAGGAACAGGAGAAAAATAATGCTTTGGTTGAGATAGAGGCTCTTATGCGCCTAGGTGGAAGTTCGCTCGAAAATTTTTCGCTTATGCCGTTTCTTGATGATTGCGTAATCGATTCATGTCCAAATCCTCTCATTCGTGACGAGCGAAGCTATGTCCGTGCTAAACAACAAGAGAAGCATGATAGGTTAATAACAACTATAACGACTGAGCAGAGATCGATATACGATGAAATTTTGAATGCTGTTGCGTCGAACTCTGGAGGAATGTTCTTCGTTTATGGATCTGGAGGTACAGGGAAAACGTATTTGTGGAGTCTTCTCGGAACTTTTCTGCGATCGAGAGGTGATATTGTTCTCAATGTTGCATCGAGTGGTATTGCTGCATTGTTATTGGAAGGAGGACGTACAGCACATTCGCGATTTGCAATCCCTATCGTGGTGAACAAGACTTCTACATGTATGATAAGTGGAGGTACGCATCTTGCCGGGCTCATAGAAGAAGCTAAACTCATAATATGGGATGAGGCATTGATGATGAGTAAAGATTGTTTCGAAACGCTTGACAGAACGATGCGAGACATATTAAAATGTGATAAACCATTCGGCGGCAAGGTTATCGTATTTGGTGGTGATTTCAGACAGATATTGCCTGTGATCACCGGTGCTGGCAGAGTAGAGATAGTTTTGGCCACTTTAAATTCTTCTACACTCTGGTCTACGTGCAAGGTGTTGCGTCTTACACAAAACATGCGGCTTATCCCTAGGGACAATAGTCGTGAGATGGTCGAACTTGCCAAGTTTTCGAAATGGATTTTAGATATCGGGGATGGGAATATAAATTCGCACGATAGCGGCGAGAGTGAGATCGATATTCCGGAAGATTTGCTGATCACCGACTGTGAGGATCCTGTTAATGCTATCGTGACTGCAGTTTACGGTCAATCTTTCTCCACTAAGACTGATCCTAAGTTTTTCCAAGACCGAGCGATATTGAGTCCACGAAACGATGACGTGGACGTGATAAATGATTACATGCTCTCGAAGCTATCAGGTATTATTCGTTGATGCATATTTAAAAGTATAGATTTTTATTCGTTACCGTAATATTAACGTAAACCCGTTTTGCATGGATGGTAGGTGAGGAAAGGACGTATATGAGCTGCGACAGTATCGATACCACTGATAGGAACTTTGATATTAATGAAGCGTCTGAAGTGCCATCGCGAAATAAGGAATCGTCTTCTGATAATAGCTCTGGTAATATGATTTATACTGAAGAGTTTCTGAATAGCATCAAACTATCTGGATTCCCAAAACATCTTCTCCGTCTCAAAGTAGGAACACCTATAATGCTGCTTAGGAACATCGATGCCAAGAACGGACTGTGTAATGGAACTAGGCTAATAATTACGCAGATGGCTAATTATATCATCGAGGCTAAGATCATAACAGGCGATAATGTTGGTAATATTGTGATTATCCCTAGGATTTCGGTATCGCCGGTTGAGGCTAAATATCCTTTCAGGATGAAACGAAAACAGTTTCCCATCACCGTAGCTTTTGCGATGACTATTAACAAGAGCCAGGGACAGACGTTAGGTAACGTTGGTGTTTATCTTCCAAAACCAGTTTTTACTCATGGTCAGTTGTATGTTGCGGTATCTAGAGTTAAGTCGAGAGCAGGATTGAAGATACTAATCACGGATAAAGATCAGAAACCACAGCGGAAGGCGTTGAATGTCGTGTACAACGAAATATTCGAGCATATTTAGTAACTATTATAGAATCACTTTGTTTCGGAATCACGCATTTGGCGAATTATTATTATTTATATTTTTATTTCTAATTTCGTTTTGTTATGCATGTTTGTAATGCATTGTTCTTATCAAATAGGATAACTATAATATTTTAACCGGAAAGATACACTTTGGTGTGTTATTGCATTCGAATTAAGTTTTCTAATTAGTCTGAGTTGTTAATTTATTTATATATATAGCCGAATTTGCAATTTACGAAATATATAAATAAACATGATAAATATTATGTTTACTCTTAGTATTTTGTTTTCAATCAAAGCGGAAATATCCCATTAAACAAAATTGTTAAATTCGTTTAATTTGCGTATATAAATACAACTTCGAGGGTTGGTAGTTAATATATTTTCAAAGATTTGTGTAGAATAGAATAATAGATGTCAATGGCAAACTATTATCTAACGGATTTTAGACACGGTGGTTTCGATTTATGTATGTTTCCCATGGAAGAGTTACATCCATTGTCTACCAAAAGAGCAATCCGAGTATATATTATTCGTATGTTTGATCGTACGAATGAAGAAGATGGTGTCACGGATTTTGTTTTTGTGGATGATAAGGTAACATTTATTGTGATAAATTATCCTTTAGTTAATAAAAAGCTGACCTACTTAGTAAACAATAAGTAATAATTGCAACCGGCCTGTTTGACGGCTATATTGGTCATCGATCACATATAAATAGGTATAGTAACTACTTCTATTGTGCTTCTTAGGTTTGTGATAAAATATTATCAACTCCAAAACCAAAAGCATGTATGTTTATCCAACTGATACCGAGGTCCGTAGAGATTACGACATATGTTTGCTGAATGTAGCGGAATTACATCCTCTTATTCAAAAAAATAGCGTTATGGGTGTAATCATCCGTGTGTTTATTGGTTTCGACGGTGTAGATGAAACGTTGGAAGTTCTTTTAATCGACGAAAAGGTAGTGTCGCTGATTGATGGTTTTGTTCGTGTTCTGAACGTGTTTTGCTTACTGTAAATTTTTTAAATTTTATATATTCACAATAACTCATCTTATCTTATATTGTTTCTTCATAGGGTGATCGAATTCAAGCTTCGTTGAAAAAGAAGTTTGATATTCGTAGTATCCCTACTCCCATGCAGCCTCTCTTCTTGCAGGAAGGTGATTGGATCCTCTTGGTTGATTTCGATCTTATACCAGCAACTGGCCAATTCAGGTTAACTCCTCACGAGTTTATGATTGAATGTAAGAAATCGACGATTATTAAGAAGTTACCACATGGAATATCTGTATACAAGTACAATTTTAGTTCCTTTAAAGATATAAAAGCTGGCATCGTCGATCCTGCTTTTAGTGTTGGTAAGTATGATGTTTGTCCATTTACTACCGTGAATATATACTTGACGTTGTAACCGTGTTTACTCGGCTATTTTTGTATTCGTGTGTTTTTCAGATCTGATTGGCAAGGTAACCAATGTTGGAAATTTGTTCAAGCGACAGATTATCGATGCTGCGGATAGAAAACAAAATGTTTATTTATATTTAGTAAATGAAAGGTAAGCAATGATTATATTATTCTTTAGTCGTGTATAAAATTAATATTTGATCTGTAGTTGATAGTTCAATGTCATTACCGCCTTGACAGGGGTACTGCCATAACTGTAGTCATGCAGAGGTCACACGCACTGGACATCGTTAGTCGTTTGATGGACTATACAGAAACGACAGTTATATGCGTAGTGAGGTTTGCGAGAATTAGGAAATCTAATGGAGTGTGGTCAGCTCTTGCCGTGGATCAGTATTCACATGTTGTATTAGATCCTAATGTGCGCGAGGCTAATGAGTTACGGCGTGTGATTGTCGAGAACGAGAAAACATAATTACATTTATTGGGATGAGGCTTTGTCATCGCTCGCATATGCTCTTGGTTTTGAAATTTATTTAGGGTTTTTATTTCTTTTTGGCTCGATATACTATGCTTTAAACTCTAGATAATCATGGCGACGTTAAAGCATTTTAATAATTTTTGTAGAGTGTCGTTCGTTATTGAGATTATTTATTTCTCTGCAGGGTTCAAAAATTGTGGTTACTGTTAAACATAGAGATGCTACCTGTTATCAATAATCACAAATATATTCTAATATACTAATTGGCAGAAAATATACGAATACATTGATACATTTAATAGTGATAAGATCGGTTTTTTCGGGAATATGCCTTTTGGCGATTATTCGAAACCCTAGAACCATCTTCATACTATAAATATAAAGGAGATACCTCGGCCGCATATCACGCCCGTTCGTTTTGTCGCTTCCACTTCAAAAACCCACATAAAACAGAAAAATCAAGAGAAAACTCACATGGCGACTTGCGTTATGGTTGCGGATTTGAGTTCATGGGTTCCGAACTTGATGATAAGAGTCCTGGTCTTGAAAAAATGGACGAGAGTGTGCGTTAGAGGTGTAGAAGGCTTAGATGTTATTGTCGTCGATGAAGCAGTAAGTTGTCTTTGTATTTGTGTCTGTTGCATTTCAATATTCGCGCCATTATGTTTGTACGATGATAATTCTCAAAAGTATTGTTTATGATCTCTCATTTAGGGAACGAAAATACAAGCGTCCGTCACGAAGCATATCCACGTTTCGATGTTTGATTGCCAGATTGAGGAAGGAGAATGGTACAGCCTATCCAAATTCGCTGTCGTAAATGCTCCGGTTGCAAATCGATCAACAACACATAGTTGGTGTATCATCATGGATTCTAACACCGACGTCCGGAAAATCGACAGGAGATCATCGAGTCACGTAATCAAACACCGTTGTTTCGGCTTCGTGATTAATAGGCATGATGAGTTTCATTTCCCTATTGGTAATAGTTTGCGTATTCTCTTATTTACGTACTATAGATATATACTACTTAATAGTGTTGCTTACAAAACTAACTATTACTATATATATTAATATAGATTTGCTAGGTGTAATCTCTCATGTTGGAGATCTTGACACCGTTAGAGATGATAATTATGAAGGAATGAACAAAAGAATATGTAAGATTCATTTCAGGATTCGTGATTTACAGTAAGTGAATTAAGCAGAACCGATCCTTACATTTATAGTTATCGCATATTATTTACTTTGAGTATTGATTATATGACATTATACACAGGAACCGTGAAATTGAATGTGCAGCACGTGGGTCACTGGCTAACGAGTTCAGTGAGATGTGGTGGAGAAATCGAAATTCTGTTGTTGTGTGTGAACTAACTGATTGGAGAATCTTCTCGTGCGAAGGTATTGTCGATATAACCTTCTCCTTTTAAAAACGTTAATCTTTAGTTTCTCTGAAATGTTTATTTAAGTTAATATTTAAATATTTATTTCATTATCAGGATATAGTTATGTTGTTGATGGAGGTGAGATGTCCCGATTCGAGTTTGATCCGCAATTTCCCGAGTCTCAGGAATTGAAGAACAAGTAAGTATATATAATACATATGAAAAAAAAAGATATATAGAGTTGGTTATGAAAAAATTAAATCGTTTTATCATTCCAACAGGTTTTTGATCACTTCTCAACATACGAAAATGTCATCCAACTATCGCTTCTACGGGCAGGGTGCGATAAGAACTCCTCAGCCACTTCGATAAAGGGCTCATGCTGCATCTATCGGTCTACTTATTCTCATTTCCTACATTGTTTACGTTTTATTTCTCTAGAATTCAAGACTTCTTCTTTATATTGCTTATATTATATTTATCTAAACTTACTTAAAATTATTAGATTTATTAAAATTGAACATCATCACATTGCAGTTACCTTTGTCGCAACTTAAAATGCCCACAATCATTAGTAAAGAAAGACAGTTTATCTAGAACGCCCCTGTCGTTAAGATAGTGAATTCCGCAAGATAAACAAACCCTGAATCAACAAACTCTATCCACAAATTGCGATAATACGTTAAAATCACAAGTGAACCTTTGCCTCGCACATTGTGCTCTTGATTTTAAAATTTGTTGAAAGGTCTGTTCTTTCTTTATTGACCTAATATACCATGCTCTATACTCTAGATACCGTATGTGACTAACGTCACGTGATCATACCGTATAACCACATGCTAACTATATGGTCGTGTTTATGTTATACATACATTAATACTTAGAGAGAAAAACATGTATTATTATGTTTGATAATCCAGAATACAAATAAAACCAACAAGACTTAGAAAAAGAAAAAAAACAAGAACAATATGAATATCGATGTCCCTCATGTAGTCCTCTAATTTGCAGCGTCGTCTTACTCCGGAATCAGATCAAGTGCTAAACACGCATCTTTAAAAGTATGATGGACAACTCCATCCACAGTCAGTATATCAGTAAAACTGATTGGACCCCTGACAACTTCTAGAAGAATTCGTAGATAATATGCCTCTCCGTTACGCGGTGTTACATGCGGGAGAGTTACGTTCTCTGATGCTCTGCTGTGCCTGCGCCTAGGTTTCCATTCTTTCGTTTGCTCTGACCAAACCCACTTCGATGGAAACTCTGTGTAGAGAAGTTTTCTTGCTTCGGGATTCGACGCGTTACATTCCATCCAACTCGAGAATTTTGTTTTCGGAGGATTGTTAGAGACGGTATCATCGATGGAGAAAATAATATCCTGTTGGCCTGGGAGATGGAAAGGTAAGAGCTGCATCTTTTGATATCTTGAAGAAACCCTAAAAAAATTCTCGGTGATGCTGTTGAACCCATGTATATATACCCTATAAATAATTAATTTCCATATTTATCTATAGGAAATATCAATATCGAAAGAAAAAAAAAAACTTACAATTTTAGAAGTAGTTATTTAGAAACTTAGCCCAATATCTTCAGTTGGACTGATGATTCAATTAGCCGACTTTAATATTTTGGCCCACTAAACAAAGCAATGATAGGCGATATACAAATTCATATGCTACTGGCCCAATAGAAGGCATACCTTTTAAACTTTCGTATTGTCCCAACAATGGTGCACTTCTCCTTCCCTCAATCCTTACCTACGAAGAATAGCTAAAAAGGAAACATCATTGAAGCAGTTTAGTATTTCACAAGTACCTGTTTCCAATATGACTACAAAATGATTGAAAAGTCTTATATAACACTACGAGAGTCTATATAATCACTTATAGCAAAGGCATTGCACAGTTTTTAACCGTTTCTTTAGCCCAAAACTTAAAAACAAATGAAAACATTTTCCTCCGTGGCAAGCCCAAAGGCCTAACATCATGGTGTCTTATACCAATTGGTAGCTATAATTTCGTATAATTATTTCTTTAATAGATGCCAAGTGATGTCATATCTATGAACAGAAGAGAGGCTGTAACTTCTTCTATTGACACACGCAAAAGTCTCTTCTAAAACTTCATTGGAAATTGAGTTGTGTATTTATTGAATTAAATCTTAATTTCAAAACGGTCAAAAAACTATCAATGTCATTTTCATTTAAAAATCAAGTTTTTAGAAGGACGGATGATTCAGGAGAAGGAATTCACTATAACCTAAATCTCTCCCTATAAATACGGTAAACTCTCCATTTTTAGACTTAAAATAGGATCACAAATTATCTTCAAAGATGGCAAATAGGTCTAGAATCTCGGAGCTTTCTCCTCAGAGGAATGATTGGTCAATAAGGGTTAAGGTGTTGAAAAAGTGGAGCGAGATGATAGACGGAGGTGGCGACATATTGCGTTTTCTGTTAGTAGATGAATTTGTAAGTTCATTCTTTATCCTTAACAATGGGTTCATGCAGATGAATAATTTTTTTGGCAAATGTAGTATAATCTGAAATAAGGAACTATGTTTTATATATACTCCTAATAATCTAATTTGCGTGTATGTAAAGGGTGGAAAAATACCTGCTAAAGTCAGCCCAGAGTTTGGACTCTATGATAGGTTCAATTTTGATGTGCACGAAGACCACTGGAAAATCTTCACTGGCTTCATCGTCGAGTTGGCATCGACTGATTTTCGCTTCGCTGTGAATGATCATTGTATTATCTTCACGGAAAATACAGAGGTGCATAATTCAGGTGGTGTTCATCGGGATCACTATATGAAATTCAAGGACTACATAGATATAAAGAATGGAGTGTACAGCTCCCATCATCCAATTGGTATGTAAAAAAACAGAAGTTTTTGATTTGCATAGTACAATTTTTAATAGTATAGATATATGTATGTTTGTATTGGGAATCACTGTTTGATTTTAACAATGGCTTTATTGCGTATTAGACCTTATAGGCTATCTAGAAAACGTTGGTGAACTAAAAGTTGCGAGAGACCAGAACTTTACACTTGCCAATAACAAGAAAACTAATAAAGTGACATTCTTGATCAAGAATTTAGGGTAAGTGTTCTGAATTATTTTAAAAATACTTTTAAAAACTCATTGGTAATGTAACTTTGGTTGAATGTACTTGAAACAGGATTTTTGCGTGTTCAATTAACAATCCCACTCATGTCATTGTGGTCTTGAGAGTCAATCCAAAATGGAGCTAGTTGAAAACAATTTCGAATGCAAGAAATGATCAAGTCAAGAGCAATGATTTCAAAAGTAACAAGAGAACTTAGAACAGAAACGAAAATGCAATAAAAACCGTAAATGCAATCTAGAATGAATGCAATTCAATATGCGATATGTAATAAACGTTTAACTAAATGAAAGATGTAAACTTTAATGATAAAAAGGGAGTCTTGGGATGAGACAATCGATTACAAGATCTTAGGGGTCAATAAAGTGTCTAGAAACTCAACTAGAGCTAAGTCCTAGGAAGGGAGTTCAAGGAGAAAGGTTAGCCCACTCCCGTGGTGAGAACCCCTAAGCTAGCGCCAGCCCAAGGATCTAACTCCCGTTAGCTGGACGACGCAAGCCAGCCTTAAACGCCAACTCCCTTAGTCCGATGAGCTCTCCAAACAACCACTCCCGTGTGAAGGACAAGCTCATCTCTTTGCTGGTCGGTCCAGCTTTTCACCCACTCCCGTGGTGAGAAAAACCTTGGATCTAGATCTAAGTGATCAAAGAAGGTCTAGCCTTAAGCAAACCCAGCAAAGAAGGACCTTATGGAAGGATTAAAACCCTCTAGGCACTCAATCAAACCCCAATTTCTTCTAATCTATCTCATCCCTCAAGACCCAAGATGATTTACTCACTACCCATAACAAGAACACCAAATCCTAGAGAGGAAAGGGTCCTAATCATAGATAGAAAGAGAGGAAAGCATGAAACTAAATAAGACAAGAAGAACGCAAGATGAAATGACTAAACTTGATTAGAAATCCAAAGCAAAATGTAAATACAAAGAAAATTCTCAAAGAGGAAAGTTTAGATCTATTTTCTCCAAGAGATTACAAGATAAGATGCAAAGAAATTAGGTTTAAGGGCTTTTATAGTGAGGTACAAAGGGAAACCTCAGTCAACTCATTTAAGTTGACCCTTCTTCCTTCCCAATTCGCACAGCTCAAAACAGATCAGGTAAAACGCGGGTCAACTCCCTTCTTTTGGTCAATGCTCAGCTTTCCGTCGGCAAACAGGTTCTCAACCTGTTTCTCATCCTGTTTGCTCATCCTGTTTGCTCATCCTGTTTGCTCATCCTGTTTCGCCCAGACTTCACTCCTTCTTCAACTTCACTCCATTTCTCCCCCTTTTCAGCTCCAAAACACCTGGTACAACTCCCAAGTACACAACTAATGCAATGCAAGTCCTAAATGCCATGTGTTTGTACAATGCAAGAGATTTACACTAAAATGCTAAAGTTATGAGCTAATATGGGGGCGAAACTAGGTGGAATGCGCTCCTAAATGATGCAAAATACAGAGACATCAACTTCCCCCAAACTTGAATCTTGCTTGCCCTCAAGCAAAGAAAACAAATCAGAGAGGGTTGATGATGCAGGCGGAAGCTCAAAAATTCCCAAACAGTGAAGCGAGAGGAAGATAGATCAATGAACATGTGCAGAATTATAAAGTGCAATAGGAGTTTGATCCATTTCAACAACTTCAGCCACATTCAAAAACAACGAAACGACATCAGACTTAGCCTAACACATGCATTCATATCACTCTCACTTTTTGACATTCAATTAACACAAACCGTGAATCATAAACTCATGCATTTCAGAATTTGCTCATTTGGTTAAGGGACAAGGCTTTTTAGGAGATAAGAGTGGTTTCTCCAAGGTTGTTTTCTCAATTTCAGAACAGGGATCTCTCAAAGTCGGATCGAGCTTGGGCAAAAAGCTAAGAGTCAAGTCCAAGGATGATACAAAGTCGAACTTCCAACTACCCAAAACTGAACCGAGAAACCCAAAACACCCAACGGTCCCTATCTACCCTTTTTCACTAGAGAACGAAACTCAATTAAACCCAAAGAACACTCTTTTTCTAATTTCTGGACCTTGAGAGGGTTATAAACTAGGACTTAAAGGAGGATGAACTTTCTTTTCAAAAACAGAGGATTTAAACTTTTTGAACTCTTTGTGGCTTAAGGCTTTTCCTTTTCTAGGCTTTGATTTGCTTTCTTTCTTCTTTTTATTGCCTAATTTTGACAAATTTACTAACAGCCACCACTCTTTTTCACTACTCCTCTTTCTTTTCTTTCCTTTTTTTTTTTTTTTCGTTCTAACCTCTCATCCCCCTCAAGATCTAATCAAAAACTCATTCCCTCTTTCACAAACTCCCCAAACCACCAATCCTAAGCCTATTCTAGCTCAAAAACCGTGAGCTAGTTCTACAAGGAAGCTCAAACTCTGTCGGTCAAGACTCAACACCTTTTGCTTAGCTCAATCGGAAAAAGGCCTCACTACACTCGGTAAAATCTTGGGCTTAAAGGAAAGGTTCGGCAACGGGAGGGTTTTCAAGCAAACTCAGACACACAAAGAGGGATGAAAAATGATTAAAGAGTGTCCAAGGGGAACAAGATCCATGAGCAAAAACTTTCAATGCAAGAGAATGATATTTAAGATGCCCAAATTAGGTTTCGATAAGTAAAGTGAGAGGTCAACTCAAAGCAATGCTTCAACCAAGTCATGATGTCATCAAGTGCATTCCAAATGTGGTTCTAACTTAACTTCAAACTCAATCTATGCACCAGATAATTAACCACAGGGACATTGAAATCTCTTCGAAAAGCTTCACTTTTTAAGAAAAATGCTTGTCATTGCTCCCTATGCAAGTGCAAGTAACTAAGTGAAATGCATCTAGACTCAATCCTATTATGTAAATGCAAATGATAAGTCTTTTGAGTTATGCAATTTTTCGAAATTTTTCAATTTTTTTGGTATTTTCTATGCCTTAGATGAAATGCATATGAGACTCAAAGATGGAAAATTGAAAATAAGAAAATAGAAAACAATGTCAAATGCTATTGACCCCTCCCCCAAACTTAAATTGCACGGTCCCTTGTGCAAATAGAAGCTTGAAAGAGAGATCAATGTAACAAAAATAAAATATGAAATGCATATGGAAAATAAATACTTAAAACGGTATGTACAATGGTAAAGGAGTTGTACCTTTTAGGGGCTGTGGTCGGGTGGAGTGGGTGTCTCATCGAGGTCGATCGGATGAGTGAATGACGTCGGGGGTGGTGATCCACCAGTCCTCCTCTTGCGCCTGCTTCTACGCAACGCTGGCTCTACGGTCTCAGCTGCTTTCGGCGATGTGCACGAAAGCTTAGCCTTCAGGACATTGACCGTCTCGGTGAGCTTCTTGATCAGCTCAGCTTGCTTCTTGAATCCCTTACGCAACAGCCGGATGTGCTCATGAGCTTTGACTATGGCTGGGGCGCTGCCGCTGGCGTTGTAAGGGATGAAGTCGAAGTCGTCTTGTCCGCTCGCTTGACTCTCCGAAGGCTCTCCTTCGTCGTTCCCCTGTTCCTCGTTCACTGTCGCATCGCCTCCGTCCATGAACAGCTGGTGAGCTGTGGGAAGGAAGGCGATCCCGGCTCTGGTGTCGTGGCTTGTGAGCTCCTTGTTAGGGAGGAGGATCTTCGAGACGCCAAAAGTAGGGTGCTCGAACCGATAGACGTGCTTCCCGTTGTGCATTCCCCTCAAAAACCAGGTTTTGTTGAGGTAGGCGATATCCATGAACTGAGGCGGGTGCGTCGGCGCTGGCAGCGGTACGTTGGTTGCGAGCAGGATTGGAGTGATCATGCTCCCAATTGCCAGATAAGAGTCTTTGATCTTCCCTTGTTCATACGCAAGCTCCGCGTTCCGCATGCATTGCTTGAAGGAGTCTAAAATCGCCCAAGCTTTGCTGGCCCTCTTCAGATCGCCACGCATCTCCTCGCCGTTGTCTAGCGTCTGCAACTTCTGTTCAAGGGAGATGTCGATAAGCTCGAACTCCTGCTTGGTGACGTTGGCACACTCGTGTCGTGCGAAGAGGCTGTGGGCAATCGCCTTGTGTGCGTAGCGGATGGCTGGGTTGCGGATATGACTACTTTTGTTTGCCGAGGTTTGGTAAGGCCGCGAGCTAATCATTCCCCATAGGCTTATCAGCTCTGCTCCAGGGACACATATCTCAGTATCCGAACCGACATCTTCCTCCAGTTTATAGATCCCCTCTAGCTCGGCGATGCTCAACCGGTGTTCGGCTCCGGAGAGCTGAAAGGTGATAAACCCCGGCCCATCGTTCTTAATATCTGATGTGGCTGCTGCCGGGTGTTTCCTCACCTTCAAGGACGCGAGGAATTGGATCGCTTGGTGCCTGTACGCCGGTAAGGCGAGCTTCATGAACTCCCCAAGCTCAGTTTGGAAGAAAATGTCTTCCACATCCTCCTCTATCCCGAGCTCCCTGAGCGTTTCTCCGTGTGGATAGCGCATCGGGAGGAATTTCATTCTTCGGAGGATGCGGATGCGGCCTTGGACTCCATAAGGCCGGGGAATCACCGACTCGTCCATATCCTGCTCAACGGTTTCGGCAAACTCCGGCGATTTCTCCTTTGTTACACCTTTCTTCCTCTTCGCACTATACTCCACTTTTCGCTTTCCTTCTCTCTTTTCCCTTCTTGCTCTCTCTCTGTCGTCTTCTGGAGGGTCTTGTCTCCCTGATCTGGTGTTGGTCATTGTACCTATTGAGACAAAACGGTTAAGAAGAGTTTAGACCAAGCTGTAATTTCGCAAAACTGTCGAGAGAGCAAACAATCGGAATTTCTTCAAAGGGATAGCTCATATCCAAACGAGAGAAACAGTTGGCTGAACAAAAACAATTCAAACTCTGGCGAAGTCCCGAAATTCGACTCAAATTCAAGCAATGCATAGCGCGGCTTCAAAGGATATCCCGAGATTCAACCCGTCAATATAGAATTTAAGCACAATTTCATCACAATCCGGCATTCAACTATATAATCCGAAATTGCAAAGCAAAAACAAGGGAATTCCGTCCAAAAATAGCAAAGATACCGTTTCTCAATCAAAATCTCTTTAAAGAGCCGTAGCGAGAGATTCGGCTCTAGAGAAGAGGGAATTACCTCGCAGGAAAGTGAGAGAAAGGAAAAACGGGGCTGCTAAAGCGAGAAATCGGGGAATTAAGAGAAGTCCTAGCTTTGAATCACGAAATTCGGTGAGGGAATGAGAGAGATGAGCGATTTGTGAGTGATGGAGAGAGTATAGAGTTGAAAGAAAAAGAAAAACTGCAGGGCGAAAATAAAACGGGAGAAAAGGGGAAAAACTTTCTAAATGAAAAGGAGGGTTTCAGAAAAAGTCAAAGGGAAGCGTTGACTTACCTGGGCGGGCTGTCAAACAGGTTGATCCAGGGGAGGAAACCTGTTTGACAACCCGTTTGGGTCAGCTTTTCAGACAATCAACCCGTTTTGGTTTGATGTTCAACAACTTTCCTGCCCAATGGTTTCCCATTTTCCAAACTTGATATACCAGCCAAAACCTGAACATAACAGCAGAGACAAAAGGCAAAAACAACAAAAGATCCAAAATTAAAACGATATATACAAAAGGATAGTCATGGGATTCCCTCCCAAGTGGGCTTGTTTAAAGTCTCAAGCTCGACCTTCATTCCTGTTAAGCAGCATCAACATCATGGAGAGAGACTGAACTCCCCTCTCCAATCACCACATCCGCCATATAAGGCTTAACCCGCTGGCCATTCACCGTGAAATCTCCACCTTCTTTGTTCATCAAAGTCACGGCTCCATAAGGTAACACCTCTCTAACCTTGAAGGGACCAGACCAACGTGACTTAAGTTTTCCGGGGAAGAGCTTAAGTCTCGAGTTGTAAAGAAGAACATCATCCCCTTCCTTGAAGGTTTTAGGAACAATCCGCTTGTCATGAAAAGCCTTCGTTCTCTCTTTGTATATTCGAGAACTTTCATAAGCATCAAGCCTGATTTCTTCTAACTCATGCAGGTCAGTTTCTCGCTTCTCCTGAGCTGTTCTGAGATCCATGTTGAGCATTTTGATGGCCCAAAGCGCCTTGTATTCCAACTCAACCGGGAGATGGCATGACTTACCGTAGAGAAGTGAGTATGGGGTTCTTCCAATAGGGGTCTTGTAAGCAGTCCTATATGCCCACAAAGCATCATCAAGTTTCAAAGACCAGTCTCTTCTAGACGAGCTAACTGTCTTGTGAAGTATGGCCTTGATTTGCTTGTTTGAAACCTCCACTTGTCCGCTGGTCTGTGGGTGATAGGGAGTGGCTACTTTGTGTTTCACCCCATGCTTCTTCAAAAGGTTCTCAAACACTTTGTTCACAAAGTGTGATCCTCCATCGCTTATCACGCATCTTGGCACACCGAACCTCGGAAAGATTATTGTGTTGAACAGCTTTAGGACCACTTTAGCATCGTTGGTAGGCGCTGCAATAGCTTCTACCCACTTTGAGACGTAATCCACAGCTACCAAGATGTATGAGTTTCCGTGAGAAGCAGGGTTAAACGGTCCAACGAAGTCAATGCCCCAAACATCGAATATCTCGACTACTATGATTGGGTTTTGAGGCATCTCATTCCTCATTGAAATGTTCCCTGCCCGTTGACATGCATCACACTTGGCGATATGATCATGAGCATCCTTAAACATACTTGGCCACCAAAACCCAGCCTGGAGCACCTTCTGAACCGTCTTGAAAACCGCGAAGTGGCCACCATAACTAGAACCGTGGCAATGGCGCAAGATGTCCTCTCCCTCAGCTTCAGCAACACATCTCCTAAACAGACCATCATTCCCACGCCTAAACAAGTAAGGCTCATCCCAGTAATAGTGGCACACATCTCGCAAGAACTTCTTCTTTTTGTAACCGCTAATATCCTCAGGGATCTCACCGCTGACTAAGTAGTTCACAAAGTCCACATACCAAGGCAGCCTCTCATCTTTCAAGGCATAGGCATCGTCTAGCTTAGTCTTTATAACCTCCAATGCCATGAGTTGCTCTTCTGGAAGAGAGTCATTAATGGGCACCTCCTCATCAATCCTCATCCTAGACAAGTGATCAGCCACACTATTTTCTACCCCCTTCTTATCAACAATCTCAAGATCAAACTCTTGTAAGAGAAGCAACCAGCGGAGGAGCCTCGGCTTGGCATCTTTCTTCGTGTAGAGGTACTTTAAGGCAGCGTGGTCCGTATGAACTACTACCTTGGATCCCACTATGTAGCTGCGAAATTTATCGAATGCGAAGACAACGGCTAAGAGTTCCTTCTCCGTGGTGGCATAGCGAGTCTGTGCCTCGTCGAGTGTTCTACTCGCATAGTAGATAACGTTCAGTCTCTTCTCAACCCGCTGTCCTAATACGGCACCAACCGCAAAATCCGAAGCATCACACATTATCTCAAAAGGCAGCTCCCAGTTCGGAGCTTGGACAATCGGTGCGCTACAAAGGGCGGCTTTGATCTCTAGGAAGGCTTGGCGACACTCTCCATCAAACTCAAAGTCCTTCTCTTTGCACAGAAGTCTAGTGAGTGGCCTAGCAATCTTCGAAAAGTCCTTAATAAACCGTCTGTAGAAACCCGCATGTCCCAAAAAGCTCCTGATATCCTTTACTGTCCTTGGTTCACCCAGCTGCATCATAACCTCAACCTTTGCCTTGTCAACCTCAATACCACTTTCGGAGATCTTGTGCCCTAACACTATGCCCTCTTGCACCATAAAGTTGCATTTCTCCCAATTAAGCACAAGATTTGTCGCCTCGCATCTTTCCAATACCCTGCACAAATTAGACAAACACGAGGAAAAGGACGAGCCATATACGGAAAAGTCATCCATAAAGACTTCGACCGTTTCCTCTATCAAATCCGAGAATATGGAAGTCATGCAACGCTGGAAAGTGGCGGGTGCATTACATAAACCGAAAGGCATGCGTCTATATGCAAAAGTTCCATAAGGACAGGTAAAAGTGGTTTTCTCCTGATCATCCGGGTGGATAGGGATCTGGAAAAAGCCACTGTACCCGTCCAAGAAACAATAAAACGGATGACAAGCTAGACGTTCAAGCATTTGGTCGATGAATGGTAAAGGAAAATGGTCTTTCCTAGATGCAGCATTAAGCTTTCTATAGTCAATGCACATTCTATGTCCAACTATTACCCTAGAAGGGATCAGCTCATTGTTTTCGTTCTTGATGACTGTGATACCACCCTTTTTCGGGACGCAATGTACAGGTGAAACCCATGTACTGTCCGAAATCGGGTAAATAATCCCAGCATCAAGAAGCTTTAAGACCTCTTTCTTAACTACTTCTTTAAGCTTTGGGTTCAATCTACGTTGGTGCTCAATTGATCCCTTCGATTCGTTCTCAAGATGAATTCTGTGAGTGCAAAGAGTAGGGGAGAGACCCTTGATATCATCTAGCGAATAACCAAGAGCTCTCCTGTACTTTCGCAACTCAGCAAGAAGGGTATCAAGCTCATGAGGGGCTAATGCAGCATTCACTATGACAGGATATGTGGAGTTAGGACCTAAGAACGCATACCTGAGCCCCTTTGGAAGAGGTTTAAGCTCAACTTTCGGTGCCTTGAGCTCGGACCAGTCGTCATCAGCTGGCTGGGAAGGCGAGACTTCTTCACTCGGATTCTGTCCGAGCGCAAACAGGTTCACAACCTGTTTGTCATCCTGTTTGTCATCTGAGGCTGTCTCAACAAGTTTTTCTAAACCGATTTCCCCTGTCTCAGCTTTGTTTGTGTCCAGCAGCCAAGCATAACCCAAACTCTCAGCCTGCAAACACCCAAATTCAGCATTGTCCTTAGTGAGAGCTACTTGCAGCTTATCCTCAACATTTAACTCTTCCAAGTACTCATCGGCCAGCTGTTCTAAGGTTTCGATGTAGAATGACTCGCCACCTATGGTTGGCTGCTTCATCACATCGTTGATATCGAAGACCATCCTACAGTCCTTACCCAGATTCAGCTCTATTTTTCCACGCTTCACATCAATAACAGCTCCAGCGGTTGCCAAAAATGGCCTTCCCAAGATCAATGGATCCTTGGGTTCCTCATCCATTTCCAGCACTATGAAATCCGTGGGCACTACCACATTTCCGACTTTGAGTGGCATGTCCTCTAGCATTCCCTTTGGTAGTCTTATGGAACGGTCGGCCAGCACTAGGGAGAAGTTACACCTCTTGTAGTCGCTGAAACCAAGTCGCTTAGCTACGGTCAGAGGCATGATACTAACGCTCGCTCCCAAGTCACATAAGCTGTTTCTGAAAGATAGTGGGCCTAGAGAGCAAGGTAAAGTGAAGCTTCCTGGATCGCCTAGCTTCTTAGTGACCACTCTACTTTGGATTATGGCACTACACTCCTGAGATAGCACTACCATGCCTTGAACCTCTTTGGTCCTTTCTAAGATGGCGTCTTTGAGAAATTTCTGGTATGGCGGTATCAACATTAGGGCGTCCAGAATTGGCAATTTAACTTCAATCTCATCCATAACCTTGTCAAAAAGTCCCTTATACTTGGCTATCAGCTGTTTCTTGAACCGACCCGGAAACGGCATCGGAGGTTTGTAAGGCGGAGGGACAAAAGGAGTTTCCGTCCTCTTTTTGTCCTCATGGTTGCCGTTTCTGGATGTCTCTCTTGTCTTTCTGGCTTCCGACTCATTCTCAGCTGGAACTTCAGCATCGCCCTCAACTAAATCCTCCTCCACTTGAATCACAACGTCCTCGTTGGGACTCACCGGAGCGGTACGCGGCGGGAGATTGCGGCCACTGCGAAGAGTGATAGCTTTCGCGTATTCTTTCGGGTTGGGGATCGGTTTTCCAGGCAGCGTTCCCTTCGAGCTGCTGTTGTGATGAGACTCCAAGTACTGAACCTTGGAGCTTAGTTCCTCGATCTTTCTGGTGAGCTCATGGTGTGAACTGTCGACTTTGTTGTGGATTTCAGCCAACTTGATGTGAAGGTCACTCGCCCCTGTAACTTGTCCCTGAAGAAGCTGTTTCAGCATACTCGTCGTATCCGAATCCTGACTTGAACTGCTGCCTGCCTGACCTTGAGTAGAAACTTGCTGTGGTGAACCAAATGTTTTAGGTGGATAACCTTTCTTGTAATAGACCACTTGCTGTCCACTTTGCTGTCCTCCTTGTGGCTGGTTTTGCTGTCCACTGTTCTGCTGGTTTGGTTGTGGAGGGTAGACTTGGTCTTGAGGATTCTCAACGTTGGTAGAACGGTAGGAAAGGTTGGGGTTGTTCTTGTAGTTGATGAACCCCCGTTGGTAACCGCCCTGATTGTTGACGTAATGGACCTCTTCAACCTGTTGTTCCTCCTCCTCTTCGACAACATCATCCTCACAAACAAAATGCACATGCTTCTGCTGACCGCTGATCATCTTGTCGAACTTATCGTTGAGTGTCTTTATCTCTTTCTTGAGCTTCTCTTCGTTAAGTGAACTCCCTCTATCAGATCGGTCATATTCCTCATTGTAATTGCCATCACTAGTAGCGATGTTCTCAACCAAAAGCAATCCATCATCAACATCTTGACCCATGAAGTATCCATTGCTAGCGGTGTCCAACAACATACGGTACTTCGGTAAAACTCCGCGGTACAACGTACTCAGCAAATTCTCCTTGGAGAAACCGTGGTGGGGGCATTGCATCTGGTAGCCTTTGAAACGCTCATATGCTTCGCTGAAGGTCTCGCTGTTGAGCTGCGTGAAACCCGAGATTTCGTTCCTCAACTTCGCAGTCCGGGATGTCGGAAAGAACTTAGCCAGAAATGCGCGCTTGCATTGGTCCCAAGTAGTGACCGAACCTTCAGGTAAAGAAGTCTCCCAAGCTAATGCTTTTCCGCCCAAAGAGAAAGGAAAAAGCCGTAACTTGAAGCCATCTTCGGAAACACCATTTATTTTCTGCAACGAACAGAGTCGGTCAAACTTGTCAAGGTGCTTCAACGGATCCTCATCCCTCATGCCGTGAAATTGCGAATTCTCCACCAAAGAGATCAAGCTGGTCTTGATTTCAAAGTTGTTATTGGGGACTGGTGGTGGGGTAATTCCGTGGCGGTTAAGGTGAGAATTCGGAGTATCGCCAGCCCCGATTTGTCGAGCAACACGTGGAGGATGAACGGGATGTGCTGCGGCCTGCTGGTTTGCGGCCTGCTGGTTTGCGGCTTGCTGGTTTGCGGCTTGCTGTGCCGCCTGAGGCGGTGCACGTACCCCTGGTGGGTCTGCCATTTGCTCAAAATGCTGGTCGTTCCGAAAAGCCTGCTGCTCAGCTGCTAGCTGCTGTTCAGCCCTGAGTTGTGCTTGCCGTTCTCGCTTGGCTCGTTCTGCTCGATCAAGATCACTTGTGTCAAGCAAATTGTGAGCTCCACGTGATCGAGTGTGCATAAACCTGCAAAAGAAAGAAGGCAAATCCCAGACAACAAACAAGCTAACACGTTGTTATAATCCTGCAAAAGAGAAAAGCAGCTCCCAAATGACAGGTATGAAACAAACTATGGAAAGTGAAAATAAAAAACTTGATCTTGAAAACAATCTAAATCGAAAATGATCAAACGTAAAACTCCAAATGGCAACGGCGCCAAATTGAAACAGGATTTTTGCGTGTTCAATTAACAATCCCACTCATGTCATTGTGGTCTTGAGAGTCAATCCAAAATGGAGCTAGTTGAAAACAATTTCGAATGCAAGAAATGATCAAGTCAAGAGCAATGATTTCAAAAGTAACAAGAGAACTTAGAACAGAAACGAAAATGCAATAAAAACCGTAAATGCAATCTAGAATGAATGCAATTCAATATGCGATATGTAATAAACGTTTAACTAAATGAAAGATGTAAACTTTAATGATAAAAAGGGAGTCTTGGGATGAGACAATCGATTACAAGATCTTAGGGGTCAATAAAGTGTCTAGAAACTCAACTAGAGCTAAGTCCTAGGAAGGGAGTTCAAGGAGAAAGGTTAGCCCACTCCCGTGGTGAGAACCCCTAAGCTAGCGCCAGCCCAAGGATCTAACTCCCGTTAGCTGGACGACGCAAGCCAGCCTTAAACGCCAACTCCCTTAGTCCGATGAGCTCTCCAAACAACCACTCCCGTGTGAAGGACAAGCTCATCTCTTTGCTGGTCGGTCCAGCTTTTCACCCACTCCCGTGGTGAGAAAAACCTTGGATCTAGATCTAAGTGATCAAAGAAGGTCTAGCCTTAAGCAAACCCAGCAAAGAAGGACCTTATGGAAGGATTAAAACCCTCTAGGCACTCAATCAAACCCCAATTTCTTCTAATCTATCTCATCCCTCAAGACCCAAGATGATTTACTCACTACCCATAACAAGAACACCAAATCCTAGAGAGGAAAGGGTCCTAATCATAGATAGAAAGAGAGGAAAGCATGAAACTAAATAAGACAAGAAGAACGCAAGATGAAATGACTAAACTTGATTAGAAATCCAAAGCAAAATGTAAATACAAAGAAAATTCTCAAAGAGGAAAGTTTAGATCTATTTTCTCCAAGAGATTACAAGATAAGATGCAAAGAAATTAGGTTTAAGGGCTTTTATAGTGAGGTACAAAGGGAAACCTCAGTCAACTCATTTAAGTTGACCCTTCTTCCTTCCCAATTCGCACAGCTCAAAACAGATCAGGTAAAACGCGGGTCAACTCCCTTCTTTTGGTCAATGCTCAGCTTTCCGTCGGCAAACAGGTTCTCAACCTGTTTCTCATCCTGTTTGCTCATCCTGTTTGCTCATCCTGTTTGCTCATCCTGTTTCGCCCAGACTTCACTCCTTCTTCAACTTCACTCCATTTCTCCCCCTTTTCAGCTCCAAAACACCTGGTACAACTCCCAAGTACACAACTAATGCAATGCAAGTCCTAAATGCCATGTGTTTGTACAATGCAAGAGATTTACACTAAAATGCTAAAGTTATGAGCTAATATGGGGGCGAAACTAGGTGGAATGCGCTCCTAAATGATGCAAAATACAGAGACATCAGTACTCTGTTTAACATGTCTCAAAAGTTTTACTCTGTTTTAGTGGTGACATTTTGGAATGCAAAGCTTATGGAGTATTGGCATTCCAGCTATACGATAAATGGTGGAGGCACGGTGATACAGAAACAATCATCACAATGAGTGACTGGATGGTTTACATGGATCCAAGTATGTTCGGTTTATCTTACTCAGTTTGTAATTACACCATAGACAGTTAAAAATATTTCATGTATTATCTACGTCACTAAGCACTAACTAATTTTACCCCAACTAGGAACAAACGAGATCAAGATTAAGGATGCTGGCGGTATCTCTAGATTTGAGTTTAATGGACCTTACCAGGATGTCTTTGAGTTCAGTTACGAATAGTAAGTAACAAAGCTCTTCTCACTAACATTTTCAGTGATAAATTTGAAATCAATATCTTGGTAACTAATAAAACTCAAATCATATAAATTTTTTTGCAGTTTTCATGATAGTGATGGTTCAGTCGAGGAGTCAGTCAAATCAAATGTTGTATAAATCTCGATACTCTAATCACTAGAGTATGTTTCTAAAATTTCTTGATTTCATTTCGGTATGTTTATTAAGATGCTTAATTCTATAAAATAAACATAATATTATGAAGCCAAAATTTTATAATAAACCTCATAGCCCGCGCTGCAAGCGGCGGGCCCGTACCTAGTGTAACTATAAGGATAAATGAGAGTTTTAATAGTTTTCTTAATATGTGGGCAAAAGAGTAGAATGACCAGGGCCGTGCCTATGTGTATCATAAGGAAACATTGGCCTACGGGCCCAAAGTTTCTTAAAAAATTGAAGGGCCCTATATATATCAGTGGTTTATATGTATTAGTAGTAATAGAAAAATATTTATATTAATATAGCAACTAATTACTAATTAATTTAAATTACAAAAAATATTAGGGCTTTTGTTCTTTTATTCTCTGAGGTTTTTGAAAACTTCTCAGCTGCTTCTTCTTCTTCAGAACAAATCAAACAATAAACAGAAAATATTTGCTAATTATTAAGTCTTCTTATATTAGTTATAGTTTGATTTGTGAAAACACAAAGGAATACATAAAAGATTACTTGAGATTAATCCAAGGGCATTTTATACACCTTGTGGCTGGCACAATCTTAATCTTGCTCTTTGTGATATGGCAACCACTTTTTCAAAGGCAGTCTCGTTTTTTGGAATTATTCAGCGCACTTATTGCTTCTTTGCAACTTCAGTTAAGCGTTGGAAAATATTAGAAGATAAAGTGGGAGGGGCATTTTCTTATTATATGTTTTCTATGAACGGATTAGTTTTTTTTTTAGGGACCTTTTTCTTTTTCTGTTTACGGGCTCTATATCTCTGTGCACGGCTCTGAGAATGACACTAGCTCTTTGTAAAACAGAGATAGTATATAGCAAAAAAATATAATATATAGACACATATGTAGCAAAATATTACAAGAAAGTATTATTTATGTGATATAAATGTAAGATCAATGATTTAAATAATAACATATTTGATTTATATAAGTGCATTCATTTCAAGAGATCTCTGCATGTCTATAGTTTTGTAATCATAAATTGTTTACTTTCGTTACCATTTAACTTTATTTATGTTGTTTATTGTTATCCATAAGAATTTTTTCACGCTCACATAGATAACCAAAGACATAATTTTCACATAAACAATTTATTTGACCATTCCAGTATTATTCTTTTAGTATTATTCTTTTGTAATAATATTGCTAGGGAAGCATGTCTATTTTCATAGTGTCAACAATTTAGATAACGTTATTGCTAATTTGTAATTTTTTTTAATTACTATTCCAAACAAAATACCAAAAATTACAATCTATTGCTAATGCACTTGTATAACATTGATATATATTTTTTCTTCGATATATATATATATCAATTTTTAATGTTTTTAATTGCTATTCGCAATAGAAGTCTACATCTCTATAGTTTTTTCTAACCATAAATTGTTTACTTTTGTTAGCCATTTAACTTTATTAATATTACTATCCATTAGAATTTACTCACGTTTACATAGATAATTGAGGACGTAATTTTCATACATACATAACCATTTCAATATATTTTATTGTAATAATATTGATAGAGTGTCTATTTTCATAGTGTCTGCAATTTTAAAGTACTTGGAATTATAACTAATTGCTTATACCGTTATAGTGTATATTGTCCAAATCTCTTTACAATTTTTTGGATGACTGCGTAGCAAAATTCATAATAATCATCATATTTTTTTTAATGAACAGATATATTTGCTATTTAAGGTGTCCACAGTAACCAACTGAAAAACAAATGTGAAATTTTGAATTTTAGTCTCAAATTCAATGAGTGAATCTTTCAACTACTAAACTACTATGAGTTGAATTCTCTTTTCTTTTTTTCTTTTTTTACTTTACTATTTTTTAAGAAACTAACTTTATAACAAATCTGTAATGTTCGTAATTACCAAAATGCAACTATATAATTTATTTCATTAAACTTGAAATTTTAATCCTTTTCTCTAACCCAATCCAAAAATAAACAAACAATATATTGTGTTCGTAAAAATGCAAACACAAAAAAAAAATATACAATTATATTCCACAAATCTATATGGCAGGGGCCTAACTGGTAAATGAAGAATGCAGCAGAATTGTGGAATTATGTGGAATGCTTTTTAGATGTTACCAGCTAAGTTTGAAGAATTGAGAAATTGAAGAATTGAAGAATTATGAGGAATTGAAGAGCTGTGGACTAAAAGACAAAACATGCTTTATTTAATATAATAACTACTGAATATTAAACTTACATAATTTTAATACAGTCATTAAATTTTATTATAATTAACATAAATTACTTTGGTTGTATATTTCTAGAAAAACTAAATTTTTTTCTAATAAAAAACTATGCTTTGTTATGACTAAAATTTTTTTTTAAAAAATTACTTACAAATTAAACATATTAGTCAAAACAAATTTGATTAGATTTTCTTAGTTTTGAAAATGTATTATATATTATATTATTGTTTAGGATGGTGTTTTACAAGTTTAATGTAGAGAAAATGAAGCTCGGAATAAAAATTCATGATATTTAATAAATGATTAATATAATGAATCCAAAATTTTCAAAATTGTTTGTTAGGTTTTACACAAATCCATTTTAACTAGTTTATTTTATTAAAAAATTAGTAAGTTATTTCAGATCCGTTTTTATTGATTTTAGTTATTTTAAAAGAGTAACTATTTAGTGAATTGGAGAAGGAGAAGAAGTAATTTTTTTGCAAAAACAAGAAAAAACAAAGGATGATGCTTATACACAAACAATACAAGAGAGAATTAAACAGCAAATATGAGATGAGTTTCATTAGTGAATTGCTAATATCAAAAGTATTATATTTTAAATATATATTTTAATTTTAAATTTTGATTATAAATTATTATGAATCATAATTCCTAAATTCTATATATTTTAAATGATTTATTTGATTTAACTATTATTTATTTCATAAGTATATGTTTTATTTATTTTATTACTTTAACTTGGTAAATATGTTGCTATTCTGTTATACAAATAATTTGTTAGATATATATTCCGCATTCAGCAACATTCAGTTGTTACTATTCATATTACTAACTAATCAGTCAGATTCCGCAAGAAATCTTCATTTAATTCCGCCAGATTCTATATTCAGCAAAATTCCGCAACAAATCTTCATTTAATTCCGTCAGATTCTACATTTAGCAATAAAAACTTCACTGAATATGATAGTGCATGATCGTTACAAGCAAGACTAAACAAGACATTGGTAAGATTCTCAAACCTGAACAAATCGAAAAATATAGCATATACATATTCAGATCTATGAGAATAACCCAAAATATAAAAAAAAAACCCAACTTTAAACACAAATGTACAATATAATACACATCAAATGAACAATCACATTTTTTTTTTAAATGACTTGGAAAAGGTCCATGTAGTGAATTTTGAAGCAAATTAAGGTTTCCAAACAAAATACCAAAGAGCCGAAACATTTATGAAAATAGATTAAACGGATAGTGAAAAGTATAACAACTTGTTTAGAATTTGAAGTGTATATGTTTCAAAGAAGCTTTCAATATGTCCATAACAACAACAAACACTCGAATTTCCTAAAATAATGTATAAAACAGTATTGTGTTCTCTCCTTCTCCTCCTGTACAAACAACACTACAGTAAACTTTTCTTAATCAAATCTTTATCGCGTTTCTTCTCTCACCACCATTTGCGCAAAAACTTTGCTCATTGAGACCCCTGCAATATCTCCAACTCCATTGACACTGAACTGCATGGTTGAGCCCGCCACGCTCGCCTCTAGATCATCATCCACCATTGCTGCTTTCTCGTCTTTCGCTTGCACCTGAAGCAAGAACTCAAGATTCCACAACAAATCTCCCATTGTTGGTCTCTCACTTCCGTTTTGGCCCAAACACTTCTCTGTTATCTCACAATACTTCTTCATCTCCTCAATCTTCACTTTCCCTTCAAGAAAAGGATCCAAGATCTCTTCCACTTTCCCTTTCTTCACCAGTTTCATCGCCCACTCTATCAAATTCACTTCCTCTCTCGGCAGCGATGGATCAATGACTGGTCTCCCGCAAAGTACTTCAAGCATCACCACACCAAAAGAGTAAACATCAGACTTCTCAGTCAACTGCTGTCTCGTCAAGTACTCCGGATCAAGATAACCAAAGCTTCCTTTCACCGCGGTGCTCACATGCGTCTGATCAAGATCCGGACCTGTCTTAGACAATCCAAAGTCTGCAACTTTGGCCATGAAACTCTCATCCAAGAGAATGTTCGCCGACTTCACATCCCGGTGAATAACCGCTCTAGCCGAACCTGTGTGGAGATAGTGAAGACCTCTAGCTGCACCAACGCATATCTCAAGCCTCTGTCTCCAGCTCAACCTCGTGTCATCATCATCAACCACGTCATACAGATGGCTCTTAAGCGTTCCTTTCTCCATATACTCATAGACAATGATCATCTCGCTGCTCTCATCGCAATACCCGATCAAAGAAACCAAATGCCTGTGCCTAAACTGAGAAAGCATCTCGATCTCTGTCTTGAATTCCGCTAAGCCTTGCCTAGACTGTGGAGCACCGCGTTTCACAGCTATCTCCGTCTTGTCCTTCAACACTCCTTTGTAAACTTTACCAAACCCACCAACACCAATCACTAAGCTTTCATCGAAATCATCAGTTGCTTCCTTGATCAAAGCTAACGGGAAACGATAACCGATCTTCGAGCTCGAAAAGATCAAGCTTTCGTTCTGCTTAACCTGCTCTTCTCCTCTAGAATGAACAGTCTGCATTTGTCTACTCCTACTTCTTCTTCTCCTCAGGCAACACACGAAAACAACCACACAGAACACTAGAGCAACGCACAAAGCTGCAGATAATCCAGCTATCAATCCGATTCTCTGATTTGAACTCGAACTCTTGTTACGCGAAGAGCTATCCGAGAAGACAGCATCAGAAACATCAAGACTCCGCTTATCGTTGCTCAGCTTCAAGATCTCAAACCCGTTGATGAAAGAAACGGGATACAAAGAAACATCCATAACTCCACCAATAGATAGATTCAGGGCTCCTTCTCTGCTTCTCGCCTTCTGCATCACTGCATCAACAAAATAAGGAGCTCCAAAAGTGCCATTCGCAACCTCTGTCATGTCAACAGTCTCAACTCTCTCAGAATTCACATAAATGTCAAAACTTATCTGACGCTCGAATCCAAAAGGATCCACAATGATGTTGCAGAAGTGAAACCGGAGAAAGTAATCGAAACCAGGCTCGATTTTGAAGTTCCAAGTTAGATTGGCGTTTGTGTTTGGATTGTTCTCTGAATTCAACCTCGTAGCGGTTCCATAGACGTAAAGAGGAGCAATGTCTTCCGTGATTCCACCAGCGGTAAAGTTCACAGCTTTGAGGTTTTCCACAGGCATGCCGAAATGGGCTTCTCCGATAAACGCAGAATCAGAATCCCATCGCCTCCATAGCTTATCTTGATCACGAGTGACACTCAGATTCCCCATGTTTATCCGAGAGACAGTCTCAATCGCATGAGTCCTGAGCTTGAGATTCTTCTGTGTACCAATGAGTCCTGCTTCCTCAGGTAGCAGATTCTCTGGAAGCCTGAAAACTTCCAAGGCGTTGATGAAGGCGAAAGAGTCGATTTCGGGAAGAAATTCGAGGGAGAGATGATCTGTTGAGATGTTTAAACTGTATTCCTTAACAAGAGAGGTCTTCGAGGGTTTGTAGTCTCTGATCAGAGTGAAATTCTGAGCCGAAACGGAGAATTTGCCTGCGGTGAGATCTCGAGAAGATGAAACGAAGGGGAAGAAGTAAAGGCGGATTAAGAACCAGCCGTGTTGTTCGATCGGAAATTTGTAAGTTGATTCGTCGGAGAATAGTCTTGCCGTCTCGAACAGAGACGATTCGTCACCTGAAGGAAGAGAATTGGAATCGGTGGTTCTGAGAGAGATTCCTCGCGTTGAATCGAAGATTTCGCGAGCTAGATTGCTGTCGGAGACGAAGGTTCTGTTGTTGGCTGTTACATTCTCCGGCGACCCACAGTTGATGAAGAAACTATCGGAGGCAGAGGAGATGTGTGAAGAACAGAGAACAGTTAAAACCCATAAAGCTGAAAGCTTTAGGTTTACCATAGTCAATGAAGAACAGAGAGATCACCAGAAAATAAATGAAGAGGAAGATAATTAAAGAACAGAGAGGAGGAAAGATATAAAATTTGAGAAATTGAGTATCACGAATTTGTAACTATTCTTGAAATTTTTGAAGGAGAGAAGATAAAAAAATGTGAGATGTGTTTGAAAAAAGCTTCATGAACACAAACATTCACATCAGCTCAATAACTATGTGTTTACACTTATGAATTGAAAGAAGTATTGAAATTGTTATTTGGGGTTTAGAAAAGGGGTTTAAAGGAAAAAGACGATAGAAAGGGACAAGTCAGTTGATTAACAAATCTGTTGACGAAAATCAAAAGTTGCTTAACAAATCTTAAAATCAACAAGGCGCCACTAGAAAGTTATATTTTTTTGTATATTTCGTTTTCAACGTTTTGGTTCTGACAAGTTCATTTGAGCTGGAAATTCATCAAGATGCTTAGAGAAATAATGCACTAAAAACAAAAAAGATAATAAAAACGAGGATAAGAAGCCAAATGGAGGAAGAAGATGGAGAGGAGGATTGAGATTGTGACTGTGATTGGAGACATAATAAATGATAAATCAAAGACAACTATTTCCCACCGGCGGCAAACGTGACGTTAGGTTTGCATTGTCCAAGAAAGCGACAGAATCATTGTCTTTTAGGGTATATTTTCATGAAACAGTCAATATATATTTTTTTTTTTTTTTGTATCATACACATTTTGATTTTTTGTAAATTAAGATTTTTGACCAAAAACTAGCACGTTCAATATTACAAAAAATAAAATAAAAAATTAAAGTTCCTATAAATAAAAAATTCGAAATCATATTAGTAATGCGACGTTTATACATGTGGTTGTGTCATTCAAATCACAAACATATAATATTAATAATACTTTTATTTTAAAAATGAATTCTGATACAATGAACTGAAACAATTTTCTTTTTTAATCATAATTTATAATTTAATCATTATTTTGCTTTTTTTTTTGTATATCTTAAACCGGCCACAAAAAGAGTACTATGTATTTTGATTACATCTGCACCAAACAATGTCATATCTGATAATACAATAGTATGCTAGTAGCCGGACCACGTATTCACTTGGTCACTTAATAATTTTTCCTTGAGATATATGTTTCTTCTATATCCATCATGTCGAATATTATAATTAGAAGAATCTTTAGACTAATTCTTGAGGCTTTGCGTGTCTGAAAAATATATTTTTCAACGTTTTAATTTTTGGTCCAGCTAGAAATAGAAGAAATCATATCAAATTTCGGTTGATGAATTGCCTTATAAAATAAACTTATCCTAAGTAATGTTATCACTCATACATTCATCAATAAAACAAGCTTTTGCAACGCAACGCTGATTGCGGTTGACAGGGAAAAACGTTTTTAAGGGAAAAAAAAAAAAGCCCCTTGAACGTAGATGTTGGAAATAACCCGAGTCAATCTTGATAGAATTACAATTTACAACAAACTACATCATCAGCGTTTAAATTATCTGTCATCAAAAAACGATATACGTAGCCTTAAATTCAAAAATGATATGGGCCTAAGAATGAGGATGATACAAACATGGGCCGCATGGTGCAACTAAGATTTTCTCTGTTTTTTGTTTTTTTTTTTTTTTTTTTTTTTTTTTTTTTAAGTACGACCAACTGAAAATACTATTACTTCTGAAAAATTCCACAAATACCATCATCTACATTGAACAAAAGTAGTTATTTACCTTTACTCGATTCCTTTAAAAAATAATTCTTGAAACTTTTTTAAAGGTTTTTATGTATGAAAACTATATTTTATTCACGAGCAATATTTTTACATGACTATTATGTACCTCAAATTATCACCCATAATAAAATAAAAAAAGATCAAACGTAAAAGACATCGTTATCAAACAAAGTAAAAGAAAAAATAAAAAGAGAAAGTAAAGCGCTGGATACATTGATCTTATTATAAGGCTTTTAAATTTTAATATTGATGCACACGCACTGATCAAACACACCAAAGGATATGCTAAAAAGCAACCCACACCTTTGGGTTCTCTTGTCCCTTCACTCCCTTCTTAATTGCCTTTTAGATTTGATTATTTAATAACATTGTGTTGTCTTTAACCCCAATAAAAACATTTTGTTGTAGGATTAAATTTGTAATGATGTGATCCTATTCTTTTCGTTTGGCCTTGGATCGATTTTTTAAAATCACTCAACTGTCCCTTAACTCTTGTAAGAGACATACACTGGAGTACTTACTTTTGTTAATCTTTATTATCTATCTAAGAATTCGATTTTCTGCACATAACATGTACATGCGTAGGATAAACACGAGGTCTACGAAGATAATAACGAGCGACTTACTAAATTTTTTTTTTTTTTTAACTTTAACTTTCTAAACTTCTTAGTGACATCAATGTATAATGAATGTTTGACTTTGACTCCTCCTTATATTTTGAGTTAATGGTTCATTAGGTAAATGGAATCCCAAATAATTCTAACAGGTTATTCACAAATTGAATTGGTGGCTCGATCAATCTGCTACTCCGTCTGGATACAGAGAAATAACAGGTTATTCACAAGCCATTCAATCAGCTCCACTGCACTTTTTAAGGAGATTGATAGACTGATCAAGAACACAATCACAACAAGAAGGAAAAGAAAGCATTTTGGAAACTTAATGCAACGATGGCTCCAATAACTCCTTTTGGACTCTCGGAAGTTTAAGAATCAATCTGTTACCTTGTTTTTTACTATCTTTTTATGCCAAGGTTTCATGTATAGGGGCTTTGCTTTTGTAATACAAGTTAGCAAAAAAAAAAAATAATAATAATAATAATAATAATAATAATAATTCTAACAGAAACTGCATGGGTCTTAAAACATGTTAAGCTAAGAATTAGAACATAACCACAATATTTTACAATTTATTTTTATAAAAAAATACGCGGAACCATATAAAGAATTAACGGTAAAGCTAAGTTCTCTTTCTAATATCTTCATTAGAAAAGAAGACGGTTTCGTAACCATTAAGCATAGATGGTTACCATTAAACAAATTCTTGAGTATATATTAAAGTTTATAGAACTTGACATAAAAATAGGCTCTAGAAAAGAAACTTAACACAAAAAGGGGTTAATTAGACTTCGGGACTCGACCTAACCTCTACGTTGCTTTATACATCATGATGTCTTGTAATGATAATTTTATACACATGAATTTATCCATTGGGATATAAATTAATAATTTGTTTACACAAATGACACTTAAATTTATTATTTTAGTTTGGAGCGAAGTAGCGATCAGCTTTCTGGAAGCATGGATCAATGTTTCCCGATATGTCCTCCTTTTCAACTTTAAGAAGTGAACCTTTTATATGGTGATTACGACTCGTCTGACTCGGAACTCTCGTGTCTATGAAAATTATAATTTCAAACTCTCAATCAATCCAGTAAATTGTATATTTTCTCTTTGACATTTGAGGCTTTTTCCCACTGCTAATATCACTATTTGTGGTGATGTTAACATAGTGAATAGTGATCGCTACTTCACTAATTTTCGCAAGAATTGAACATAAAATCAAAGCATTGCTGGTAAACTTAAAAACAACGATTATTAAATTTTAGCTACGCTTATATGAAATAAATTTCATCAACTAAAATAATAAAATACAAAAGTGTTTAGACTTGACTAGGTTAGTAATTGAGTTTGATATAGAGATATTTACTAGGTCAATAATTTTACCACATCAGAATTTTACACTTAAAGACATTTGCATTAATTTACAATCCAATCATATTTGAGTTGATCTAGAAAACCTCAAATCACAAGTAATTTGAATTGAATCCAAAAACAGATTTTTAATCATATGCATTGGGATTTACAAAATCTCAAAGAAAACCAACGAAGAAGCAAAATAAGAGGAAAACTTAAAAGAAAACAAAGAATCTAATCTCTAGTTCTCGCACTCTCACTCAACTCTTATTTTCTTATCATCTTCTTCATGTCCAATAATTTTCTTGGTTATCCCCTACAGAGCTGAGCCCGTTCTTGATCATCTGTCACCCCAATTCTTGAAGCTGACAACGAACATAATCCGACCTCACTAGCACTATACTGCTTTTGCTTCTGTTCAAGAGATTGCTTGCAATGCAAGATAGCTCCCTGAATAGAATTCTCAATCTCCGAATTCGAACTCGTACTTCTCTTTAGAAACTGCAACGGACGAAACCCTAGATTACTCGATGTTTTGTTGTTCGAACTCTTCGCAGGTTGTCTCCTCATAGAAACCGTAAAAGATCTCCTATGGCTCCCGGAAACAGAACCATTACCCTGTTTTTTAGGTCTCTCTGTTTTGATTTGTCCAAAAGGAGGCGGCACTCGCGAATACCTCAAAATAGATCCTTCATCAGCAACTCTTGACTCATCAGAACAACTTGACTTACCAAAGAAGGATCTTAGATAAGCTCTTGAAGCTTTAATCTTCGTTCCAAGGCTCGATTGCTTGATCAATCCCAGTTTCTTGCCCCACGATTTCTTCTCCTCTACGGAATCTGAATATCCAAGGAAATAGTCTTCAGGGTTAAGCTCTTTACTCACTTGACGAGAATCTGCCGGAGAGACGGTGCACGACTCGAACGGAGTGTTGCTCGTCGCCGGAGTTGTAGCCGTTCCGGTAGCTAAAGGAGTGCTGTAGAATTCGTCGTCGAAAGTGTAATCTTCTAGAAGCTTCTGGACCATTTGGAGACGTGGAGGCAAGTGAAGAGGGAGGAGTTTGCCTTTGTAGAAGAGTTCGTCGGCAGGAGAAGAAGTTTTGTCTATCTCGAGGGAACAAAGATGAGTCATCTGGAACTCGAATTCTCGAGGGTTGTCGTTGTAGTTGTTCAGAGTTTTGCGTACGAGGTTTGTAAAAGAAGTCACTTCCATGTCTATGTAATCTTCTTCTACATCACTGTCGCATCGCTCTAGATTAGTCGCCATTTGTTTTATGTTATGTTTCTTCTTTGTGATTATGTTTTAAGTGATTAGAGAGATGAGTTGAGTTTAGAGTCGAAGAGGTTTGCTTTTATATATGTTAAGAGAGAGTTAGTGTTAGGTTTTTGATTTGGTAAAGAGGGTACACTTGTGGACTGTGGACCGTGTTGTGTTTTTTTGTGTGTGTGTGCGTGTATCAACTTACATATATGATAATACATTACGGATTAAAATAAGCCTGAGTACTATCTGTTTCCAAGCTCGAAATACTATTATTTATAAACTCAGATATTTTCGGAAATAATAGTTTCTTGGATGGACCACCACTTAAAACTTGTACTCAAAATAAGGTGGGTCGATTTTAATAAACATAGGATTATTTATTTCATTTTCTTTTGAATAGTTTTTTGATTGGCTCTAGAAAGCTAACGGGTTCATCAACGTCATCAATGATGATTAGAGCTTAAATTTATGAAAGAACGAATAGAGAGAGTGAGAGACAAAGTTTTGAACAAAAACAAAAGAATCCAATACACACAAAGTGTTGGTTTTATAAACCTCCCTGATAAAGTGATAATTTATGTTTTTATATGTGTATTTGTACTTGTTTCAATTTGGACAAGGGCGAGGATGAGAGACAATAATCTTGATAGAAGCCCACGTGTTGAGTAGTTTTCTGTCTTATTGGTTGCTTAAGCAATAAATAAACGCATCAACAAGACAACACGAACCCAGGTATGATCAACAATATGATTATGTTGTGACCAGTATGATGATACATTTGATAATACAGAGAAATTTTATTTATCTACTTCTTCTCTTTGCTTCATCGTGTGAATTTTTTATTGCGTTTATTTTTTTTTATCTTTTTGCCTCGTAGGTATTTGTAATATATAGTGTGAGAAATCCTTTTTGTTTTTGGCAGAGTCACATCCCATTGTATACTTTACAATGTTCCACTTCCAGTCTTCCAGACATATTACTTGATTCCAGGGTTTAATTTCTCCACTTTATATTTAACTTTTAGGTATCTCCCATGAGAATTTTCAATTTTGTTTCTCTTTTTTTAATTTTTTTTTTCTTTTTTTCCTTTGAAATATACTTTCTGTCATTTCTAGTTTTACAAGATTTGCTTTGAGTTTAGCTTTATTAGCCCAATGCCTTGATAACATTTGTTCACGTCTTGTGATTTGTCAAGTTGTTTCTGGAATCGATTTTGGTTAAGTTTCTGCGAGTATCTTCTCCACATGACTTATACTTCATTCTAAAATTATAAAGTAAAAACTCAGAAACTAAAATCAAGAATTCGCTTACGTACTTGATGATATTTCACAGCCATTTGAGTGAAGGTGATATTCAGAAATGCCTATAGCTGTGAACTTTAGTTTCTTACACATCCAAGAGAGATACAAGATGAAGAAGACAAAGAATAAGAAGAAGAGTCAGTAAATATTGTTGTTCCATGGTTAAGATATATCTGAGAGATAGTTCTCCAAATTATCAGGCTTAAACCTCACCAGCATCTCTATGTTTGTCTCCTGTCTCAAATACTTGTCGTAAGACTCTCTGTATGGAAACCTTAAGCTCGTCCCTCAGCTTCGCATCCGATATAACACACGATGAAATTTCTTGAAACGTGTTTTAGCCTCTTCTGGTGATAGCGTAGTGGTAATTATTTTCTCTGGTAAAGCTATGTAAACATTAGCCCACGCTGCGTTCTCGTAGTATGCAACATAGCTTCTGAGTTTCGCTTCATGCTTGTTGAGCCAATCGTCTCCGAGGAGGCTCCTGAGATGAGTCGTTGAACGTACGGTATCAACCACGAACTGAGTGTTGTTGACGAGGAAGATGTAAGAGAGTGAAACATCCTTGTTACTCTCTGCTTTGATGTCTAGCTTGCAGAGCAAAGCCAGGATAAGCCAAGCTAAATGGACAGAGATCTCGTGGTTGTTGATGTTTTCATCTTCTAAGATTGGAGCCGTAAAATAAGATTCTAACAAACGTGTGTCTTTCTTGAGAGGATGCTCTACAAGAATCTCAGATAACACGGTGCCGTGTTCAGAAAGCAATGATATGAAACTCATTGCTGATCGAGTCAACTTGTGAATCCCTCCTCCAGGAGTAAGTCCTTTTAAAGAATCCTTTTGTATCGTCGTCTCAAACTCCATGAGACGTGTGGATTGAGATCTTGAGTTTGTTCATCGATGAGAGCGCCAGAGTTTTCACAGCAGCTACAGAGTCAAAGTGGAAGATCTGTTCTGTTTCCGGCCAAAGGTCAGAGATTGCTGCGTAGAGATCCATCAGCTTGAAGATCCTCTCAGGCTGTGTTTTCAACTCCTTATTAGCGACGAGCTCAGGTAACTTGAAGAGATTAAGTCCTGCTTCGTTTGCTATCTCGTAGAAGCAAGACTCTCTATCGTACTCGAAGCAGAGAAGACATGATCACATAGAAGCTTCTCTCCTCGGAAGAGTGTTGTGACTCCAATCTTTGCAGCTTTGATCCAGTTCTTGATCATAATCTTTGCAGCTAATGCAGCATAGGTTGCATCTCGACAAGTACTCAGTTTGATGCTATTCCCTGTATCCACGGTAATACCAGAATTCAAGCAATTCTTGCATTGTGGAGTTTGCAGTTTTCGGAAACACCTCCAAACAACAATACTGCATTTGTGAACAACTGGTAAATTAGTATTTGAGAATGGTAAATTAGTATTACGCTTTAGATGAGTCTGAGATTCAACTAAACCGTTATTTTAGTATTTGAATTAGCTAATGCGTTGCTGCTTTTTACTTCTTGTCTTTATATGTTAGAACTTGAGACACAAGTCAACTTCTGCTTCTCTCAATTTTGCCCTACAAAGTTGCTTGATGTTCTTTATATGCCACGAGTGGATGCAACTATGCAACTGACTATTTGGAGAAATTCTATATCTGCATTATGCTTAGTAGAAAATGAACCAGCGCGTTGCGCGACTTAAAACTATAAGATAATAGATAAATAATTGCAATAAAAATATTATTTGTTTTTTTTTTTTTTCCAAATTTTCAATATCTTATCACTCTTTTCTTCACTTATTTTTGGCTATTTACAATAACTTGATTTCTATAATTTATTTTATTGTTGTTTACCGTTATTTATCCATAATTATTTATTTACTTTTATCTTTGTACTCGTTTTACATATTCTCTAATTTAAATCAAAAATTATATATGTTTTAACTCTCAAAAGATCACATAAAACTTATTTATTTTTGTGTTTCATAATAAATTGATGCACATACATTAAACATTTTAAATAGGACGAATATAAATATATATTTTTGGTTAAATATTAACTACAATATCTTTTCATAATTTTTCTTTTAATCTAATGAACATTAAAATTTTAATGAATATTTTTTTCTATATATTTAGTTGGATTTTGTATTTCATTAAAATTTCAGTTTTCATTTAAATTGTAGTTTATAAATGAAATAAAAGTAACAAATGAGTAACTATTTTTAGTATAATATGATATGTATTAAATAAGTAATTTAATTGTAATTTAATGTCAAAAAATTGCTGATATGGATAGACTAGATGGAGAGAAAATTCTCCTAAGTCTATTTAATTTTGGGAGAATCAAAATAAAATATTAGTTCAATTAGTTCAAATAAAAACATTATTGAACCTAATTAATATTGTAATGGATAGAATAGCTACTAAAACTATATGTTATAAAACAAAATATATCAGTTGTGGTGAAGAGCTTTTGATCGTGATTGTTTGTTCCTAATTATTTGTTTTATAACATATAGTTTCTTCTGAAATAATTCATGTATCTTATTGACTAACGAACCTGTTGTCACAACGAAAGATAGTGTTGATTTATTAAACTTATTTATTAAGTCACAGAATTAAAAAAAAACATAACAATAGTAGCATTGATTCAGAAATGAGAGGAAAAAAACAGAATTTGAAGATGCTTTATATGTTTTTGATGTTGATAAAAACGACACGATGTCAGCAAAAACCTGTGTTCAAAAAATCGGTAATCGTTAATCGGGCGGTCGAGTTGGGATTAACGTTTATTTAAAAAAACGGAGATTAATCGGGAAGGAAATTTTGACCATATTTTGTATATTTTTCGACATTTTCATATATATAACACATATTGAATCAATATGATCATATTCCAAAAGATTATATATTGCTATTTTGTCAATTCACATCTATTACAAAAGATCAACCATAGTCTCACTCACAATACACTACTGTTGTTTTGATTCTGATTTGGTAATTCGTAATTGGTTTTATCAATGGCGGCACAGACCGTGAAATACTGGTTAACGGAGCATCCAAAGATCGTTAACTTCCGTTGGAGCCCAACCCAATCATACGCCTCCACCTGGTTATTCCTTGTCACCGCCGTCTCATCTTAGGTAATCGCCGCCGTCACTCTCCACCTCCTCATCACAATCATCATCCGACGCCGTCGCGGCCTCTCCCTCGGCCCAATCCCAACCTTACATAGCTTGACCGTGGCTTTAATCTCCGTCGTCATCTTCGTCGGAATCCTCCTATCCGCCGCCGCGGAGATCCGAGACACGCGCTGGCTATGGCGACGCACGCGCACGACGGCTCTCCAGTGGTTCCTCTGTTTTCCCCTAGGCACACGCGCCTCGGGACGCGTGTTCTTCTGGTCGTACGCGTTTAACCTTTCTGGATACCTTCACTTGCTGAGACATAGTCTCTTGTGTCCCTCTCTTCTAAAAACGAATCACTTATATCCCCATTTAATCTTCATACCCTTAAGAAAGTGAACTGACAAAAATACCCTTAATGAATATATCCAAAATAAATGATGATATCGCAGATTGAACAACGCGATTTGCGTTTCACTTTTGCGTTTTCTCATTCTCTCTCTCCTCCCTCTTTTTCTCTCTCTTCCGTGTTCTCACTTTTACTCTCTCGATCTGGTCTCCTTCTTGCTCGCTCTCTCCGCCTCTTTCTGCAGCTCCACGAAAGCTCTCGCTCTGCTCATTTTCGAGCTCTCTTCCTCTTCTAGAATTGTAAACGAGCTGCTGGGAACTTCAATCTATGGTACATTATCTCAAATGCTTTATTTATTTCAATTGCATTTGCAAATAATGGAATGAATGAAAGAATTGGAATGATTAAGCACATTAGTTTTGAAAACATATTTTAAGAGTGAATTTGGATAGCAACTGTTGAATCGTAACAAATCGTGAAGCTCTCTGGCATAATTAACGAAACTGGGTTCTTACGATAGGAGAAAGTATTACTGAGTAATACTTGGTACAACTGGTATTACTGAGTAATACTTGGTACAACTGTATTACGGAGTAAATTAAGAAAGTATAATTGTGGATAACTAGTAGTACTGATTGATTTTTGTATCGTTTTTGCAGGCTACAATGAGCAACAACACCATCATACATTTCAAATGTCAAGATCGCCCGTACAGTTTATTGTTCAAGACATCAACAGAAGAGATTAATATGTCGATGCTAGAAGCTAGGATATGCAAGAAAGTGGGGTTAGATGAAAATAGAATGAAATTGAAACTGTATTACACGCCACTGCTGGTAGGAAATCAGGAACCGTGGATTATTACTGATGATGAGGATCTTTCTGTATATCTAAATTCCATAGATAACGAGAACCGTAGATGTCTTTTGGTTGTGGAGATCACAAATATGCCAGGGAGTTCTTTTGGTATGAACTATGAGGAGCTGCATTCAAAGCGTGAAGGAGTTGGAGCTAATGCAGTGACTCTGTACGTAGGCAACCAACAAGCAGAACAACAACGAGACGCGATGGATGAGGATGATGATACAAGAGCGGAAGGAAATGTACAACGTGATGAACCTGGGGATGACGGCATGGATAGCTCCTCGTATATGTGTGATGAATATGCCGAAATGCCACCTGATGTAGAAGCTTCTCAGTTTGTAGAGGCATGGGAAGACGGTTTGGGTGTGACTGTACTTCAAGAGTTTCCAAATAAAAAGGCAGTGCAGGATTTGGTGGATAGAGCCGCATTTGAGAATTGTTTTGGTTTCAAGATTAAAAAGTCGGATACAGTGCGCTATGTGGTAAAATGTCGTGCAGAGAGCTGTGAATGGTTTTTAAGGGCTGCAAAGATTACTGGTTCAAAAGCGTTCTCGATTAGAACGCACAACAAGATGCATACATGTTCTCGTGCTAGTCAGAGTACAAGCAACCAAAAGAGGAAAGGAACACCACGATTAGTTGCATCTATATTGCATGAAGATTATCCAGGACTAATGGAGACTCCAGCTCCTAAAAGTATCATGAATATTGTTCGGAACAAACTTGGCCTGAGGATATCATACTCGACTGCATTGAGAGGGAAAAACCATCATGTTTCTAATTTGCGAGGTAATCCAGAAGATAGCTACAAGAAGCTGTATTGTTACTTGCACATGCTAGAAAACGTCAATCCAGGTACGGTAACAAGTGTGAAACTGGATCATGAGGGAAAATTTTTGTACCTATTCATCGCTTTAGGAGCTTGCATAGAAGGGTTTAAATGCATGAGGAAAGTGATAACTGTGGATGCAACACATCTTAAGAACGGGTACGGTGGTGTACTAGTTTTTGCATCCGCTCAAGACCCTAATCGTCATAATTATCCCTTAGCGTTTGCTGTCCTTGATGGTGAGAAGAATGATAGTTGGACGTGGTTTTTTGAGATGCTGAAAACCGTTATACCGGACTCTTCGGATGTGGTATTTATGAGTGACAGAAATCCAAGCCTCATCACCGCCATAGCTACTGTGTATCCGATTGCTCATCATGGGTATTGCATATGGCATTTGTCTCAAAATGTGAAAGGGCGGGCCTTCAACGTCAACAAAGATGTAGTCGCGTGGAGATTCATAGAGTGCAGTAGGCATTATACAATTGCTGACCATGAGAAGGCTTATAGTGATTTCGTGTCAAGGTATCCTTCTGCAGCCAAGTATCTAGTGGAGACTACAGAAAATACGAAACATACATGGGCAAGGTGTTATTTTCCAGGAGAAAGATACAACATAGACACAAGCAACACTGTGGAATCTTTGAACAGCACTTTCCGAACCGCAAGGCAATACTACTTACTCCCTATGCTTGACGCAATAATTAGCAAAATTTCTGAGTGGTTTAGTGATCATAGGAACGAAGCTGCTGCTGTACCGATTGAACACAAATTAGTGCCGTTTGTGGAGAACTTTCTGCACGACATATGGAAAGATGCTGAGAAATTAAAAGTGAAGGAGCTGAACTGGTTTGAGCGTTTATATGATGTCATAGCGAAGACAGATGCCGGTGAAGCGAATCATTATACGGTCAATTTACGATCAAAAAGCTGTAGTTGCAGGGTATTTGATATTGAAAAATATCCATGTGTGCACGCGCTAGCTGCTTTCATAGAATTCAACACGCATAATGAAGACAGAGATCACGATATCCAACTACATGAGTTGTGCTCGAGGTATTACTGGGTTGAGATATGGCAATTGGCGTATTGCAGGACTATTTACTTAGTACCAGATGAGTGTCGGTGGAATGTCCCAGGGCATGTCAATCAACTGCAGATCATCCCTAAAAATAAAGTTGTTAAAAAAGGAAGAAAAAAAGTTTTAAGATTTCCTGGTCCTGGAGAACGACGTCCAAGGACGAAAAATAAAAGGCGCAAAAGACAGGGACTTTTTTGGTTACTGTTTGGACAAAATGGATATGTTGGATGATGTATTTCGTGTTCTCCTTATGTAAAACTATGTAAAACTATGTAAAACTATGTACACAATGTGACTTTTCTGCATTTTCAGGTTTTGAAGTTGAAACAAATGATTAATCTTAGGAAAAGATTTTGGTAAACAAACGAGTTAATGCTTATACACTCCGCAAACAAATTTATTAATGTGTGCAAAAATTACGAAATTATAAGAAAAGAGTTGATTAGGAAGATACCACACAATATCAACCATATACTTTTAAGGTCACTTTGCTAAAAATAACCAAATTCAGATGATACAATTGCAAAAATCAAGTTTTGCAACATCTTAATGCATAAAATACTCAGAATCATATACTAATCATCGAAAGTCAACGGTAAAACTAGAGAACATACGTTTAAGATTAGGTAATACTAATTAAACTCATAAACATTGAAAGTAAAACTATGTGCAAGTTTGGTACAACTACTATCTTTGGTATAACTATGTGCATTCGTTTTTAAGGAAAGACGGCGCGACGGCGCTCTTTTTTCACGTGTGGGTTTAGTTATTTTTAAATATAATAACTTATATCCTACTTTTCCTTTTTCTCTCTTTCTTTCTTTAGATATTCTTATATATATATATTCTATGTCTCGTCTCTATCTGCTCCTCTCTCTCTCTCTCTTTCTTTCTTTTTTTTTATTTCTCTCACTCAGATCTCGAGAGAACCGAGGCATCTTTCCCCCCGCCGCTCCATCCACCATCTTCTTCTCCATCCAAAACCCTAGATCTCCAGATCTAAGAATACTTAAGATGGCCTGGAGAAATTTAGACAAGTCGCACCCAGATTACTACTCCATGAAGGAAGCCATGAAGGAGGAGGCCTGGAGAACTCTCGTCGCAGATGGTCAATACGGCGTTCCGCAGAGATGTCCATGTGGGGAACGAATCTTCCATGAGATTTCGGAAATCGAAGGAGACTTGGGGAACAGATACTTTACCTGCGAGAAGTATAAGGCGAGTTCTCATTCTCAACTCTCAATCTGTGTATTTAAAATCGAGAAAATCTCTTCATAAATTATTCAATCTATCTTCATGTGCAGAATGATGGTTTCCACTGGCGCGTTCCTTGGTTTGATGCTGTCGACGAAGAATTTGCAAGGTTAAGGAAGGAGGTGGATGACCAGGCTAAGAAACTTCGAATTCTGTCAAGTCTTGAATTTCAGGTGAAACAAATGAGGGATGAGCTACAAAACCAGCGTGAAAAGATGGCAAAGCTGAATGAGACCGTGTCAGAGTGATTTAATTATGAGTGGTGATCCTCTCTTTAAAGATTATGCTATGTAATGTGATGTAACATTATCCAAGTTCCAAGTGTTTCGTTTTGTAGTTGTAGTGTCGAACAATATACTCCTTCTTTGTGTTTTGCATAAAATGAATGAAAACGAACTTAGTTTTTCCTAGTTTTACCAGTTTTACAAAATGAAAACGAACTTAGTTTTTCCTAGTTTTACCAGTTTTACAAAATGAAAACGCATAGTTTTTCCTAGTTTCACCAGATTTGCAAAATGAAAACGAACTTAGTTTTTCCTAGTTTTATCAGTTTTACAAAATGAAAACGCATAGTTTTTCCTAGTTTCACCAGATTTGCAAAATGAAAACGAACTTAGTTTTTCCTAGTTTTCCCAGTTTTACAAAATGAAAACGCATAGTTTTTCCTAGTTTCACCAGATTTGCAAAATGAAAACGAACTTAGTTTTTCCTAGTTTTACCAGTTTTACAAAATGAAAACGCATAGTTTTTCCTAGTTTTACCAGGTTTGCAAAATGAAATCAGCCTAGTTTTACCAGTTTTACCAGCTTTACAAAATGAAACCAACCTAGTTTTACCAAAATGAAATCAAATCAAGACAACATAGTTTTCCCTATTTTTTGGAAGTTTCCGCCCTCAGCCTTGTGGTCATCCTTGTTGGAAGTTTCCGCTCCTCAGCAGCCGCCTTTAGCCTTTTGTTAATTTCATCTCTCTGCCGTTGTTCAGGTGTCCTCTTCCTTGATTTCATCTTAGTGCGCTTAAACCTTGGTTTAGGGTCAGGAATAGCGACTTTTGGTGCTTCTTCCACGGTCTCCTACAAATAAATACAAATGTTTGTTAAGACCCGAAAATATGATTTTCTCATCTCCTAATGTAAGCTAGTTTACCTTCTCTTTCACGGGTTCTTCCTCCATTTGAACACTCTCACCATCCTTTCCTCCTTCATTAATGCCACCACCATCAACATTGGTGCCTAAACCCTATAATCCAAGAAATTGGTAAGAATAAAGATATTAACAAAGAAATTGCAAATCGAATAAATTGCTATTACCTCTTCGGTAACAGTGGCCTCGCGTTCATTCTCTCTATTATCACATTCCGTTTCACAATTCATGCCATCACCTTCTGTTTCCTTTGATCCCTACAATCCAGTTTTACTCAGTTTCACCAAGTGTTACTTTTTCGTTTTATAATATAAGAAAAATTGTTTGTTACCTGTGCTTGCTCATTCGCCTGATACGTCCTCATATACGTTGCTTGCTCATTCACAAAAGCTTCCAACGGGGCGATCCTTTGCTCAACCACATCAACCTTGTTCTCCATTCTGGTCATACGCTCCTCCATCTCTTTCTTCATGCTCTGAACGAGATCTACCAATGCTGAATATGGCGTGTTCGCGTTCATCGGTGGTTCATCGGTGGCAACTTCCGGGTTCGCCGCATTCTGAGGTGCATCGGCTAATCTGGCCACATCTTCATCGAACATATCCTTCAAAAATGTGACCTTTCCTTCTCGAGCTAGCTTCATCCAACTCTCGACAACAACACAATGCTTATCAACATCGTCCTCCTTTTCCATGATTCTTAGTAGAAGACGCTTCTCACTGGCGTCTGCAGTTAGGAAACTATCAATGTCCTGTAAACACAAATCACAAACAATGAGTAAACATTTAAAACTCAAATGTTGGCAGTCATTCATAGGCTCATATGCAAAAGTATAACTGACCTTAGTTGTACCAAGTTCTGCACTAATTCTCTCGAAAGGAATTCCTTTCATGTCGCTTCTTTTGAACTTTGACTTGCACATCTTGGGACAATCCTCGTCTGCGCCAGGATAAGGTTCTCGAAATGTTGCAGCTAATTGTGGAATTGCCTCGAAAGCTAAGAGCTACACACGAAACATAAGAGTTATAAGGAGGTTCATTTATAAAAAGTAATACATCCAATCCAAATAAATATTACCTCCATAGGTAAAACGAAACCTGGAATCGGCCATGGTTGATTCTGCTTTTCTGGAACAACCCCCTTGAAATGACTCATTGTGTTGAAGATCCCTTCTAACATGTAATCGTAAGAAAATCTCCCCCAGGGAAATGTCTTACAAAAATTCAAATCACTCACGGCTCCTAGTAGCAGTGGGTCCACGGAAGGAGACTTTGCTCCGGTCTTCGTATGCGCTTTCATAACGCTAGCTAGAAAGTACAAGATCAGCATCCTCAACCTGTCATCAGAATTCGGAGGAAGGTCCATCTGACCTATCTCCTCTATCATGGGTTTCAGGTCTTGATATCTTACTGTTGACCCCGCGGTAAAATACTTCTCCACAAATGACATTGCCCCAGATTTCTTACCATAACCGAGTGGATAGTTATGACAGTATAGACCCGATATCAATGCGTGTTCCCTTAAACCATAACGGATGGGCACGCCATTTACAACAAACCAAACTTCTTTTCTCTTTTCAGTACAAGCAGTTCGAAGAAGGAGCAGCCACATACCCTGAAGCTTGTGGTTTTTGTCCCTTGGCATGTGGAAGATGTGTTTGAACTGCGGGTGAGTCTCAAACCACCTCTTCTCTCTATCGGTAAGGGGAGGCATTAGTGTGTCAAAAGTCTCGAACATGTCGTGCAAATAACACCGCGTCGATAGCTTTGTTTTCTTATTGTACTCCGTCGGCGGAAAATACATCTTCAGCGGTCTCATTGGTTCCACTTCCTCCTCCTCATCTGCCTCCTGCGAAACACAATGAACAACAAGCACAAACACATCACAAAACTAGTAAATTCATCATGTAACTCTCAAATTATTACACTTCACCTTCTTCCTAATATCACTAAACATAAACTATCGCTTAAATCACAAAACCAAAACTATTGGTTGCAGAAAATACGACCATCACTAAAGAGAAACTATCGCTTAAATCACGAAACCAAAACTTCTGGTTCCACCAAAATACGAGCAAAATGCATAGCGAAAATACTTTCTTCTCATTCCGAAAATGTTCGGGATACTTACACTCTCGTCTTCGTCTACACGGCCACTCCGGGTTCGACTGCTACTTCCGGCGGAATTCTCCTCTCTTCCAACGAAATCTTCTTCTTCTTCAATCTGAGGGTTTTCTTCCTCCATGAATTCGGGTGGAGACTCCTCTCTCGATTCGGTATTGGGGTTTCGGGTTCGAACCATCTTTCTTCGATTTACTTTCCGTTAATTGTGAAGAACAAAGGAACCAAGAAGAAGGACAAAGAACTAGAGAATTAGAGGGAACGAGGAATCCGATTTCTCTGTTTGAATTGGAATCGCGTAATGATGAGGGAATCGGTAAGAGAGAAACGCGATTTTGATCTCTTTTCTCATTAGGGTATCCGATCCGATTTCAAGTGGATATGGGTCGGGTGGATCGGGTTTTCGTTGGTTGGGTCTGTAAATATGCCAAAAAGAGAAGGATACTCTTGTAATCTATTGAGTTTTTCTATTTAAAAAAAAACAAAATTAAAATCATGATAATTGTCGGATATTTGAGCTTCCATTTTCATATATAGGGGCACATGAGATGAAATCCCTCACTTGAGACATAGTCTCTTGTGTCCCTCTCTTCTAAAAACGAATCACTTATATCCCCATTTAATCTTCATACCCTTAAGAAAGTGAACTGACAAAAATACCCTTAATGAATATATCCAAAATAAATGATGATATCGCAGATTGAACAACGCGATTTGCGTTTCACTTTTGCGTTTTCTCATTCTCTCTCTCCTCCCTCTTTTTCTCTCTCTTCCGTGTTCTCACTTTTACTCTCTCGATCTGGTCTCCTTCTTGCTCGCTCTCTCCGCCTCTTTCTGCAGCTCCACGAAAGCTCTCGCTCTGCTCATTTTCGAGCTCTCTTCCTCTTCTAGAATTGTAAACGAGCTGCTGGGAACTTCAATCTATGGTACATTATCTCAAATGCTTTATTTATTTCAATTGCATTTGCAAATAATGGAATGAATGAAAGAATTGGAATGATTAAGCACATTAGTTTTGAAAACATATTTTAAGAGTGAATTTGGATAGCAACTGTTGAATCGTAACAAATCGTGAAGCTCTCTGGCATAATTAACGAAACTGGGTTCTTACGGTAGGAGAAAGTATTACTGAGTAATACTTGGTACAACTGGTATTACTGAGTAATACTTGGTACAACTGTATTACGGAGTAAATTAAGAAAGTATAATTGTGGATAACTAGTAGTACTGATTGATTTTTGTATCGTTTTTGCAGGCTACAATGAGCAACAACACCATCATACATTTCAAATGTCAAGATCGCCCGTACAGTTTATTGTTCAAGACATCAACAGAAGAAATTAATATGTCGATGCTAGAAGCTAGGATATGCAAGAAAGTGGGGTTAGATGAAAATAGAATGAAATTGAAACTGTATTACACGCCACTGCTGGTAGGAAATCAGGAACCGTGGATTATTACTGATGATGAGGATCTTTCTGTATATCTAAATTCCATAGATAACGAGAACCGTAGATGTCTTTTGGTTGTGGAGATCACAAATATGCCAGGGAGTTCTTTTGGTATGAACTATGAGGAGCTGCATTCAAAGCGTGAAGGAGTTGGAGCTAATGCAGTGACTCTGTACGTAGGCAACCAACAAGCAGAACAACAACGAGACGCGATGGATGAGGATGATGATACAAGAGCGGAAGGAAATGTACAACGTGATGAACCTGGGGATGACGGCATGGATAGCTCCTCGTATATGTGTGATGAATATGCCGAAATGCCACCTGATGTAGAAGCTTCTCAGTTTGTAGAGGCATGGGAAGACGGTTTGGGTGTGACTGTACTTCAAGAGTTTCCAAATAAAAAGGCAGTGCAGGATTTGGTGGATAGAGCCGCATTTGAGAATTGTTTTGGTTTCAAGATTAAAAAGTCGGATACAGTGCGCTATGTGGTAAAATGTCGTGCAGAGAGCTGTGAATGGTTTTTAAGGGCTGCAAAGATTACTGGTTCAAAAGCGTTCTCGATTAGAACGCACAACAAGATGCATACATGTTCTCGTGCTAGTCAGAGTACAAGCAACCAAAAGAGGAAAGGAACACCACGATTAGTTGCATCTATATTGCATGAAGATTATCCAGGACTAATGGAGACTCCAGCTCCTAAAAGTATCATGAATATTGTTCGGAACAAACTTGGCCTGAGGATATCATACTCGACTGCATTGAGAGGGAAAAACCATCATGTTTCTAATTTGCGAGGTAATCCAGAAGATAGCTACAAGAAGCTGTATTGTTACTTGCACATGCTAGAAAACGTCAATCCAGGTACGGTAACAAGTGTGAAACTGGATCATGAGGGAAAATTTTTGTACCTATTCATCGCTTTAGGAGCTTGCATAGAAGGGTTTAAATGCATGAGGAAAGTGATAACTGTGGATGCAACACATCTTAAGAACGGGTACGGTGGTGTACTAGTTTTTGCATCCGCTCAAGACCCTAATCGTCATAATTATCCCTTAGCGTTTGCTGTCCTTGATGGTGAGAAGAATGATAGTTGGACGTGGTTTTTTGAGATGCTGAAAACCGTTATACCGGACTCTTCGGAGTTGGTATTTATGAGTGACAGAAATCCAAGCCTCATCACCGCCATAGCTACTGTGTATCCGATTGCTCATCATGGGTATTGCATATGGCATTTGTCTCAAAATGTGAAAGGGCGGGCCTTCAACGTCAACAAAGATGTAGTCGCGTGGAGATTCATAGAGTGCAGTAGGCATTATACAATTGCTGACCATGAGAAGGCTTATAGTGATTTTGTGTCAAGGTATCCTTCTGCAGCCAAGTATCTAGTGGAGACTACAGAAAATACGAAACATACATGGGCAAGGTGTTATTTTCCAGGAGAAAGATACAACATAGACACAAGCAACACTGTGGAATCTTTGAACAGCACTTTCCGAACCGCAAGGCAATACTACTTACTCCCTATGCTTGACGCAATAATTAGCAAAATTTCTGAGTGGTTTAGTGATCATAGGAACGAAGCTGCTGCTGTACCGATTGAACACAAATTAGTGCCGTTTGTGGAGAACTTTCTGCACGACATATGGAAAGATGCTGAGAAATTAAAAGTGAAGGAGCTGAACTGGTTTGAGCGTTTATATGATGTCATAGCGAAGACAGATGCCGGTGAAGCGAATCATTATACAGTCAATTTACGATCAAAAAGCTGTAGTTGCAGGGTATTTGATATTGAAAAATATCCTTGTGTGCACGCGCTAGCTGCTTTCATAGAATTCAACACGCATAATGAAGACAGAGATCACGATATCCAACTACATGAGTTGTGCTCGAGGTATTACTGGGTTGAGATATGGCAATTGGCGTATTGCAGGACTATTTACTTAGTACCAGATGAGTGTCGGTGGAATGTCCCAGGGCATGTCAAGCAACTGCAGATCATCCCTAAAAATAAAGTTGTTAAAAAAGGAAGAAAAAAAGTTTTAAGATTTCCTGGTCCTGGAGAACGACGTCCAAGGACGAAAAATAAAAGGCGCAAAAGACAGGGACTTTTTTGGTTACTGTTTGGACAAAATGGATATGTTGGATGATGTATTTCGTGTTCTCCTTATGTAAAACTATGTAAAACTATGTAAAACTATGTACACAATGTGACTTTTCTGCATTTTCAGGTTTTGAAGTTGAAACAAATGATTAATCTTAGGAAAAGATTTTGGTAAACAAACGAGTTAATGCTTATACACTCCGCAAACAAATTTATTAATGTGTGCAAAAATTACGAAATTATAAGAAAAGAGTTGATTAGGAAGATACCACACAATATCAACCATATACTTTTAAGGTCACTTTGCTAAAAATAACCAAATTCAGATGATACAATTGCAAAAATCAAGTTTTGCAACATCTTAATGCATAAAATACTCAGAATCATATACTAATCATCGAAAGTCAACGGTAAAACTAGAGAACATACGTTTAAGATTAGGTAATACTAATTAAACTCATAAACATTGAAAGTAAAACTATGTGCAAGTTTGGTACAACTACTATCTTTGGTATAACTATGTGCATTCGTTTTTAAGGAAAGACGGCGCGACGGCGCTCTTTTTTCACGTGTGGGTTTAGTTATTTTTAAATATAATAACTTATATCTGGGACGTTGTTAACCAAGACCGCCGGCTGAATTGTCGATCCAAAGCATTGGGAGATAATATTTATCCAAGAATCAACTATACAGTTGCGTCTAGGCAAGTCTCTCCAGCAACCATCTTCATGAGTCGAACCCACCACATCACATGGGAGGCCGGTGATGTAAATGCTGAGGAGGATCTGATAGACCTAGCCATGGTTCATTACCGTATTGTAAACATACCTGTAGCCCCTGTAGCCCCAAACGAAGTAGATAATGCAAATCTTGACGAGGATAATGCGAATGCCAATGTGGCTAATGAGGATGGGGCGAATGAAGCTGAAGCAGAAGCTGAATCAGAACCTGACGAGGAGGACGACTATGACAACGATCCAGACTATGATCCAAGAGTTGAAGATTTACATTGCGGAACTGCATGCCTTTTTATATGGGATGACTGATATTTATCTCTTGAATCTCAGATAAATTTTGGCTTACGAACTGGATATTATGAGGAGGCTAGGGAAGTTGCTCAGTCAACTCGGTCATCTCAGCAATTTGCACCACTGGTAGGCTTCATTTTGCTTGAGATTCCGTTTGATAAGTGCAGCTGAAAACTATTATTTTTCTTTAATTACTTTTAGAATTCAAGCTAGACTTCTTTAATTACTTTTAGAATTCAAGCTAGACTTCTTAAATTACTTTTAGAATTTGCTTCTGTTGCAGCAGCCATAAAAACTGGGTACCCTCATATGTATTGTTTGCGTGTGCTTGCTACTGATCCCAATTCTTTCTTTTATATAGCCTGCGATGTGTTTTAAGGACGCCTATGAATCTCTTGGCGCTGAGGTAACTCGTGGAAAATCAGTCAACTTGCAGAAAATATGGGAGCTTGTTCAGGTAATCTTTTGAACGGAAACCATTTCGTCAAGCTTGATCACTCTCTAAGGATTGCTATGATTTTGCGTTTCTCAAATTTATGCAAACCATTTTTGACTGTTGAATTTTGTTTTCCAGACAATCACAGGTGAAGACTCAGCAGTTCGACAGGGTGTTTCGAAGAAGATGTCCCTCGCGATAGGTGCAAGACATCATTTACAACGTGGGCATGAGAAACATATCATGGACACAATTCAGAGTCACCCTACACAAGTATACATTTCTATATCGTTTTTATTTTTTTGGTACTTGATAATAGCAGCTGCTACATGTATGCCGATACATCTTTGAGTACCTTCTAGTTTAGATCGTTGGGTGCTGTCTGAAATGGTTCTTTGATCTTTCAATCTATATCAAGAGTGCTGGTAATCACTTATCATTCTGACATGTGTCTTGCTTTTCGAATCCTGTTCCAGGCTTCTCTTGGTGGATCTGTTGGAAATTTGCTAAGAATTCGTGCTTTCCTTCGGGTTAGTGTCACAGAATTTAAAGAGCTTAGCATCATATGTTCAAACAGCTGTTTAGCTTTCTTATTTCTTGTTTTCTTTCCTGTACAGATTCGTCTGAAAGAATACGGAACCTTGGATTTTGATTCACCTGATGCCCGTAGGCAGCCTCCGGTTGACACGACTTGGCAACAGGTTTTGGATATTTTTCCTTGCACAACTTTGAACTTTAAACTTCGTCCTCAACTTTTAGTTGAGATATAAAGATTTACATTGCGGAACTGCATGCCTTTTTATATGGGATGACTGATATCTATCTCTTGAATCTCAGATAAATTTTGGCTTACGAACTGGGTATTATGAGGAGGCTAGGGAAGTTGCTCTGTCAACTCGGTCATCTCAGCAATTTGCACCACTGGTAGGCTTCATTTAGATCTTAATGTAATTTACAAGAGTTTTGGAATCAGCTCTTTAGTAACCGTCCGTTTTTGCAGCTTGCTGAGTGGATCACCACAGATGGTATGGTGGCTGCGGAGACTGCAGCTATTGCATCTGAAGAATGTGAAAAAATGTTAAGAATGGGTGATCGGCTGGGTAGAACCGCATGTGACAAGAAGAAACTCCTACTCTACACCATCATCTCTGGTTCAAAACCATCTACAGGTATAACTTGCCTGACCAGTTTGACACACATTTACAGGCTTCCTCTCTGTTCTTCACTAGTTCTTAGCTACTCGATAAAGTATGCTGCTATTTTAAACTCCTCGGCTATGAAATAGTATTGTCTCTTGCCTTCATACTTTGTAAAATCATTACTGGTACACCTGCTGCAGAATCATTTAGCAGCGAAGAACAAGTATCTAGCTCAATAAAGGTGGAAGAACAAGAAAAAGAACATAAGCCTGACCTCGACGCTGTTAAGGAAACAGAGCAATGCAAGGAGGAGTACAGGGGAAAATCTATTCAAAATGCTGGTCACCTAGTGCCGGTGGCTTCACCAGGCAAGTGGCTCTGGCTAACATAGTTTGATGTGATAATTGAATCTATTGTCAAACTTTGGATTATCTTGATAAAAAAGATCTTTTTAGCCATGAAGAGAATTTAACATTTATATAAGTTTTAAGATAGATAGAAAAAACATCATTATATAAGTTACAGGAAAAAAAAAAGCCTGTTGGGATCGGTAGCTTTAGTTGAAACCGTATATAACTCCATGCATTCTTTGAAAAACTGCTCGCTTAGGAACACTTCATGATTCCCAGTTTCTGGAGGAAACAACAAATGCTCAAGTATCAAATTTAGGGAAAGAAACAGAAGAGGGCCAACAATTTGCTCGCTTAGGAACACTTCATGATTCCCAGTTTCTGAATGACATACTTAGTTAATTATCAAGTATCAGAATTGCATTTTCATCAAGTTAAATCAGAAGAGACACATAAACAAATATATGCTTGTAGAATGATTTAGGGCCAACGAATAATAGTCTTGACTCCAAATCTAATCACACAGCAAGAAAACTTAACCAGACATCATCTGATACAGCATTCCTAAGAAGTGGTGACCGTAGGAAAGTTCACCAAACAAGATTTCAAAAAAGACCCTCACATGTGAAATGGAGCACCAAAATTCTAACCTCAACTGCAAAACGATCCTTTTAGAGAGTCTTTACGTGATTGATGATCTCGTTCCTAATTTGGTCTGAAACAAAGACAGGTTGGATGGTAGCTGAGACTCTTTCCTCGGCAAACATCCACAGTTCTTCTTCTTCTTAAAAGAACCAAAAAAGTATCTTTCTATTTGTGTCAAAACAGAGCATCATGGTTACGTATGAAGAGGTTAGTGACTGTACATATGTTTTTCAGCTCATGTAGATATAAGTAGAGAACTATTATTAAAAGGTTGAGTTTTATTTGTATTTTTCAGGAATTTGTGTTGAAATCACGACGCATGAAGTTGTTCACTTGTGTATGGAAATCAGTTAAGCAAGAACCAAAGGCCTTGCTCTTCTTGTGCCATGGCTATGCTATGGAGTCCAGCATCACCATGAACAGTTTCGTCTTTTATCCTTTCTACTATGGACTTTTTCTTTTGTTAGATATATCTTATCAAATTTTAGATATATTTACAAAAATGAAATTATGGGATTAATCAGCCACAGCGACGAGGCTGGCCAAGGCCGGTTTTGCGGTCTATGGAATGGACTATGAAGGACACGGAAAATCTGAGGGATTAAGTGGTTACATCGGTAACTTTGATGATCTTGTTGATGATGTCTCTATTCATTTACTCTACAATTTGTGGTAATCTTCTTTTGAAAAAACTTAATTATATGCTTAAATTATCATTAATTTACTAAAAGAAATGGTTGATTAAAATTGAAGAGAAAGAAGAGAATAAAGGGAAGATGAGGTTTCTACTTGGAGAATCCATGGGAGGAGCAGTTGTGTTGCTACTAGCTAGAAAGAAACCTGATTATTGGGACGGTGCCGTTTTAGTTGCACCCATGTGTAAGGTTTGTGATTCTCTCTTTTCTTTTATTTCTCTAGTGTTTTTACTTTGGTTAGGGATTTTGTTTCTCAGTTTATCATTAGTCTAGAAATGTGTGATTAATTTTGGTGTTTTAAAAAGATACGAAAAACCATTTTCTAGTTAAATATGTCATTTGTCATGTTTTAAAGATTAGGTCCAAAAATGATAAAGATTCCAATAGAATCATACAAAAAAATAGTACTTATCTTTATAAAAAATATCTTTTTGGCCATGAAGAGAATTTAACATTTATATTAAACAATAAAATGAAACATGCTAATTAGATTTTCCTTATCTGATATCTTATAGAATCATATAGGATTTGGTGAAAAGAAAAACAAAGATGAACACCAAGAACAAAGGGTAAATTAATCATGGCTTTTATATTTCTCTCCATTATTTTTGAAAACATAATTAATGATTAATCACATAAAAAGGCTGAGTAAAAGTGTTGGTGAGCTATAATAATGTATCCCTAATCTTTTCTTTCCGACCTCGATACATACAAAAATGATAATTTTCTCATGCAAATTATTCATTGAAGTGTGTGTAAAACTCTTAAATACACATATCTCTATTCTCTATAACCACAAATACATGATCAGCATGACATTCATCTATCTATATAACAACATATGCAGACTCTAGACACATAAATATATATATGCATAAATTCGGAAAGGACAAACATCATATGTTGCTCATAGGCCTGGGACTTCGGGTGTTTGGGTCGAGTAGGAATCGTTCGGGTCCGGGTCTATCGGGTATATGAAGTTTATATCCATATAAGTTCTTAAGGAGTTTCGGTTCGGTATCGGGTCGGTATTTTCGGTTTCGGGTCGGTTCAGGTCCATAATTCTAAGACCAAATATTACCCAAAAAATTTCGGTTATGGTTCGGATTCAGGTATTTCGGGTATTTATTAGCCAAAAACCTAAAAATATACCCAAAAACCTAAAAAATATATATGAAAACTCAAAAATATATTCAAAATCTCGGAAAATATTCACGAAAACCCCAAAAATATCTGAAAATCTGAAAAATTAAATGAAAAAATCAAAAAGCTATAATATATCCGAAAAATCATAGAAATATTCAAAAAAAAAATATTTATAATTCGGGTCATTCGGGTAACCCGATCGGATATCGATTCGGTTCGGGTAATACCCGATACCACGGGTATTTAAATATCAATGGTAAATTGTCTTATATCGATTCGGTTCGGTTTCGGATATTTTGGTTCGGTTCGGGTTCGGGTTTCGGGTTTGGGAAAAAGTCCCAGGCCTAGTTGCTCATATGACTGGTGCTTCCCGATAAGTTTCCTTTGTGTTCAAAAGGTACTTTCTTCGTTTTGTCTCATATTGATTCCTCTCCTTATCTGGTCAATGGAATTTTGGAGTTTATATGGAAGTAAACAAAATAACCTTTATTTAGAATTTACTTTCCTGAACATGATTTGGTACATGCAGTTCAGGGTTATAATGTTTTCCTTCTGCCGATATACTTAGTGTATACATATCTTAGACTCTTAGATTCATCATCTTTTCCATCAGCAGGTAAGCTGACGTATATCTACCGCAGTTTTCAAACAAAGTTCAAAAAATGGTTTAAGCTCATATATGTTTAAAGTTGGAACAACATTTTCACCATATATTGATGTATATGATAATTTATAGTGTAATCCTCATTATGCATTCTTTCTTGACTGTGCAAACACTTTTGAAAGAAAGTGGGAGTTAGCCATAGAGATTGAGTTTCTTTACATTTTAAATTACTTCTTTTTATTAAACTTTACTTTATAAAGTTATAAATCGTGTTAAGTATAGAGGAATAATTTTTTGGAGCTCAATTTTGGCTTTCTTACATGTTTTTTTCTTGCTTCCAATTAGCTTATGTGAAGTTCATAAAAGCAAAAGTGAACATTTATTGATTTGCTTGTTTGTTTTGTAGAGAATACCCATATGTTAATAACATAAATGATATATTAAAGTTGTTTTAAAAAAAAAAATTCCAAAAGAGACATTACATGAAATCCAAAGACTGAAAGAAGATAAGAAAAATGTCATGAACAACAAATAGAAAAGTGATATTTTGTTCCAAATAAGATCGCGACAAAGCTAATTTGAGATTAATTTCTGTTAGTGTCTTTGGTTTTCTTTTCGTATTGACATTCCTTCTTAATCTGTTGAAACTTTTTGGAGCCTTTACCCGTCTATAATATTTCCTCAAGCTTTGTCGATGATTCTTCCACTCCTTCAGTGAATCAATTCTCCTCACGTTGTCATTTTGTTTCTGGATTGACAGATAATTAGATTAACTCCTTTCTAAAAAATAATAATTAGATTCAACTTAAAATATAAATTCAAAAATGTAATATAATTTCCTGCAATGTTTTGGACAATCAAATATTTTAAATAAAAAATGGATGCTAATATAAGCCGAGACAAATAACTACATGAATCATGTATAATAACTTGGACTTGAGAGTAAGAGATGAGTATACATGTATAAAAGTACACATATGAGATTAAGCACAATCATATGAAATTAAGTTGGGATTTAAAAAAAATAATTTACATATAACTTCTTTATGAGTTGAGTACAGATATTAGTTTGAAATTTTCTTATTTTACTTTTTTTTCTTGTTCTTCCTGTATTTTCCTAGTTCTGAATTGTGGCTTCTTCGGCTTCTTACATCAAGTAATAATTTCAATATCTCCATCTTGCAAACAATCATACAAATCAAACTAAAACAATAAAAAGTAAACGATCAACATGTAACAAAGAAACATCATTCTATGAAAGCAAATTAAGAACTAAAAATCAGTAACATACATAACATACGAACAAAATAATAAAGTGATCAAAATTACTTTACTCATTATACGGTCTTTACTAAATCTATATTATACCTTTTAAATCTAAATGACATAAATGCTAAGTTATACATCAAACATGACTAAACAACCAAACATATATTATATACTTTTATCGAAACGATATGTTGATGCAAAAGCTTCGTTAAAGAATCATATAAACGTAGAAAGGAAACCTCGTTATGGCTTTTAGCAAGAATTGACACCACTAAACGTAGAGTGCTTGGCGAGGAAAGTAAAGGATTGCAATCGAGAAGCATTTTCGCCACCACGAAATCACTCACTCTCTCTACTCTACTCTACTTGGAAAGATAAAGAGAGAAAACAATCTGGGATTTCTCATATCTGCTTCACGCTTTGGTTCGAGAAAGAAGCTCGTCATAAGAAGATCTGGTAATGGAGATTCATCTGCAGCAAACTAAAATAATTTCAAAGCTGAACAAACCAAAGATGAAAGATTAATGCTTAATTAGATTGCTTACTTGAAAATACCAGAAGAATGACTTCTATGCCGAGAATCAAGTCAACTATATCTTGTGGATGAAAATTCCAAATTAGAGACATCAAACCTAAGATTTTCCATCCTTGTTTCGAAAACTAATCTAAGACACATGAGAATAATCCAATAGCGTGTTGAATCTAAGAAAATTGAAAACGAATTGAGAATTTTGAAAATATATCGAATATGAAGCTTAACCCAGAAGAGATAGAGAAGAAGAAAAAAAATTATAAACTGAAACAGAAAATGGATCGAGGAAGACGAAATAATATGGGAGATGAGCATGACAGTTGATGGTTTCGTTTAAGATCGTGAAAGGAAAGTGGTCAGTTAACAAACGAAAATTTCGGATTCTGTTTGATAAAGAGAAGGTAGATCGATATCGTGGGGAAAGTAAGTGAAAACATGGTTTTGTTTTTTCTTTTTGTTATATTAAATAATTGGGCTTTAGTATTAATGGGCTTTTATTTATGTTTGCCCAAATCTTTTAATCTTTTGGTTTTGTTTGGTTTATAAATCAGACGTGGCTTATTTTTAAAAGGATTAGCGTTTTTTTTTGGTTAAACATGACATGTCAAACTCAGGATTGTGTGACTTGTGCTTTAGGCTCTGATTGGCGTTAATTTTTTTGCCAATTAGACTTTTACTTTCCTATTTTCTCTAAGCCCAATTGCAGACTTTTAAATTTTTACTCTTTGAACTTTTTTTTATTTTAAAAGTAACGTACATGAGACTTTAATGACTTTAGGATTTGATTTTTTCTTTCTTTTTAATTACTTTTATTCTTTACTAGGTTGGTACCCCGCGCTACGCCGCAGGATTATTTAGATAAATTTTTTATATTTTGTTTTTAAATTTGATTTTAAGAATCATTTACACAAACTACATTTTTATAATTTATACTAATATATATCAGTTACGCCGCAGAAGTATTTATATATATATTTTTTGTATTTCTAGTTTTGTATTTTACTTTGAAAATAATTTACACCAATTTTACAGTTTTGTATGATACATATAATATAAATATAAGTTTTTGATTAACCGAGAACTTTTGATTAGCTTTTGATTACCCGAAATTTTTTGATTAGTTTTGGTTTATGGGCACACTACAACAGTGGGAAAGGATGTATAATTATAATTCCAACTCCGTTACGCTGCGGTGGAATTTTTTTATATATATTTCTAATTTTAATTTTATTTTAGGCATTATAATATCGATCATAACTAAAACTGAGAATCGTAAAAATATGTGAAAAGTGAAATTATATAACATGCTGATGTGTATCACATTCGATTTTTGTTAGCCATTTTTAGTCGGATGTTCATTTTAACTTGGAAACACTAAACATGAAAGCAAAGATGACTTCCTCTTACTCTTTTATCGAAGGTATGAAGATGAAAAATAATAATATGTGTGTTCTTGCTCATGAAAGAAAAGGTGACTTCAGGATTTCTGATCTAACCACGAAAGACTGTTTGCCTAATAATACTTGTAGTGGGTGAAACATGGCCACAGGTTTGCAGAATTTGCAGTTTAAGAAACCGCATATTCCACTCTTTTCATTCTCTTTTTCTATTGATGCACATTTGTTTTTTGTTTTTTCAGATTCTCGTTTACATCTGCCAAAGATTCTAAAGAGGTAACACATACACATTAGAGGCGTTTATAACGGCATAAACACAACAAAAGCATCCTATCCATAACCATAGTTTTACTAATATAATGGAACAAAAGTTCGATGGATGGAGATAAAGAGAAGAACAAAACTTAACAAAAGAAAACAAATAGAGTAAGGTCAAAACTGTAATTAAAGCAACATAGAAGCCTACACTACAAAAAAGGGTGTTTTAAATCATTTATTTTATTTATTTGTATTAGTTATAAATGATGTAAAAAAAATTTACATCACTTATACAAATGACTGTAATTTCAGTGATGCAAATAATTCACATCGATTTTTTAAGAACCGATGCAAAAATATATAATATTTGCATCGCATTTTGCAAGCGATATCAGTATATATCAGTTGCAAACAAATGATGTTAAATTTTGCATCATTACTTTTAAGTGATATTATTATTTGTGTCGGTTAAAGTAATCGATTCTAATTATTTATATCACTTATAAATAATTGATGCTAAAATTAGCATCACATGTTAATTAGTGATTCTAATAATTGTATCATTTACAATAATCGATTTAATTATTACTATCACTTGTCCATAATTGATGTTAAATTTTATTTCAATTATTAATAAATTCTAATAATTGTGTCACTTATACTGATGAGAATATTAAAAATAATTTCAAATCATCTTCAGTATTAAAACTATTTAATATTAAATAAATTAGTGATTTACCATAACTGCTATCACGAAAAAAAGGATTACAATAACTGCAAATCTTCTTCTTTTGTTCTTCATCTTCCCTTTCTTCTTCTTCTTCTTCTTCCAATCCTACTTTCTAAGTTTCTGAAATGATTTATTTGTAGCACTTGATTTATTCTTCAAATCGGGTTCGTACGCCATTACATTGAACACCAAATACTATAGACCTGTCATAAGTGTATAAACTAATCAAAATTGTATCTTATTTTCTTCTTATATAAAACTCATGTTACTATTTTATTGATTTACCTTTTTGACTTTTTATTGGAAATATGGGAAGCCATAGCGCTAGACAAAAAGATGTTGTAGTCGTCAGTAAGGTTTTGTAGATCTTTCTGCACACTGCAAAAAAAAACATCGTAAATCATAGTAACAGTAGCATAGAGCCATAGAGGAAGAGAGAGGGAGAGAAAGAGAGGGAGAGAAAGAAGAAAACTCATTATTGTTAAGCAAAAGAAGAAAAATAAAACAAACGGTTCCACCAATAGTGCAAGCATTGGGTGAATCTTAATAAGAACCTAGTGATTTAACTGCTTTTAAAAAATTATGTTACTTGAATATATTTATTTTTTAATTTATTAATTAAAACGCTGTTTTCTCGTAACTACATGATTAAAAGTTGTTGGCATTAGTTTATGTATTTACTGTAACTAATGGTTTATAGTATTTGTTGTAGTTAACCATCTGTTAGCAATTTTTTAAAAGTAGCTCGTTTATTTATTTGATGTACATTAATAAGTTTATATCAATTTTAGTTAAGTGATGTATACAGTATACTAAATTCGTTACAATTTACAAATAAATTGTTAACTTCATTTTTTATTAAACTGATGTTAAAAGAAAAAAAATGTTAATAGTCGAAACTAATTCAAATAATTTTATTTATTTATTAGAATAAATTTAATTAGCATCATTTGTAATTGATGTAAAATTAAGATCATTTGTATAAGTGATGTTAATAAATAATATTGATTATCTAACCGATGTAAATTTAAATTTTAATATCAATTTTGTTAAAGTGATACAAACTAATAAAAATTGAATCAATTTGATTGAACTGATGCCAAAGTAATTAATTACAACATCAGTTATTATAACTGATACATAATTGTGTATATTTGTTTCATTTGTAAATAAGTAATTTAAAATAGTATCACTCAGTTTTGTGATACAAATTAAGTGATACAATACGTACTTTTTTGTAGTGCTAAAGTATACAAATCCCAACTGTCACACGACCCATCTTTCAAAAATCCAATCTTTCTTTACTTCTCTTCTTTACTCTCCGCGGTAACTGATAACAAATTCACCAACATCTCATTACTTGTATCCCTCAAAATAATACATGTTCCCTAAATGCACAAAATTTAAACACATGAGATCGAGTTGGCCACAAAAAAATATAAGATGTCTTATAAAAGATGAAATATTATCGTGTTTAGGAGAAGAAGAAAAATGTTACACTAAATTGGACAATAAATAAAATAACGATTGTGGCCTCAACATTTGGAGAAGATGAAAATGGTATTGGCTAATTGGGTTTCTCGGTGGTGGATTTGAACTATCTTCTAATGAACTAAAGAAGTTGCGCTTAATTTCTATAAACGTTGAGCTTTCTGGATGGAAAATCGTCTTAAGAGTCTTCTATTAAATATAGGAGATTTGATTGTGATAGAGGTCCCTTGTAAGAGATTATCAATGTGGTGCCAAGTGTGTAGAGATAAGACAAAATTTTCTTTTTTCTTTCACAATTTTTGCTGCAGAAATATAACAAAAATTATCTCGGATAAATATTAGAGTATCAAACATTCATAAATAGATTCTAATGAGAAGACCAAAAAAAAAAAACCAAGTTACACTACAGAATGATATCATCTTTCCCTCAACCTTGAAACTGTTGTTGATGCAGCCCCTGCGTGGTTGGTTTGCGAGTCACACTCTTTCTGCTTTTTGGAAGCAGATGCTTCTTCCTCCTTCTTCAGCTTCCTTTCTCTCCGTTCTCTCTTCAAACCCTTGGATTTATCCGGCAATTTGGTTTCACCAACCTGGACAAAAATATTGAAAACAATCAGTTTCAGATAGTGATCTCCAGAATCTGCTTTACACATTTCATGTGGCTATCTATCTTTCATACCTTCTGATCAGGAATGTAAATCCTCCCAGACTGTCCTGTAACCGCATCATCATCAACGTTCTTAGTCTGTAGAATTCAGATACAGACAGAGCACGATTAGTTATCAATTTCTCACACAAATCTTGAAAAAAACTGATTTCGTTTTCTATTATTATTACCTTCTTCTTAGGCTTATCTTTGGATGTTTTCATTGCGTCTTTCCACTTAGGAAAACGATTACGCCTCAACAAGCTCTATTCTAAGCACAATGGTCCCTGACTTCTTAAGCTTAATCACGCAATGTGTAAGGAAAACCTTAGTTGGTGATATCGCTGAACATATGTAAGCACGGTCTAATCCAGTAAGATTTAGATTATCCACAACCTGCAGACAAATGATTCCACTTCTTGTTACATTCATAATCAAAGCTAAGAACCATAGAAAGTGTGAAACCATGTTCCTCAAATTTTACCTCGCCACGGAACAGATCAGTAAGGACTTCTTTAAGTTGCTTGAGTTCTGGTACATTCTCAAACCCTTCGCCGGTAAAGCAAATGAAAGGCTTTGACCCTTCATGAGGCGCTAGTTTCTTGTCATAGGAAAACGATAGCAAAGATTTAAAGTTCTCAATCCCAACTTCTATTAGATCGTAGACGTGGTGATCGTACATTCTCCCAAGTAAAAGATTGTCAGGCCGTTTCTTTGAGTGAGACCCATACTGCAATATCATCACAACATTCACCAAACCAGCGTTAGATAATACTCACACCAAAGAACAAGATTGCTAATACATTTCCAAATGGATTATTTTGAATTCAAGATTACGTTTTACCAAAGTCACAGGATGTAGGAATGTGGTCTCAAATCTATGTGAAATGTTGAAAGATTTAGCAGTTCATAGCAAGACGAAATGACAATACAGAATCACAACTCTAGCAAAATCAGAAATCTCAATTGTTCCACAATAAAACCAAAGCTGCAAACAGCTTCTAAAGCTTTTCAAAATTGATTCTTGATATGAACAAAGCTTACCGCAAAAATGCTACAATCGGTTTTGAGAGAGAAGAACTCCAAAGAGGTTTCACCACCACTCTCAAAGGGCCTAATGTTCTCATTCCTCCTCGAGTATTCGGCAATTCCTAATCGAATTCAATCGACGCCGGGATGAATCTTGAGCGAAGAACCTCCCAGACCCAGCTACGGCGATCTCCGGAAGTAGATGCATGAAGAGAGAGAGAGAGATAGAGAGAGAGAGAGAAAGAGAGAGATAGAGATTGGGATTGTGATTTGATCGTGAGCGAAAACCAAAGATTGTAGATCGAGAGGAAGCGAGACTAAGGAACGACGGAGGAGAAGTCACGAAGACGCGTTTTAGAAGAGAGAGAGAAGTGAATGACGTGGTTAAAAAAAGGGTGAGCTGTATTATTTAGAATGTTTTGATTGGCTGCTGACGTGTCGCCTTCTCCAAGCCTGAAAAATCTAACGTGTCAACACTTGGAGAGGCACAAGGGGATTAGCTGTGTTGATTCTTTCCACAAGAAATCAAAACTTATTTTTAATATAAAAATAATTTTATTGTAACTAAAATTTGACTAATTAATAATTAATTTTTTTCTTATTCTTTTAAAATCCATTTTCTTATATTTTATAACTAAATATTATTAGACCAAAAATAATAATTTACATTTTATATTTTAAATGCTAATAATATATTTAAGATAATTATACTAAATATAATAATATAAATAAATAAAATTTCATAATAATTTTTCCTTTTATGATATTTAAAAATAACTGTCACAGCTTTCACAGCCTTTGTTAACAATCTGACTTTCAAAAAATTTAAAAGTAACAGTCACAGTTTTAACAGCCAAAATCTCTACAGCCAAAAGCCAACAGTCATAGCCTAAAGTTACAGTTGTTACCAATCGGGACCTTAGTATATTAAGGATTAGTAGAATAGGGAGAAATTTTGGAAATATACTCTTTGATGAGTTTTTAATTTGAAAACTACCCTTGTTTTTTTTTTTAGTTTTGAAAAATACACTTTTTATATGTGAAATAACTTAATTATCCTAATTTGAAGTTTTCAACTAATTTTATAAAAACGAAATTAAAATAAGAAATATAAAATATAAAATATTAAGATTTGATTATGATTTTGTTTCATTTTAAAATACTAAACAATCCTAATTATCTGTTTAGATTTTAATTATCTGTTTATATTTTATTAAAAATTCTTTAAAAATATAAGGTTGTTTATATAAAATTTAAATGAGGATGAGATTAAGGTTGTTTATATAAAGTTTCAAAAATATTTAAATGCGTTTAAAGATAAAAATTAAAAATGGAAGATAGATTTATCAACTTTTAAAATTTTAATAGTTTATAAAGTTTAAATATATGTAAAGTTTGAATTTATAAAATTTCATTTGGTTGGAATGGGATGAGACTAAAGTTGTTTATATGAAGTTCTAAAAATATTAAAATTTGTTTAAAGAAAACATTAAAAATGTAATATAGATTTATCTACTTATAAATTTTTTAAATTTATATTTATATGAAAAAATCTTATTTATTCTATTATTTTTGAATTTCATTTTTAATTTTATAGTTGTAATTATTTATTTATGTTTTGTTTAAATTAGGTCAAAATAGTATTTTTACATTCAAAAAGTGTATTTTTCAAAACAGAAAAAGTTAGGATATTTTTCAAAATTTTAAACATAAATAGGGTATTTAACTAATTTTCAAAGAATCTCAAATGTTTATATATCCATGTTCCATAGATGTTCTGATAAATATTTTGAAATTCCAATTTCATATAAGAAAAGAAAGTGCATAACAATAAAATTAGACAAAAAAGGAGAGTGAAATACTGAAATTACACATTGGAGCGACCAAGAGAACTCCATCCCAAAACTCAGGTTTCTTCCTGCCTAGCAACAAAACTACTGCTCCTCCCATTGACTCTCCTAACAGAAACCTCTTCTTCCCTTTGTTCTCTTCCCTCTCTATTCAAATTTTACAATTTAAGGAAAAATATATACCAAATTTATTAAATTTATTTGACACGTCAAATAAAAAAAAAATATAAACATTGCAAGCAATTCATATAGCATCGCACGTTCAGCCAAGAAAAGTCATATTGATTCACCAGTTATAGTCTTTTTTCATAACAGCATTTTTGGTCACACAAAATTATGAATTAGTAAGATGACTTCTATGTTTGCACAAAAATAAAAATAAAAATAAAAATAAGATGACTTTTACTATCCAGAAGTCAACATTACCACAAATGGATGTGAAGTGGGCAGAGACATCATCAACGAGGTTGACAAATTTTGGGATATAAGCTCTAAGCCTCTAAGCCCATCAGATTTGCCATGTCCTTCATAATCCATTCCATAAACCCCAAATCCTGCCTTCACAAGCCTCCTCACAGTACCTAATCCCATCATATTCATCTCAAACGTTAATAAATGTTCTGAATTTTGTGGTAACTAAAGAAGTAAGAACTTTTAGACCTTAGACCCATAGTCTATATGGACCAGAGGCCAGAGTAGGGTATATTAGTCCTCTCTCGTGAATGGTAAAAACATATAAATATTCACAGAAATCATAAAGTGGGTTGATCTTAACTGTTCATGCTGATGCTGCATTCCATGCCGTATCCATGGCAAAGGAAAATTAAGGCCCTTGGCTCTTGGTTTGTTGGTAGCCATTTGCACGTGAACAACTTTAATCCTCGAGTGTTCTTTATGAAACACTGCATATACGTAAAATATATAATCATCATTAATCAGTCAGTAGATTTCTCTTGTTTAGTGATCTTGATATATTTGTATATACATACCTCTTCGTACTTGATGCAATATGTTTCATTCGCCTGCACACAAAAACCAAAGCATTACAACTAGAGAAAAAGAAAGAACAAATACACTTTCAGAATTCATATAACTAATCAAAGAGATAAGAAACAAGAGATTGTTAAATTAGCTGACCATAACGTTAAAAAGTGATGAATTTGTATCTCTCTTTTCTCTCTGTTTTTCTTGGAGTCTATAGTCGAGAAAGGTAAATGGAAGAATTGTAGAGCTCTTATAAATAGTCTTCTTCGTTGTCTGACTCTGACAACTTAACGAACCTCTCCTTTTTTATTTCTTTTCACCCCTTTAACTTTCAAAATAGTACTAAGAAACCCCTAGCTTTCGTAAATGCTTAAATAATTCCTCTTATAAAACAATTTGGAAGTCCACCCTGACGTTTATTGGTTTAGATGTTGGAAAGAGCAATTAGGAAAAGCTGGTGAAATAATGCTGAGTCTTTTTGGGTTAGCTTCAAAGTTAGGACGAGACATTTGATATCTTAGACCATGATTGCACAAGTAATTACGAAGAGACTTTTGATATCTCTGGACCATGATTTTCAGAAGGGTCTCGTCGTAATTAGTGTTTCTCTAATGCTTTTCTTTTAATCCTCAGTTGATTATTGTGTATTAGTGTGGCTATAGTTTTTAACTAGTCTGATGATCATATTTTGTAAAGAATAAATGTTTGTGTCGAAATTAAGACAATGAGTTTAAGATAGATCGAACATGTTAAAAACAGATGAAAAACGAATTAGAATATTAGAGCATCTGCATTGGTCATACTAGGACAGATTCCAAAAGAAAAAAGAAAAAAAACATGAAATTGTCCAAAACATCTTGGAGGCCACTCTAGGCAAGTAGTTTGACCACGTTACATGGTTCCGGTGAATTAGCAAAGTAGGATGTTTTCAAGTTTCTAATTTGTAAAAGAGGCAACACCAAGTTTGTTATTGTGAAAGAGGCAAATCGGTGGTGGGACCCACAATAAAAACACTTTTCCATGAACAAAAAATAAACCCTAAGTCCCAAAAAGTGAACCCAAACCAACCACACATGGCGGGACCCACGAGAAAGTTGCCTCTTTTGCTAATAAAAACTTGAATGTGCGTCTTTTCCCAATTAGAAACTTATTTTTTCTATATATTTCGAGTTGGAAAGTGGAAACCCACTTTTTTGGGAAAAAAAAAAATATTCTTTCAGGATTATCACACATATTTAAGATATATTTAATACTAGTTATAAAAATATTTTTTTTTTCTTGCTCATTAACTACTTTTTATAAATGTGAACCAATAGAAATTCAACAATTAAAATAATTAAGTGTTCTTGAAGTTCACAATTAAACAATATTTATTAACTAAAAATTATTTTAAAAAGCTAAAACATCAAGTTTTGTGAAAAAAAATTTAAAACATCAAGTTTTCTGAAACAGAGAAAGTATAATTATTTAAGTATACGATGTCAAATAATATTTTTTCCGTTTTATATGCGATGTAAAATAACAAGTTCTACAATTTCATCTTTCTATTATACCTCTTACAATTTTTATCAATTCACTACAAAAAAAACTTTCTTTTGTGGATATGCTTAAAAGTAAGAATAAAACTGAACTTTTGTTTTAAAAATTGTGTTAGAAAAAAAAAAGATATTTTACGTAAAATGAAATTTAGTTCTAAAAAAATGCTTATTGGATAATGATCATCCATTTGACGAAAAGTCGCTAATGCACTTAACCCATATTGCTTAAGTGCATATAAATAAACTGGGGGTGTTATTCAATTATGTATTTAAAATCAATTCTATAGGTTTTATAATTCTTCAGATTTAAAGTTTTGATTTTATTTTAAAGAATCCATAGGAGTTGATTCTAAAATCTTTGCAATATAGCTTGGATTCTGTTTTAAATAATTTACTCATGAAACTCCATTGGAATTCATTTCAAATGACTCAATAAACAAAGATTTTAAAAGTCATTTACCTTTTGAATAACACTGGATTTTAAAACCAGATTTAAAATCTTGATTGAATAACACTGAATTTGAGAATCTATTAATGATAGATTACAAATCAGATATTGAATAGCACTGAATTTTAAAACCAGATTTGAAATCTTGATTGAATAACACTGGATTGTAATTCAGTTTCAGTTCATTTCAAATACAACATCCAATAACACCCCATTTACATGAATCAATTAGGAATTTATTAAACCTACAAAAATTCGCAGCATATTCTACTTCTTAATGCTCCAGTTTGATCTTGCTGCCCAAAATTGTTAATTGCTAATGGATCTTTTAATATCTGAATTCTGAAATTACAATTCTTCTAATAGCCATGACCCATGAGTCAGTCATGACGTTGAAGAAAAGTTTCTGATATTAAACAATTTATATCAAAAGTCAAAACGTAATACTAAAAATATAGGTGGTGACGTGGTGTCACATTTTTTTTCTTTTGACCCGATGATGTCACATTTAACTTTTTATTTTAATTTTTCAAGATATTGTAAATGCTATTATTATTTGTGGTAGAGTAACGTGATGATCAAAAGGGTTGTGGACCTTGTGGTTTTGTAAATATCTAACAGTACATAACATACGTAACAATGTTGATAATTATGAGTAAGAATTAATATGACAATCAAATGATTTTGGTTTTGTAAATATCTAACAATATATAACATATAATATAATTATTGATAATCATGAGTAAGAGTTACTATTCTCGGATTACAGTAAGAGAAACTGAATATATCACTAAAACTCATTATTAAAAGAAAAAATTATTTAAAAATAGAATTCACATGATATATAGATTAACTATTTGGAAAATCATCATTAATAAACAAACAAAACATGTCCTAAAGTATGTCAAAACACACAAAGCATCATATGTATTTTGAAAGAAGAAGAGAATATGATGAAAAATAAAAATTCAATGTTTCTATCAAACAATGTTTTACTCTATCTCTTTAATTGCATAAAAATTCAATTTTTTGTAGTTACAACTCAGTACATATGTGTGAATTAATCTTTAGTCATATCATCTTTTTTTTTTGACAATGAAACCCATATATTACTTAAGCTGAACCAAATAAGTTGGCGTCAGTCGCCAACCAATTCGGAACCAAAGTGTCTACATAGGTGAAAATCATTCCTCGTGCCCTTGCTCCTTTTGAGAGGCAATTGGCCCGGAGGTTCGACAAACGTGAACTCCATGGCTAGAGAAGGCCATACTTCAAGCTCATCACCTATCTTCACACTTTAGTCATATCATCTAGCTTAAATTTGTTTACAAATATCTTTTTTATTTTTTTAGATTGAATAGAGTATATTAGTATTAAATTAAAGAGACTTATGCTAAACATATATTTGTGTCATCCATTTTTGGTTGTTTAAATAATTTTTATGATAAGAGGTTTCTGAATTTGAATATGAGAAATGTAATTTTTTCATAGAGAGAAAGTATTCTTTGGAAAATTATAATTTGACAATTTAAAAGTATTAGTATATCAAATCAAATTATTAATACAGACCCGATGCTACGCGCGGTAAAAGACATAGTAAAGAATAAAACTTTTGACAAATAAATTTTGGTACAAAACACCAAAAGCTTAGTGAATATATCTCTGGTTAACTATGACTGTGAGGGTCTGACCACTTGGAATTCTGACATTCCAAGAGGTTTTTAAGCAGCTTTGCATTCTCAATAAGGCAATGTCAAGTGCGTACCATCAGCCAGCCATTTGTACAACTCTAGGCTCCACCAATCTGCGTCATAAACAACAAATACTTTAAGGTCTATCAAGAGAAGAATGATTCAAAACACTTTGTTAAGATCATAGAGATGGAGTTGATTTTTGGGACCGAGGGAGGCAGTGTTTAAATACTCAAATCGTAAGTGGTATGGATTGAGTGAATGGTAGGAGGCTTTTGAGGGCAACTCTGAGCTGAGTACCGAAGATGGACATGGTTTCGAGCAACATTATCTACTCTTCTTCCATGCACCTGTAAAGGAAGATAACATGTGAATGTACAAAAGATTAGCAGACAAGAAAAAACATGTGATCCACAGAAGATGCAATCATTAATAGGAACTGTGCTGCAATGTGATCAACTTGATGAGTCCGAGAGCATGGATCCTAGTCTAATAAAGACATTTCCAACGTGATGATTCATCAAGGTGTAAAAGAAACGTTTTGGTCAGGTGGTTTTTCGGAAAAAGCTACAGGGAGAGGAGGAAAGCAACTCAAGATTTCAAGGCCGTGGGGGATTTGGGACTGTTGACAAAGCTGAGTGATTGCAAGAACCAAGATCCGTCTGGAATCTACGCTTGTCTCTCACAATGATGCCTCGTTGATAGATATGCAACAGCAACTTGGTTACATAATAAGATTTTTGTTGATGATTAGACCGTAACTCTCACAATGCAACTCTAATTATCTAACTCTCTTGTTCAATCCGCAACAGAACTTGTCTAGTGTCTTGCTGCTTTCAGCTTTTCTATCAAACTCCATCCGGCTTCCTCCCATTTTCTTGCTGCTGCGTACATACAGTATAACAATATCGCCTTCTGAATCGGATATGGCAAACGAAAAGAAACGAGTGAAACAAATATATATATTGACTAGCAATCTTGTTCAAAGAAGAAGACGAGAAAACAAACAAGCAAATAAGTGAAGTGAAGTGCTCTCTAATTAGGTTGGATCAAACTTGGAAGATAAGAGCACGCAAGTGGTTTGTAAGTAGATTCTCCAAGATCAACTTTCTTCAAGGACCCATCCACTCCAATGATGTAAGCTGTGTTGCGCTGTCTATTGGGATCGTCTTCTTCATCAATAACGATGGCGACTTTCTTCTCCTCGTCAATGAAGAAACTAGAACCTTCTAGAAACTGAAACATAGGGTGAATGACTTGTCTCAAACTCACTTTCAAGAACACCTTGCTTTCCCACGTGACGGCGTCGGGCTCAATCTTGCTCGTAACCCAGATCTCCACCTCCAAAATATCCCATGACTGAAACAAAACCGCAAGCTTCCCTCCTCCTCTGACAACAGATAGACTCACAGTATCTGTCTGCACAAACTCGAAAGGCAGAGGCAACCGCGGCCCAAATGTCTCTCTTGTGAAATCAAAACAGACTAAGCAACCTTCTTCGCCTGAATCCAGCGCCGGCGACGTCATAGCAAGCCAGTAGGCGTTTCCATTGAGAGACACGCCACAATGATAGTAATTTACCTTCCAGTCTAGAGTGATATCAAGAACCCTCCATGAATCAGAATCAGAGTTTAAGTCGTAGATTGTGAAATCCCTAGTACATCCCAAGATTTTGTGGGAATTGCTGCTCTTGTCGTATCCGAGGGCATACCAAGAACGGGTTTTATGTGTGGGCTCGATCCACAGGGGTTTCCCGCAATACGGGTTCCAAACCACCAGCCTCTTGTGGTCTTTCGAGACGCATAGCAACAAACCGTCGCAATGAAACACTTTGGATACCTCGATTTCGGGGCAAATCAGTTTGCTTTGTCGCTTTATACTACACGATTCAACGTCCTTGTCGGAAAGATTCACTCCCATCAAATAAAGGCTATAATTCATCATCACCACCACCATAAACTCCTTGGCTTCTTCTGCTACTTTTGCTACTTGAGCAAGATGCTTCTTTGCAAAGAAGCTATTTTTCGATAAAGTGTTCCACTTTTTGCAAGTAGATCGGACTTTCTTCAGACTTGTCATAGGAACTCTACACAGCACCTCCTCCCACAAATCCCTTGGAAGATTGGACATCATCGTCGTCTTCTTCTTCATCTTATCTTATCTTACGAGGATCGATTTCGTTAGTTTTTTCTTCTTAGGCTAACCGATAGAGACACAAAATCTTACTTTGAAAAGGATTCAGTTTCGACGCAAAACCCGATCAATCCTTAGGTTAACCGGAAAACCAAAAAGAACAATCTCCTTTTTCTGTGGTGATTATATTTTGCTGATGACAACAACCGAGAAAGATGAAAGGAGAAGGAGAAGGATTCGGTCGACCGACACAACAAAATCCCAACCGGTTCGGTCCATGATTACTAAATCGGACTTCATTTTTTTTCGATCCAAATTTGTTTGAATGTGCTTCTAGTCATCTTCTGATAATGTAAGCTTTGATCTCCCTATCACTGCCAATTGATCTCCCTAAAACAATTATTCAAACGCGTTTTTTCTATTACATATTGATCTTAATAATGAATGACATCCTGACAAGGTTTGAAGAATTCATATGAAGACTCATACTATATGACTATTTCTCCAAATACTTCAAAACCGTCTGACCAAGTGCAAGGAAAATGATAATCGTGTTTGTCTAGTGAAATCATCAAATCTTGAACAATAATGTACTCATAATTTATTTGGGAGAGTAAGACAATTTGAGAAATTTGACTTTGGAATATCTTGTCTTGTAGGCAAGAGTTGACTTTCACGGAATCAGTTGAGCCAATTGTTTTCACACACGTTACGGTCTCTATTCATTTGTGTTTTGTGGTTGAAGTTTTTCTGGTTCCATTAACTGATCAAACCAAACCATATAGATTATAGACTTACAATGATCGAGAATATAAAAGATGATGTGAAACGATCATATAACAACAATACTGCATTTGTGAACCAAATCTTTCATTATGATAAAAATCTTCAACAGGGAAACAAAAACAGAAACTCACGCAAGAGCTAAAATTCAAAACACAAGTATTGATGTGATTTCAAGATAAGCTTACACCTTAATAGCATACTTTCTCAATGGAAAGTACATTTCTTTCTTCTTCTCCCTTTCTGTCTTGAGCGACGCCTGTTTCAATCACCCACCAAATATTCAATCAGTATATTATAAACAACAACATCTGTTCATTTCAAAATATCAGTTTGATTCGGCAAAACACATTTCTGGAGAAGACAAATGTGTAGTTACCTGATGCTTGGTGAGTCTCCTCCTGATAGCTCTAGTCTTCTTGGGACGAAGATCTAGAGGCAAAAACTTCTTGTTCTTGTATGCCTCTCTCAGAGCTGACTTTTGTTTCTGCGAGACCACTGTCAATACCTGAGCGATTGACTTCCTCACCACCTTGCTGATAATCAACAACAAAATACACAGCCAATTTGAGATCAATGCAGATTAAAAAAGAAAACCGAGCCAATCAAGCTTCTTCCTTTGATAGGAATTACCAAATTCGACAGCATAACATAAGCAAAATCAGGTGTATTATGCCTAATCTTGCTGGACAGAGAATATGATACTTAGAACCACATGATGTTATCTTCATGTTGCGAGGAAACTAACAATGACGACTGATTAGCTACAAACAAGGCTATAGAGTACGGCTGCGATTTCATCAAGCTTGACATTTAAATCACTCAAAAATCGGAAAAATGCAAATCATATAAAAGAAAATCAATCAAATGTGTAACAAGAGACGTGGAAAGACATACATCTTGGAGAGCTTATTGGGAGCACCTCCAGTGACCTTAGCGACGCGAAGAAGAGCAAGCTCTGCCTTCAAATCATTCAACTGAGTCGAAAGATCCGCTTTTGATTTCTCCCTCAGCTCATGAACCTTGATTCTCGCTGTTCACAATACACAGAACAATCGCATGAGCCAATCGAAATAAGAAAAAAAAAAACAGGAAATTGTAAATCGAAGTGACACAGTTGACAGTTTCAGAATTTAAATCTTACCCATTGCGTCGTCGAGTTCTTTAGCTTCTCAGACAGACTCTCTTGTGTTGTGTGTTATAAAAGATCAGAAACCCTAGAAAGATGAAGTCGATGACGGCTATGACTTAAATCGGGGGATTTTAGGTTATTTGATGTTTACTTGGGCTTTTAATGTGGGCATTACTATTGGGCCGAGGCTCATAAACCCTTCTAATAATTTCACAACGTGGGTCGTATAACTGGGAAAATCGAAAACCCATTTTACATATTTCTTAAAAACAACCTAAAGCCCAAGTAAATATGTTTGGTTCATATGAAATACCAATTTCTTTGAAAAACATACGTCTTTCTTCACAATGTTAACTTTTTTGGAATATAAACGATAGAAGTTCCGAGCATTTAGCCTATATAATCTCTTTTGGTGCTCATAGCTAGCCATTGATAATACTTTGTTTAAAACGTATACCACTTTTCCAAGATAAGATTGAATAAACTACTTTGAATACTTGTAAAACCACTGGACTACCAACTATTTGGTATTCTTTAAATTATTACGTTCATTAACTAGCTAAAGGTCAACTGAATTTTGTTAATATCTACAACTCTACTTATGTGGTATTTCATTCAACTCGTACTAATAAACATGATTTAACGACTCTGAATATTTATAGAACCACTGGCCTACCAACTATTTGGTATTTTTAACTAATACTAGTATTAATAGATTATTACGGTCGTTAACTAGCTAAACGTCAGCTGGTTTTTGTTATCTCTACAACTCTACTTACGTGGTATTTCAACTCGAATTAATAAACATCATTAAACCATTGGTAAACTGAACTAATATAAAAGACTAAAAGTAAACCATCAATGTATTCTTGAAATTTAAGTTTTGATCTATAATGTATTAATTTGTGCAAGGTTCTTTCTTATTTCTTGTTTTTGATATTTCATTAAGAGATCAGAGGGACTAAGAAAATTAAACTGTAGGAAATAAATAAACTTTTCATAGAAAGGTAAAACTTACATATATCACTTGCATTATTCTGGTAGTTGGTACAATACACGGTTGGCTTCACAAGTGACAAGTTGTAATGGGAGACGTTATCCTAATTAGTAAGTATTTTGATGGAAAAGAGTAATTATGAGTGGGTGATGACAATTACCTCTAATAAATAAGATGATTTATACATTTACAAGTTGACACAAAGACATAAATACATGTTTATCCATTTAAAGATTTATAAAGACTAGTTAATGATGGCATGGCACTTAACAATGAATGCAATCGGAGTATTTGCCATCTGGTCAATAAAAAAACTAAACCGGTCAAGCACCAGCGGCTGAAGCATTGATTACAAAAAAAAAAAAGAAAAAAGAAAAACTTGGACTTGCCAGCGTCGTCTAAAACGAAAATATCCCACAAAGACTTAACCGTTTCAACTCTACAAATAAACTAATACGCAGCGTTTAAAGCTGCTTCCCCTGTTTTCGGGGCTCACTTGATTCCTCTGACCCTTCTCTTATCAGCTACTATAAATTGGACAGCCCTCAGTCTTCGTTTTCAACATAAACCATTTTAAAAATATCTTTACATTTGTATAAACACAGAGCATCATGGTTATGTATGAAGAGGTTAGTGTCTATCTTCTCATGTAGAGCTAGCTATATATATATATATATGACTGTAGAAAATTGATTAAAAGGTTGAGTTTTATTTGTAATTTTCAGGATTTTGTGTTGAACTCACGAGGCATGAAGTTGTTCACTTGTGTATGGAAACCAGTTAAGCAAGAACCAAAGGCCTTGCTCTTCCTCTGCCATGGCTATGCTATGGAGTCCAGCATCACCATGAACAGTTTCGTTTATTATCCATTCTACTATGGACTTTATCTTTTGTTTAATATATCTTTTCAAATTTAGGTATTTACCAAAGAAAATATGGGATTAATCAGGTACAGCGACGAGGCTGGCCAAGGCCGGTTTTGCGGTCTGTGGAATGGACTATGAAGGACACGGAAAATCCGAGGGATTAAGTGGTTACATCAGTAACTTTGATGATCTTGTTGATGATGTCTCTATTCATTACTCAACAATTTGTGGTAATCTTCTTTTGAAAAATCTTAATTTTATGCTTAAATTTTCATTATTTTAGTAAAAGAAATGTTTGATTAAAATTGAAGAGAAAGAAGAGAATAAAGGGAAGATGAGGTTTCTACTTGGAGAATCCATGGGAGGAGCAGCTGTGTTGCTCCTAGCTAGAAAGAAGCCTGAATATTGGGACGGTGCCGTTTTAGTTGCACCCATGTGTAAGGTTTGTGATTCTCTCTTTTCTTTTATTAATTTCTCTAGTGTTTTTACTTTGGTTAGGGATGTTCTTTCTTAGTTTATCATTAGTCTAGAAATGTGTGATTAATTTTGGTGTTTTAAAAAGATACGAAAAACCATTTTCTAGTTAAATATGTCATTTGTCATGTTTTAAAGATTAAGTCCAAAACTGATAAAGATTCCAATAGAATCATACAAACAATAGTGAGATCACCCTATACCTTATCTTATCTCCTAGTTTCTAATCCATACTACACCACTACTTGCCAGTTGCTACAATCCTACAATAAATATTAATACTTTTAAAGGTTGAGTGATTAGTCTTAACTGCAAAATTGATAATGATATATATCTTATCTGCATATGTTCCGGGGATAAATCAGAAATTCAATCTCAAATCTCCCGGTTATCAAAAAGTTGCAATTTGTATACATTGAATGTTGTTTTGTACAGTTAGCAGAAGAGGTCAAGCCACATCCAGTAGTTACTTCAATTCTCACCAAGCTTACCTGGTTTATTCCAACATGGAAAATAGTTCCAGGAAACGATATTATTGATATTGCAATTAAAGAGCCACACATCAGAAATCAGGTTAGTGATGATCGTCTAAATTTTGCTTATTTTATAAATTTTTGCTTATTAACTATTTATAAATAATATTACAGGTTAGGGAGAACAAGTATTGCTACAAAGGACGGCCTCGCCTCAAAACCGCCTACGAACTCCTGATGGTTAGCTTGGATCTCGAGAAGAATCTTCAACAGGTTCTCATTAGTTATATATTTTTCTTATAATGAAGAAAAACATTTTACACAACTTGATAATTAACTAAGTATGTCTCTTGAACAGGTATCGATTCCTTTTATCGTCCTTCACGGAGAAGATGATAAAGTGACCGACAAAAGCATAAGCAAAATGCTATACGAATTGGCTTTAAGCTCGGACAAAACATTCAAGTTATATCCTAACATGTGGCATGCTTTGTTATATGGAGAAACTCCTGAAAATATTGAAATTGTCTTTGGTGATATCATAAACTGGTTGGAGGATAGAGCTCCGGATGCTAACCGAAGATTAGAGAGTGAGCTAAAACATAGGCATGATGGATATCTGAAGCAAAAATAAGTAAATGATATAGTTTGGTTTATGTACTATTGTAGTCATATGTAAGTTACATACTGTACGAAGCTACTTGCCAGATATATAAAGTGATTTATATTTAAGGAATAAATATGTAACTATCTTATTGCATAAAATTACATAAACTTTTTTAATAAACGTCCAAAAGCACACAAATTTGTAGATAACACATATTTTAGGTATTTTTATTTTCAACTAAGCAATTTCATTGACTTTTGGGCTAAAACCATTAAATTTATATGAAGTCAACACAAATTTAGAAAAATTAACTATAAGAAGTTAAATGTGACATCATCGGGTCAAAAGAAAAAAAATGTGACACCACGTCACCACCAATATATTTAGTATTACGTTTTGACTTTTGATATAAATTGTTTAATATCAGAAACATTTCTTCAACGTCATGACTGACTCATGATGGGTCATGGCTATTAGAAGAATTGTAATTTCATAATTCAGATATTTAAAAGATCCATTAGCAATTAACAATTTGGGCAGCAAGATCAAACTGGAGCATTAAGAAGTAGAATATGCTGCGAATTTTTGTAGGTTTAATAAATTCCTAATTGATTCATGTAGTTTATCCATATGCACTAAGCAATATGGGTTAATAAGTGCATTAGCGACTTTTCGTCAAATGGATGATCATTATCCAATAAGCTTTTTTTTAGAACTAAATTTCATTTTACGTAAAATATCTTTTTTTTTTCTAACACAATTTTTAAAACAAAAGTTCAGTTTTATTCTTACTTTTAAGCATATCCACAAAAGAATGTTTTTTTGCAGTGAATTGATAAAAATGGTAAGAAGTATAATAGAAAGATGAAATTGTAGAACTTATTATTTTACATCGCATATAAAACGGAAAAAATATTATTTGACATCGTATACTTGAAAAATTATATTATTTTTTGCCCAAAAAAGGTGGGTTTCCACTTTCCAACTCGAAATATATACGGAACCATGTAACGTGGTCAAACTACTTGCCTAGAGTGGCCTCCAAGAGGTTTTTGACAATTTCATGTTCTTTTACTCTCTGTTTGATTATAATATTCTAATTCGTTTTTCATCTGTTTCTAACATGTTCGATCCATCTTAAACTCATTGTCTTAATTTCGACACAAACATTTATTCTTTACAAAATATGATCATCAGACTAGTTAAAAACTATAGCCACACTGATACACACACAATAATCAACTGAGGATTAAAATAAAAGCATTAGAGAAACATTCATTACGACGAGACCTTTTTGAAAATCATGGTCCAGATATCTCATGTATCTTCGTATCTTGTGCAATCATGGTCTAAGATATTAAATTTCTCGTCCTAACTTATAAGCTAACCCAAAAAGACTCAAAATTATTTCACCAGCTTTTCCTAATTGATCTTTCCAATATCTAAAAAAAAAAAAACGTCAGGGTGGTCTTCCAAATTTTTTAAGTGACCAACTATTTAAGGATTTAAGGAAGCTGCATGGGGGTTCCTGGGTATCTTTGTACTATTTTAAAGTTAAAGGGGTGAAAGGAAAAAGAAAAAAAAAAGGAAAGGTTCGTTAAGTTGTCACATAGTCAGACAACGAAGAAGACTATATATACGAGCTCTACAATTCTTCCATTTACCTTTCTCAACTATAGACTCCAAAGAAAACAGAGACAAAAGAGAGATACTAATTCATCACTTTTTAACGTTATGGTCAGTTGATTTAACAATCTCTTGTTTCTTATCTCTTTGATTAGTTGCATAAGCATGAATTCTGAAAGTGTCTTTGTTCTTTCTTTTTCTCTAATTGTAATGCTTTGGTTTTGGTCTGCAGGCGAGTAAAACAGATGGCATCAAGTACGAAGAGGTATGTATATACATATGTATCTAGATCACTAGACAGATAGAGAAATCTGATGATTGATTGATGATTATATATTTTACATATATGCAGTGTTTCATAAAGAACACTCGAGGATTAAAGTTGTTCACGTGCAAATGGCTACCAACAAACCAAGAGCCAAGGGCCTTAATTTTCCTTTGCCATGGATACGGCATGGAATGCAGCATCAGCATGAACAGTTAAGATCAACCCACTTTATGATTTTCTATGGATATTTTTATGTTTTCATCAAAATATCAAAGCTTTTACCAACTACGAGAGAGGACTAATATACCCTACTCTGGCCGCTGGTCCAAATAGACTATGGGTCTAAATTCCAAAAATTCTTACTTCTTAGTCACCACAAAAAATACAGAACATTTATTAACGTTTGAGATTAATATGATTGGATTAGGTACTGCGAGGAGGCTTGTGAAGGCAGGATTTGGGGTATATGGAATGGATTATGAAGGACATGGAAAATCTGGTGGGCTTAGAGCTTATATCCCAAAATTTGACAACCTCGTTGATGATGTCTCTGCTCACTTCACATCCATTTGCGGTAATGTTGACTTCTGGATAGTAAAAGTCATCTTACTTTATTTTCTTTTTTTGTGCAAACATAAAAGTCATCTTTTTGTATAAAGATATAAAGCACATCTTACTAATTGATACTTTAGTGTTACCAAAAATGTTGTTATGAAAAAAGACTATAACTGGTGAATCAATATGACTTTTCTTGGTCGAACGTGCGATGATATATGAATTGCTTGCAATGTTTTTTATTTATTTATTTACTTGACGTTGTCAAATAAATTTAAAAAATAATTTGGTGTATAATTTTCTTTTGAATGTAAAATTTGAATAGAGACGGAAGAGAACAAAGGGAAGAAGAGGTTTCTGTTAGGAGAGTCAATGGGAGGAGCAGTAGTTTTGTTGCTAGGCAGGAAGCAACCTGAGTTTTGGGATGGAGCTCTCTTGGTCGCTCCAATGTGTAAGGTATTTCAGTATTTCACTCTTTTTGTCTAATTTTTTTGTTAGGCAATTTCTTATATGAAAATGAAATTTCTGGTTCAAAAATATTTAACAGAACATCTATATATGGAATGTTGACAAAAAAAAAAAAAAAAAAAAAAAAAAAAAAAAAAAAAAAAAAAAAAAAAAAACATCTATGGAACATCGACATATAAGCATTTTCTATTCTACTAATAAAATATAATGCATGTAGAAATAAACAAATAGGTTATCAAATGGCAATTTTTTTCCTGCAAAAACGAATTGCGAATTTGAGTTCGATGATTAGTTAGAACCAAATTTGTGGATGTTGTTGAATTGTTGTTATAAACTTTTCTTCTTGAGGTTGTATACCCATTAATTTATTTTCATTTGATCTTGTGGTTTATTAAAACAACGACTGCCAAACTACGTTAGGATACGAAATCGTAAGTGGTTAAGATGTAACAATCAAATGGAAAACTTTTATTAGTTGTCACATGGAAATATGATAATTAGCGTGCCAAAACTCTTAATTAGGTCCTAATGATAATTACAACGTACATTAGGACCTTTATTTTAATACTATGTAGAAATGTGTTTTGTTTTTAAAAATCGAGTATTTGGAGTCCAGTGTAGCTGGCTTACAATAATGAGAGACCAAGTTAGTTGATTTGAAACTCAGTCAAATGTTCTTAATCAATAATCACCATAACGTTTCCATTAAAGTATGCTAAATAATCGAATACGATATCAATCAAAATTACTTGACTTTACAATTATAGTCTATCTTTCATTGAAATCCATGTATATAGTTGTATCTAGACATTTAGCCAGTTGCGCAACTAGAGGAAATGCGTATTTTGTTATCCAACATGAAAATGTATGAATCTGTATTTTTGTCACAGATCGCAGAAGAAATGAAGCCAAGTCCTTTTGTTATTTCGATATTAAAGATGCTGGTTTCGGTTATACCCAAATGGAAAATCATTCCTAGTAAAGATATCATCGCGATTTCATGTAAAGACCCAGAAATAAGAAAACAGGTATGTTTCTAAAATAAGAAAACAGATACGGAGTAATCAAGATAATTAGTATATTAAAGCTGTGTAAGAAACTGATCAATATGCTTAATTTAACTTTTGTACATTATGGTATGAGTTCAGTTTCGAGAAAATGCCTTATGCTACAAAGGACGACCACGCTTGAAAACTGCATTTGAGCTCCTAAGGATCAGCAACGATTTGGAGAAGAGACTTCAAGAGGTATATATTAATTTATCTATCCAAAATTAACATAATGCATTAATGATATTCAGATTGGAATTAAAGAGTAACATATTAGTGGTTTAAATTGTAATTAATATGGAACAAGTTTTATTAATAGTGGATATAGTATCAATTATCGTACACCTAATGCGTATAATGATTATAGGTTTCAATCCCATTTATGGTATTACACGGAGGTGATGACAAAGTAACAGACAAAGCAGTGAGCCAAGAACTGTACAAGGTTGCCTTGAGCTCTGACAAGACCTTAAAGTTGTACTCTGGAATGTGGCACGGTTTGCTCAATGGCGAGCCACAAGAGAACATCGAGATTGTCTTTGCTGACGTTATTGGGTGGTTGGAAAAAAGAACAGATTATGGAAATGAGAGGTTCGAGTCGGAGCTTAAACATAATAATGATGGTATTAACCTCAAGGGGTAGTCGGAGCTTACTACATTGTAGTAAAATTCTGGTGTTTGTTTTGATTTTAATGCTACTATTGTGAATTGTAAATTATTTAGTGGCAAACGATATTTCAGAACAACTCCTGTGGTATATTTGTAAATGGAATTTGTTTATTTACTGAAACATTGTTTAATTTAAAGAAATATGTGTATTTTATAGTTAACACATGTTCTACTAAAAAGTAGGCATGCTTAACGTACGGTTTGAGAGTCAACGAAAAATCGACCAGAGCTTTAAGATATTTTAGTATATTTCGTAGTCATCGCTTAAATCTCGAAAAACACACTATGCATACTTAAAATTGAAAATAATCCAAACAACTAAATCGTCGAAGCTGCTGTAGTATTTGTTTATTGCCATGATATGTGATATTGATATGCTGAATCCAAAATAATATAGATATTTATTGGCGTACAAAGCATTGAATTATAAACTCTCTTTTAAGTAATAATAAAAAAATCTATAAAAAAAAATTACAGCAGATGTGACTTTGTTTTGATAGTTTTTGAAACAGCAACTTGAAATATAACTGTGAGCGAAGAAAAGATAGAGTTTCATATATATTGAGCCAAACCAGCCAAGCTTTGACCATAAATAATTTTATGTAAATACATATCTATGATGATATACTAAAATATAAGTATAATTTTTATTTTTTTTTTATTAGAACTCAGATATATTTAGAATTCATCCATAATTTTAGAATGAAACTATATAAAATAGAATAAAAAAATTAAAATATATTATTTTAATTTAATTTGTTTTTTTATTTTAATTAATTATTCATAAATTTTTATTTTATTCAAAATTGATAATTTAATTATTCTGGATTTTGAAGCAGACGCCATGCTTGTTTCCCAATAAGAGCTACATTAAAACTATCTATATCTCTAAATCCAATCCCTCTCTTTTTTTGGCAAACATAATCTCTTCCAAGCGAACCAATGCATACTACTTCTGTCATTATCCGAATTCCACCAAAACCGTGCTAAAGCGGCATTAATTTCTTCACAAATCCCTTTAGGTAGCTTGAAAACATTCATTGCATAGACCGGCATTGCAGTGGCTATGGATTTAAAAAGTACCTCTTTCCCTCCTAGTGACAAGAATCTTTTGTGCCAGCCTTGAATTCTTTCTTTCACCTTATCCACAAGATACTGAAAACATCTCCGTTTTTTTTTGTGGGTAAACTGTTCTAGAATCCCCAAATACTTTCCTCCACCACCTTCATTGTGTATCCCAAGTATCCTTCGCATATTCGTCTTTGTCTGGGGTTTGACCAGACTTCCAAAGGTTATAGCTGATTTTCTTAGATTAACTGCTTGACTCGATGCTTTTTTCGTATATATTCAACATATCTTTAATAGCCTTAGCTGATTTTTGATTGGCCAGTGTGAATAATTTGAATCATCCGCAAACAAAAGAAGATAACATGATGTTTCATATATATATTTTGCCAAGCATGGTGTTTCTATATAAAATGGTCATCAAGATAATTAGTATATATAAGCTGTGTAAGAATATGCTTGATTTAACTTTTGTACATTTTCTCCAAAAAGTAGGTTTTAAAAAGCCCATTAAATTCTATAAACCCAATATAGTTCCATATCCTGGATATTTGAGTTACTTTTTTAAATAGGTTTAAAAAGAGTGTATATAGTAGATAATTTCACTAATAAATCATTTCAAATACTTTCTTTTCACTCATACCTTTTTGTATGATTCTTAGAGATATCAAATCTGTTTGCCTAGTGGCAAATAAAAAATTAAGCATTTGACTTTCAGAATAAAAGGCAACATTAATTTATAATTAATGTACACGCTCTGCTAAAAATCGGCAAGTATTTTGACAGACAATGAATCGAAAAGCCGGCCAGAATTTTGGAATATTTTTATTTTACAGTCGTCGCTTGAATCTGGATCAACAATTTCTACTAGCCCTGTACATTTTGGGTTTTGAAACGGGATTTTCGGGAATGGAACGGGAATAGGAAATTTGTGAAACCAAATATGCTATCCGAAGTATTCCCATATTATAATGGAACGGGAAATTCGGGAATAAAATATTAATATCTGAAATCTTAATAAATCGGAAAAAATAAAGATATTTCGGAAAATTATAGAAAAATTTGAAAAAATATGGGAAAAATCGGGATATTTAAGAAAAATATATCTAATTTTCAAATTTTTATTTTTTAAACGGGAAAATCGGGAAATCTTGTACCTTTTCCGAACCTTTTCCTTACCCGTTTGAATAAAAGAAATGTTCCTAAACGGAAAATTATAAATTTCCATTCCCAAAAAGTGTAGAAAATTTTAAACGGGAACGAGATTCCCGTCCGAAATGCACAGGGCTAGTTTCTACATAACCCGAACGACTCATTCCTCCAAGGCTGCTGCAGATTCAATTTATTACCCACTGATTTGCACACGTGGCTATGCTGAATCAAAAAGAATAAATATATATTATATGTATGGACGTAACTTTCGAGAACTGGATTAAAAAGTGTTCTAAACTTTCAATTATAAAATTAAATACTTAAAATGTGTGAAAGTGTTTAGAGTTTGTAAACCAATTACTGAAAAGTTAGTCAACGGAGTATAACTTAAACATCTAAGTTTAGAGTTAACATTTATAAATTGTAGGAATTCTAGATTTTACTTTTCAGAACATAATTTTAGTTTCCGTAATCTCATGTCTTGTAGTGTAGATCTTCTATTTGATGTAATACGGCATATGTCCAAGTGTAAAAACTAAAAATTGTTACTTGTCAAAAGACTAAACTTTTTGTTGGTGTGATTTTTCTTGTGAATATTGAAAATATATTTGAAGACAACCTTACTACTAGAGTTATATTGTAAAAGCATTCAAAAGCTGAATGGGTTTAATACATAAACAACACAAAACTCTTTACACAATTTTTACCATTTTCTAACATAAAAATGAAAACAAATTGAGGCATGGGGGTTTCTGAATAACTTCAGTACTTTTTAGAAATTACAGAAATTCAGATATTAATTGTGTTATTATAAAAGTTGAGGGGACGTGTTTCGAATGTCGCCAAAATTGAAAAGTCGCCACTTGCAAGGGAATAATTTTTTTTTTCTTTTAAGAAGTTAAAAAAAGGGAGATTTGGCAAAAACAACAGAAAAAAGATGGTTTTGTCAATCTACACATTTTTAATTGAACTTTGTCCATCTAAACATTTTTAAATTTATTTGGCAATTTTATCCTTCAAATTGATTTACCCTTTCACAAGTTTAAATAAAATTAAATAAACAAACATCCCTTAAACAAAAACTGATTTTAAATAAAGAACAAAAAAAAAAAACTTTTCACGCTTTTCTTCTTCTTCGTCTCTTTGGCCGTTCTTCTTCTGTCGATCTTCTGTCGCCTCTCTTACTCCGACGAGACGGCTGTCATCCCGTCCTCCATCACCGTTACTTCCTCTTTCCTCCGTCGCCGTCACGCCCTTCTCCTTCTAGAATGGTTTTTTCCTCCGAGACAATCGCCATTCACATTCGAGTTTGAAGATCAGGTTAGTTTAGATTTTGGCTTAAATTAGGTTACTTATGAGGCTAATTGAAGATTTGGTGGAGAGAAATTATGTGTCTCGATCGTCTCTATCCCAAATTGATTTGGGGCTTTTGTTTGCAATTTGATTTTGGCTTAAATTAGGTTACTTATGACGCTAATTCTGCACCGCAAGTTTGTTTAACTAAGACATTGAAGTTTATAAAGATGTTTATGCATGTCTGTGGCAGGTTTGATGGGTTTCAGTCTTTTTCTTGTGTTTGCTTTTTGCTTAGGTGCTGTTTGCTTGTGTTGGAGACTCTTATTGCCTTGTTCGTGATGGTTGCTTTGATTGGTCAATTGTGTCTTAGATGGATAAATGAACATGACGAAAGTAAGAGAGAATAGTAAATTACCTGGAATTTTTTGTTACTTTCTGTCTGATTAGTATGTTAACTTGTTCACAATATTGCACTTATATTGACATGCTTTAGTGTTTCTTGTTCTGAGAGCAAATTGTTTACTATTGCTGATTAGCTTAACGTTGTTAGCTTTCATTCATATTGTTCCTTGTTTACGATATATTTAACCAATACCATGATTTGGAACTTTCTCCATGATATCAGCATGTTTAGTTGACCGACTTCATATTCTTAACTCTTTAGGTGATGTAGATATTGCAAGGCTCAACAATTCTATGTATTTGTACACACTTCCATCTAAATTTCTTCTAGCTTGATAACTAGATGGAGGTTGTTAATTAGTAGACTACAGTAGCAACTCATCTATTTTGAATGCTCTTTTGTGTCACAAAATAAGTTACTTTGGGATGTAAACGCTTACAATAAATTTCTCAATTGTGCATATCATATTTGGCTATACATGTTTCTCAAGACATTGTATTTTCGTTTTATGTACAATTTTCACATGACATAGTGATAATGTTTGATGCTAGCTTTGTCTCAAGGTTTGATAAATATAAATTTTCAAGAAAGTTAGACATTTTGTTTGTGTGTTTTTTTGTGTTTATGGTATGCGATGATAGACAATGTTAGACTCAATTTGGTGTGCGTTATGATTATGTTATGTTTTCTTGTGTCTTATGCATGTCAATTGTGCATATCGTATTTGGTTATATTGCACATGGTTCTCGTTAGGTGTTATTCAACTTAGTTCTCGTTCTTTGCACCTACTGCTACCTTGACTGCTCTTTTGCTGGCTTTAAAGCAGAAAAAAGGTTGCGGATTTTCTTACTGCTGCCTGGCTGAAATTTGTATCATTAGTAAGCCAACTTGGAATCTGAGTTGGGCAGTTTTTGGTTGCCTTTTAATTTGCTTTCATGGTCACGTCACAAATTCTCTGCCCCATGTATCATGATTATCTGTTATCTATAGTCTTAGGTTTGTGATTCGTGGAACTTTGCATGCTTTAAGGTCTAGGATTGAAGAAAGGCTAGAAGTAGAAATCTTTGTTATCGATTAAGGGAATGGCTGAAAGTAGTAATCAATGATACACTTCTATTGCGTCTGTATGTCACATTAGAACTTGTTTAAAAGATATATTGCACATGGTTCTTGTAAGTGTTCAAGTTTTGTTCTTCTCATTTCGTTAATTACTTATAACATTTTGTTCTTCTCATTTCGCTTTTTCAGGTATGGCCTCAGATTTTCCTAAACGATTATACAAGGAAGGAGCAGAACCAGAAGTTGATAAGATTAACCAATGTGCCAAAATGTCGATACTGACTACTTTGAAGGATCGTATGGAAGATGAGTTGAACGAAGTTAAGAAGGATCCTGTTTTTGCTCATATCATAGCTATCCACGACAATCGTTTAACATTTTCAGGGAAATTGGTTCACAGTCTCATGTGTAGGCAGCTTCTCACCGCCAAAAAACATGAGTTGTGGTTTGTGTTTGCAAGGAGGCCTTTGCGTTTTTCTTTGCAAGAGTTCCATGCGGTTACCGGGCTCAAGTGCCAAGACGATGGCAACTACGAAATTGGGAAATGGGCTGATGATGGAGGCTTTTGGAGTAAGTTGATCAAGAGAAAGGGAAATATTTCGATGAAGACAATAAGGGAAGAGCATGTACTAGAGGCTCACAAGTGGAGTCGGTTGGACAGGTTGAGGCTGGTGTATCTCTGTGTTATTGCTGGTTTGTTAGTGGCAGTGGATGAGAAGAGTAACATAGATCACAAATACATCAAACTCATAATGGATTTTGAAAACGTAAGAGAGTATCCATGGGGTCTTCACTCTTTTGATCATCTAGTGAAAGGGGTCATCAAAGCAAGGGGAGACTTATGCAAGCCCAAGAGCTATGTCTTGGAAGGATTCTCATACGCTCTACTTATTTGGATTATGGAGGCTATTCCTGACTGTGGGGTTTTGTTGGGGAAGAAGCTGGATAATGTCTCCATCGTGAGTCCTAGGTGTTCTAACTGGACTGGAGCTGGAAGACCAGGCTACAACGAGATTAAGAATTTAGAGAAAGCGTTTGGATCTGAGGTGAGTGGTGTGAAATAAACACACTCGGTTTTTTGAAGATAATTTTGTTTACTTTCCAACTTACAGAGATAAACTTACAATCTGTTTTTTTGTTTGGTTTTTAACTTTTGTAGGGAGTTTTGTATCCCATTATATCCTCCACCGGGAATATGGATGTACTAGACTCTGTTGATTTCACAAGAGATGACGACATGAGAGACGAGAGGGTCGAGCGCATCAAGGCACTCATCGTAGATGACTACAATGACTGGTCCAGTCATATATGGGATTTCGAAGAGGAAGTTATACCAACTACTCCTCCTCTTAAACCAGTTTCTGAAACGGATGAAGCTGAGAGTTCTAATGATGTCGACATTTACAAAACTCCCTGCGCTGAACCAACAACAGCTTCTGGCTTGAAGAAGGAGAAGAGAAAAGCTATTGACTATGGTGCTGAGAGACGCAAGAAGCAACTCTTGTACGAACGGGCAGCAGGAAGACGTGCAGTTGCTGATCAAGACACGGAGGCTTTTTAGCGCGGTTTGTTTGACGATTTTAAGGCGAAGATTGTGAGTGAAAATGATGCCAAGAATGGTAAATTAGAGAAGGAGGTTTCGGAGCTGAAGAGTGAGGTTGCAGAACTGAAGGATATGCTCCGTGAAGCTTTAACCCAAAAAAAGACTGAAGAACAGCCAGCAGCAAGCTCGAAACCACCACCATCTGTCGTGCATTCTCAGGAAACATTATCTCAAAGAAAGACCAGCTCCAAACCAGTATCTGTTAACCAGTCGCAGCCAACATTGTCGCAAAGAAAGACGCGACTGCAATCAACCAGCTCGAAACCGGCAATTGTCGGTAATTCTCAGTCGAAAAGAAAGGTAATCAGGGAATAAAACTCCATGTCTAGACTTAATTTTTGTTCATGCATTGTAAGATATGTTGCCAATGTGTTTTTTTGTTGTTGTGGAATGATTGTGATCATAAACTAGGTTCTTGTAACTTGTAATGTAACTCTTAACATCTGTCAAGAAAAACCTTGTAACATATGTGTGTATTGTAATATATGAATTACCTTTCTGATGTGTATTTATCCGTCGCTAACGAATTGACTTAACCCAGGACTCGGTTACGAATTTGGAAGACAATATTGAAGCCTACCTCTTACAAAAGATTAGCGACTTGTCTAAAGATGCCAATGTACCAAGTTTTGATCCGTCACAAAGGCAGACGAAAGAGCATCATCAGCCAATGGGACAGGTAACTAGACGCCCTTCTTTATACTCATTTTCTGAATTCCTAACAAGTATCCTGATGTTTATCCTTTTATAAACAGACAAAAAACATTGATATCAAAGCAGAGAAGCTATTGGATATTAATTTAACCCAGAGCTCAGAATGTAACATGGAGGAGAATACAGAAGAGTACTTACAAAGAAAGTTTGGTGATCTAACTCAAGATTCTTTCGTGCCCGGATTTGATCAGACACAGCTGCAAGACGCTCTCGAATTTGAAACACCCATAACTGAATTGCATCCAGTCACTATTAATTTGTCTGAGAAGGTGCCTTCGTCATTTGCAAAGGAGTTGAGGGTAGATCCTGCTGGATGCGGGAAAGATCCCGACGAAATTCTGGTTTATGTACCCGATGAAACATGGGAGGAACTAGAAGAGTGGTCAAGAATGCCGGAGTAAGTCGCAGCATCATATTTGTTTACAAAATATTTGTTGTTTACAGCCATGATTTACTTATATGTTGATTTTTACAATGCAATACAGGGATCTACAATGCGGCCCAAGTGCATTCACTGTCGAACTATCTAAACGCGTGGTTGGACCACGTGAATGGCTTCACAACCAGGTTAGTGTTATTTTTTACTAGCACATTCTTGTTTAATTAAATTTGTACGACTTTGAGGTAGTCAATTCTCACAGAATATTTCTTATTTATTATCTAGGAAATTGATGCAATGATGTACTTATTTCGGGAGAGGACATCTCTGAAACGATGGAATGTCGATAGAGTTGGCTTCATGAGCTTCTCATTCAGCACGTCAATACAGGCTGCATTCATAAAGTGGAGGTCCAACAAGAAGCAATTCGAATTGGAAGAGATTCTCATTGCTTATGGAAAAGGTGAGCTGCCTGCTCACGGGAGAACGGACAAGGTTTGGGACGTAGACATTGACCGTATCTATGTTCCAGTATGTGTAAGTGGGTGTCACTGGATCTCATTGTGCATCGATTTCATGCAACGCACCGTAGAAGTTTTTGATTGTGCAGGCATGAAAAGATATAGAGAAGTGGAAGCATTCTCAGTTATGGTGCCTCGGATTGTGAAAGAAGCTCAGACGAATTCCAAAAAGAAGGGTTTTCTTGTTGCACCATATACAGTCAGGTATGCGCCTGTGCGTAAAGATCTTAACAAAAATAACACTCATTGTGGGATTTATGCGTTGAAGCACATTGAGTGTCATGTGCTTGGCCTCAACCTCTCTTTGGTGAATGATGATAACATTAAAGAGGCACGGTACAAGGTGGCGACTGATCTACTGCAGGCAGCAAGGGACCCGGTTTTGGTCGAGCGACTGTCAAAGTATATACCTCCGAAGTTTACCTCGTCCGAGGTTGTTGACATTTCTGGTTCTTGATTTTTTTCGTGATTTCTTTTGGACACCATTGTTGTATTTGCAACTTTATATTGACGTTAAAAGGAAGTTGAAAAACAGAGGTTTGTTGTTTTCGCCAATGTGTTGAAAAAGAGAACTTAAGAAAAAAATAGAGGTTTCGTAGTTTGAAGAAAAAGATAACTTATCAACAAAAACATGACAAAACTCCAAAAACAGCATAACATAAAGTCACTTGGCTAGTTAACATAAAGTCTGATTACTTTTTCAGCATAAAAAAACTCCAAAAACAGTCTAACGAAACAATCCAAATAACATCAAGCACCAATAACATGGGGGAGAATGGATAGACAAATAAAAATACTCACTATATTGGCATATCGCAAGTTGCTTTGTTGTGACCTTCTTTACCACAGCGACTGCACTTGTGCCTCTTCTTAGCTTGTGATCCTTGTGATGATCGAATCTTATCTTCAACGGTTTCGTATCTTCGTTTCCTTCGCCTACCAGCAGTTCTACGTGATTCTGGACATGAAACAATGTCCTGCTCAACATCGTCTGGGACACGCCATGCATCCTCAGGGACTGCAATTGGATTTATTGGTTCTTCGTACGATGATCTCCATAGATAAGTCTTGGAGCTCTCATCGCTGAATAAATGTGGCTGCATTCCCAAATGAAGACATGCTCTAACGGCGTGTTTGCAAGGAATTTTCAGCATATCGTACTTTGCACATGTACATGTCCGTTTCGCTAAATCAACAAGACATTCATATACGTCGCCTTGAACCACAAATCTGTTCTCGTCAACCGGATGAACCTTAAATGTTTTACCCTTTTCAATCCTTCGGGCAATCTTCTTCTCCACGGCAATGGTTAGAGGGTGTTTATGCCGTAAGCTCAATGTTCTACGCTCATAAAACCATCTTGTTAACATTTCTCTGATGCTATCCAGAAGGGGGATTACTGGAAACTCTCTCGGTGATCTCAATGCCGAGTTTAACGATTCGGCCGGGTTAGTTGTCCTAATGTCGTACCTGTATCCAACAAATAGGCAACGAGCCCATTTTCTCACATCAGCTTCGAGGAGATATTTTCCAACGTCTGTACTAATTTTACAGACATCCGTCATCATCCTCTGAAAATCAACAATCCTGTAGGCTTTAGATGTCTTTGCAATCAAGCCAACCAGACCTTTGCCTTTGCGAGGATAATATGTTACGACATTTTTCAACATATGGTGAATGCAAATTCCATGGCTAGCTCGTTGGTAAACTTTAGCAAGCGCTCTACCAATGGAGGAATGTCTATCTGAGACAAAAGCTAAACCGTATTCATCGTCAATAACAACATGTAGTTCCCTTAAAAACCATTCCCATGAAAGATCGTTTTCCGAATCGACCACACCAAATGCTATTGGATACAGATTTGAGTTACCATCTAAAGCTGTAGCAACTAAAAGCGTTCCTTTGTATTTATTCTTCAAAAATGTACCATCAATAACGATGACCCGCCGCATGGCTTTATAAAACCCTCTTACTGATTGACCAAAGGAAATAAACAGATATCTAAAACTCCCATCTGTATCTGTTTTGTAAGCAGTATGCGTACCCGGATTAGCTTCTTTTAACATGTGCAAGTATCTGGGTATTTTTCCATAACTCTTCTCAGGTATACCTCTCACATGATTAACAGCATACTCACGTGCCTCCCACGCTACAGAATAAGATATCTCGCATCCATACTCTGTAAGCATTAACTGTATGATTTCATTCGGTCTGGGCCCTTCTTTGACTCCCTCATATTTCTGCAAAATCAGATTGCCGATTGTTTTAGCTGAGGCTGGTCTTGCGATTTTCGTTTTACCCGAAGGAGCACAAGTATGTTCACCCACATACTTCTTGACAATAAAATATGCCGACCCCTTCAGATTCACAGCATTAACACCCCACTTGCATACTCTTTCTGCACAACGTATTGTCCAATATATAGCATCCGATCGGACAACCATGTAATCGAAGTTGTGCTTCATTGCAAGGATTTCAAAATATGACTTCAATTGTCTTTTGCATCTGAAATCTTGTTCCTTCTTCACAGCTTCCATCAAAGCAAAACGAAGTTGATTGCTATCCTCCCTTTCCTTTATAGTCTGAACTCCATCATCATCATCAACCTCAGACATGTTGTTTTTGTTGATTTCAGGTTTTCCAGACAAATAACCATCATTGTCTCCATTGTTTGAATTCGTTGTTTGGTCCGTACCAATATTGGTGTTGAATCCATTGTTTTGATTCTGAACGGGATCCGTCAAGGTCACAAACAAATGTTTCGATGCAGCCTTCCTCATATACGCAACAAAGTTTTTCAACTGACGATCATTGCCAATCACAACTCTTGGAGACCTTGCATTATTGATCAAACCTCCCGGTAAATAGCTAAGCTCCACCTCGGCGCCGATTTGGATTGAAAAGTCCTCTTAAATCATCAGCTTTAACTCTTCAAAAGTAGTGATAGATTCTAAAACCACTAATCTCCCTCCTTTTGCCTCATCAGCAACAAAATTCCCACACGATTTCCATACACCACAAGTTGCATAGATATGCAACATAGTCACCGGAGGTAAAAGAGAAACAAGAAAAAAGAAGAAGAAAACGAAGATGAAGAAGATGGAAATCGAAAAACGTGGTGTGGCGTCGTGGTGTGATCAGTAGGGAGAAGAAAAAGGAAACAAGAATATTCAAAATATTTCTGAATATTTTGTAAGATTTTTTGGTAGAATACGTTTTCTACACGTGGTAGAAGACGATTATTTTTGCAGAACACGAAGTCTACAGAGGGTAGAAGATTATGTCCGTAGTAGAATACAAAATCTACGACCACGTAGAAGTATGTGTTTCTCGTAGAGTACAAATTCTGCAACTTGCAGAAAATAGTGTAATATGTAGAACATATCTTCTACCAAATTCACGAAATAGTAGATAATAGAGTAACCGGTAGAAATCATATTCTACGAGAAGTAGAAGTGTACACAAACGATAGAACACAAATTCTACTAGAAGTAGATGTGTGGACAAACGATAGAAATCATATTCTACTGAAAATAGATGTGTGGACAGTTGGTAGAAATTATGTTCTACCGTCTGTAGAAGTACGACCAAGAGGTAGACTACATATTCTACTTTGCATTTCAAAACCGGTAGAACCAAACTTCAATATATTTTTTAAGTATCATATGATCAAAAATAAATTGTGAAAAAATTATAAAAAGTCCTAAGATCATTGTTCTGAATTTTTTGAATTTTTTTGGATTTTAAAAATATATATTTCATATTTTTTAAAGTTAAAGGGTATTAAAGTCCAAAATAGGTAAAACTACGAAAATGTGTAAATGGACAAAACCATCTTTTTTTCTGTTGTTTTTGCCAAATTTCCCTTAAAAAAACGTGTTGGGTGTGAAGAGAGGAAAGAAATCCGTTAGCTCGTCTCTATCAAAACCAAAACGACGACACATTATTGCACCGTCCTCTTCTTCCTCATAATCTTCCCCATATAAACAGAGTCGTACACACCAATTATATATCCTCTTATCGAAAACTCCTTAGTCTACTGTCTACAACAAAACTATAAACAGAGAGAAAGAGAGAGATTTTGATTAACCTCTTCTTAATTATGGTCAGTTGCTTGGTCTATGTCTCTTTCAATAACATCTTGAAAAATGTTTTAATTTTGTTCTTCTTTTAACGAATTATGTTGTTTGGTATGCAGGCAAGTGAAACAGAGGACATCAAGTATGAAGAGGTATGTGTTTTGCTACTCTGTACTATGTAAGATCATAATCTAGAAATCTGTGTTTTGATTGATAAAATATTATAAATGCAGAGTTTCGTGAAGAACACTCGAGGAATGAAGCTTTTCACGTGCAGATGGGTACCAGCAAATCAAGAGCCGAAGGCTTTGATCTTCATTTGCCATGGATATGCAATGGAGTGTAGCATCACCATGAACAGTTGAGATCAATCCAATTCATAATGATTTATATGTATTTCTCAAAGATGGATGCTTTATTAATATTTAAGATGAATGGTGATTGGATTAGGTACTGCGAGGAGGCTTGTGAAGGCAGGATATGGGGTATATGGGATTGATTACGAGGGACATGGCAAATCTGATGGGCTTAGTGCTTATGTTCCAAATTTCGACCATCTCGTTGATGATGTCTCTGCTCACTACACATCCATTTGCGGTAATAAAGTTGACTTTTTAGAGGTGTTGAAAGCGTAATTCGGAACTTTTGAATACGTATCTTTTGAAAATGGTGGCATAACAACTTACCCTTTCATTTACCATTCACAACCTTTGATGTGGAAAAAAATGATTTCTTCGATCAATAGATTTTTATATGAAGAAAATTAAGTATTGAATTGATGTTTATGGAAGAAAGTACCTCCGACATACTTTTTTGTCTGACCTACGAAATAATGATTTTGATGCTTTTGTTTGATTGTTTGTGGTTGAAATAATTAGAGAGAGAAGAGAATAAAGAGAAGATGAGGTTTCTGCTAGGGGAATCAATGGGAGGAGCAGTGCTTTTGCTGGTACATAGAAAGAAGCCTGAATTTTGGGATGGGGCCGTCTTGGTTGCTCCAATGTGTAAGGTTTGTTATATTCATTCTCTCATATGCATTTATCTTCTTTTTTTTTTCTCCCTAGTCGTACCTTCTTTGTATGCAAATATATTTTCTTAGGACAAATGTAGATTTTTTACTTTATAAAAGAAATAGAAAATTAGAAATGCATGCACGTATATATATATATATATATTTTTAAATATACAATGAACTATATTTTTTACTTTGTAAAAGAAGAAAGTACGTATATATATATATATATATTCGTTTTCTATATTGCATAAAAAACGCCAGCCTGTTTCGTATATTCTAAGAGAGTATGATGACATATACAAGTGTATTTTTTTGCCCACTACCAAATCCAAAAGGAAGAATTATATATAAACGCAAATGCCAAAATCTTGTTTGTCAGTTGGTAAACGGGTCATGATGGGAAAGATGCTGAATTATTAGTCGATCAAAGGGTAGAACATTCTTGAGGGGAATCTAGTTTTTTTTTTATATTATCTTTACGTTGAATGAATTATAAATACGACAACTGTGTGGAATAGAACCTGTCAAAGCATATTTACAATAATGCGGACAAAATCGTATAGAAAAGTAGGCATAATCTTGTTTGATGATTAAAGTGCCCCCTCTAAGTTTCTGAACCAATCATACTAAAGACAATAATGCGAACCAAATCATTGGAGCAGCGTGGACGAAAATTACACTATTTAGTATTTACACATAGCATGAATAATTTTTTTTTTTTTTTTTTTTTCACACAGATCGCTGAAGAAATGAAACCAAGTCCTTTGGTTATTTCGGTACTGTCAAAACTTAGCGGAGTGATACCTACGTGGAGAATTATCCCTGGCCAAGATATTATTGAGACTGCATTTAAGCAGCCTGAAATCAGGAAACAGGTATTTTCACCTTTTAGGCACATAGTAAATGACGTATAAATGTTAAAAAAAAAATATATAAGGTTTTACTTAAAACGTTATAGTACTAATTATAATTTGTAATAATTAAAGGTTAGAGAAAATCCTTACTGCTACAAAGGACGGCCACGTTTGAAGACTGCTTATGAACTGTTGAGGATTAGCACCGATCTCGAGAAGAGACTTAATGAGGTATTTATTTTTCGTTAATTAACAAAAGATAAGATGGTATACTAATAAAAAAAATGCTGGTTCTGATTAACCTTACACAATGGTAAATAGGTTTCATTACCGTTCATGGTTTTGCACGGAGAAGACGATAAAGTCACAGATAAGGCGGTGAGTGGAGAACTGTACAAGGTTGCATCGAGTTCGGACAAGACTTTTAAGCTGTATCCTGGAATGTGGCATGGCTTGCTCTATGGCGAGACACCAGAGAACATCAACATTGTTTTTGCTGACATCATTGGTTGGTTGGATAAGAGAGCTTCTGCTGGGAATGGAGGGTTCGAGTCCGAGCGTAAACGTAAAAATGATGATGGTTTCCTATTGAAAGAATAGTTAGTGTCGTTTTCTTATCAACATCAAAAACATACAATGCATCTTCGAATTCTGGTTACTTTCCTTTCATTTATGAACTAATGCGACTTTTGTTATGTTTTTTTAATTCTGTGACTTAATAAAAAGTTTAATAAATCAACTACATTTCGTTGTGACAACAGGTTCATTAGTCAATAAGGTACATGAATTATTTCGGAAGAATCATTGTGGGATTATTGACCAATGATTTTGTCCACTAAGAGAAAACTAATTGAACTCAAATTTTATTTTGATAATTAAATACACTCAGGGAATAAACAGAATGCAAATTTAGAATGCCGCCAAATAGTCCATTGCATATTTGCATTCACTCGTGGCATATAAAGAAACTTAAAGAATTTTCTAGGCGAAATTGACAGAAGCAGAAGTTGACTTGTGTCTCAAGTTCTAACATATAAAGACAAGAAGTAAAAAGTAGCAACGCATTAACTAATTCAAATACTAAAATAACGGTTTAGTTGAAACTCAAACTCAACTAATGCAAATGAACAACAACAAAACCACTCCATTCTCAATCACATTAACCAAATCCTTAGATGAGTCCAATATATAAACCCATTAGTCCATCCAGTCAATAAACCTCAAACACAACACACAAACCAAAAACAACTTGAGAATCCAAATTAAAAGACTAAAATATGGCCAAAACTCTTCACATAACCATTTTCGTTCTAGCTCTCATATCCTTCAATCTCCTCGCATTTATCAACTCCGCTAGACTTCTCGACCAGATCCAACCTCAGCCTCAGTTGGTCCCTACCGGCCAATTCCCCACCGTGGCTCCAACCGAAGCCGACGATAACCCACTACCAACAACCACAACTACATCAGCAGTTGCAGTCCCTGCCGGTCCAGCAGGAGCCACAGCAGGTCAACACGAGCCGCTACTAGAATTCTTCATGCACGACGTGCTAGGCGGATCCCACCCATCGGCTCGTGTGGTCACCGGAATAGTAGCGCAAACCGAAGTGAACGGAATACCATTCTCAAAGGCAAGCAACAGCATTTTCCCGGTGGATAACGGAGTCCCACTAGTCAACTCAAACAACATCAACAGTGTCATTAACCCTAACACAGCTCCCCTTCTAACCGGACTCGGCGGCGCTCAAACAAGCACCGTGATCCAAAACACTAACGGCAATTCCAACGATGCACTCAGCTCCAACAACCTCCCTTTTGTAACCGCCGGAAACCTCCCTCCCGGTGCTGCTCTCCAGCATCTCATGTTCGGAACCATAACCGTTGTAGACGATGAGCTAACCGAAAGCCACGAGCTTGGCTCAGCTGTTATAGGTAAAGCTCAAGGCTTTTACTTGGCCAGTTCCTTGGATGGCACAAGCCAGACTCTTTCTCTGACCGTATTGCTACACGGAGAGCATGACAGTCATGACACTTTAGACGATGCCATTAGCTTCTTTGGTGTTCACCGGACCGCCTCTCATGCCTCTCAGATCGCAGTCATCGGCGGGACAGGGAAGTTCGAGCATGCCAAAGGGTATGCGATAGTGGAAACTCTGCACAACCAGAACAACCAACATATCACTGATGGTCAAGACACCATCCTCCATTTCAGTGTATACCTCACCTACAAAGCTTGAAGAGAAAGAAAAGAAAGAAAAAAACAGAGTAAAACAAGAAATGATTGCTTTTGTATATGTTCTTGCTCACTAGCTTCGCCTTTTGCCTTTTTTTCTTGTATTGTGCAAAATCTGTTGTCCAAAGAATATTTATTTGAATGAGACTGTATTAATCAAAATCTTGTTTCAATTCAATTCACACAAAAGCCTTTTTGAAAACACTTTGACAAATGGGTGCAAGTCACAGTGACCCTTTTTGAAGCATATGTGACTTGCCTAGCTAAGAGGCCAATCCTAGACCTGACAAAAGAAAATATTTGTATACACAACTTCCTCAAACGCTATACATCTTCCCTTTGATGATGCAAAGCCAAATGCAACTACTACTCTCTCTCTCTCTCTATTCTCAATCAAAATGCAGAGAATGCGAAAAAGAATCACTCTATAGTCTATACCCTACATGAAGCTGACAACCTCAGCCAACAACTCATCCACTATCATACTTTCTAACTCACAAACCACTGACTCATCATCAGCTTCAAGTTCTAACCAATCATCAGTGTCTATGACTGGCACTTTGGCCAATGACTCTTTCTTGGCTCGCTTCTCTTGCCTGGCGAGTACTTTCCAGAGCTCTTGTTTCAGTCCACATGTGCTTAGCACGGTGCCAAGCCTCCTAGAAACAGGTTTCTTCAATGTTGGTGTAGCTGTAAAGGATTCAAGAATCTCTACAAGACCTGAATTGACTCTGTCAAACAAAATCTTTCTTTCAGATCTCTTCCATGATGTCTCTGTGTAATACTTCTTCTCCAGTTTCTCGAAGACCTTGGTAGTGATGTCTAAATCCCGTTTGTCAGAAACCCAGTTCTTGTCCCCAAGTAAAACTTCAGCCAAGATATCATTAATGTAAGAAGAATCTCTGCTTTCTTGGGTTTCCAAGAACACAATCGGCTCAGATTCCTCGCTTTCTTTGGTTTCAGAATCAACCACAGTCTCCTCCTCATCGCTTGATACTTCCATCCCACTCCCATCTGAATAACTATCGGATTCAGATTTCAGTGTGTCAATCTGTTTCTCTAGACCTATTCAGATTACAAGAAAAGAGAATCAGTCAAAAATCCAATTCCAGCAAAAGCTGTGTACAGAAGCTAAACTTGTTCTCTTTACCATGAAGATCAAGATCAGAAATTTCTTCACAATCGTCTAATGAAACTTCATCAAACATTGGCTCCAGCACAGAAACAGGGCTAGGTTGATGAGCTTCTTCCGAGTTCGTCTGACATCCACAAGGAGATGCATTGGAGACGCAATCTAATGAATCCTCGTTTTCATCCTGCACTTCATCAGAATATCATCATATAAGTTTCCAGAGTTCATAAAAATCTGCATCACATTACATAGGACAATTTGGAAAAAGTTACAAAGAGTCCATTGAAGTTACCTTGCTAATGAAACCTGAAGAAGATATAAGCCTAAACTTGACATCTGCTGCAGCAACTCTGTTTCGCTCAAAACTCAACGCCGAGTCCCTACATGTACTAACCATCAACTTGGAACCAACTTCTCTCACAGCTCTATCCTTCTTCTGACCCAACGTAGTAGTACCATCACAAAGTTTCTTCATTTCATTCGGTTTCTTCTCAAGAGTAAAGTATTGCCCTTTCTTCTTATCTCTCAGCTGAGAATTACTACCAAAACCAAGAGGAGAAAAAGCTCTCGGAGAATTCACTTTCTTCAAAATTTTGTATTTCGGATGATCAACACTTGTATGATGATGTCTCAGCTTCAATTTCAGCTTTTGCTGATCAAATCTCCTACCAAATTTCCAGTGGTTTGCTACCTCTCCATATATCTTCGATTTCAGACCCTTTCTCTGATGAGGAGGCTTCGCTTGTGCATCGATTATACCTTTGGAGGCCAATAAATCTGGTTTATGGAGATAAACACGACAGAGTTCCTTCGTTGGAATCACACTGAAACCAGAATTGGAATACGAGCTCCATTTTTGGATTGGTTGGTTCTTTTTCTCGAAGACTCTCATCTTTTCCTGATGCAGAGGTCGAAATAGTCCATTGAAACGCATCGATCTGGCGATCACGGAGGATCTAATTTGCTTATTAGACTCCATCTCTTTCGACCTTCACACCAGAAGCTTACGAAACGGCAACACTTGCAGAATTCAACATAAAACCCAGAAATTGAAATGATTTAATCTGCACGATCAAAGGAGGCGATTGCTTTTGTAATCAGAGAAGAAACCATCAAATCCAAATACTAAAAACAAAAAGAGTCAAGTTCGATCGAGAGAGAGAGAGAGAGAGAAGCAATCTGACCTTCAGAGATTCGCAGATCCCATCCGAGAAAAGGTTCTTGATTTAAAGGATGATGATTAGATTGACTTGTAAAAGGAAACACGAGCGGATAAATTTGAAAAAAATGCATGAAATTTTGGTCAACAAGATTTGATGGAGGACAGATAACAAACACCTCTCTCTCTCTCTCTCTCTCTCTCTCTCTCTCTCTGGGTCACAATCTCCTGAAGAGAAGAGGAAAACGGAATCGACGTCAAGATGGTCAGTTACACGAAACGAAATCTATGGCAATTTAATAATATAAGTATTTAATTTTAAAAAGCACAGTCCAATAATTTTGGCATGGGGCCGCCAAAAATGATGATACATCATGATTCATGCAAAGAAAACGACGTCTCGCTTCTCACTCGCATGTTTATTTTATTTCCCTCGTCAAACTTCAATGTTCAAAAAAAAAAAAAAAAAAAAAAAAAAACCAATGTGTTAGAGAAATTTTTCAATTGGTGACTTTTTAGATTTTACAATGATTTTTTTGGTACTATTGTTTATATTCAATTGTGGGTTCTATTAGTTTAATGACATAAATTGAATCAGATTTATTTTTTATGAAAAAATAATAATAGGTGTTTTTATAATATGGAAATTGAATAATAGGGATAATATATAAGATACTTACCAAAATGTATAACAGAAAAGAAAACTAAAAGATATTCCTTAATTTCAAAAAATCTTCAAAATCATAGACCCACTTGAATATCATACAGAAAAATAAACACCAGAACTCGTCATATATGTGGTGGACTCCTCAACATGTTTGGGCTTTTCCGAATACACTTCAAGTCATGAAACAGATCACAAAAACAAACGAAGAACCAGGAATCGAAAGTGTTGGAAGGGCTGATTCTAGACAATCCACTATTAAAGTCTACTTTTTTTTGGTCAAAACTATTAAAGTCTACTGTTAGTGATAATTCTTAATTTATGAAGGAAATTAAATTAAGCTAAGTGATTTCTTCAAGAAATTGTCGTTTTCGTCTCTTAGAATGAAATATAAGTTTTACAGAAATAATACATGATCCACGCTCGAACAAGTTTCAACCAAACAAGTTCATGTCAAGATCTGCTTGTTTCTTAAACTACCTACTGCGATGCTTGTCTCACAAGATCTTTTCTTCAAATGCCACTTCATATTTTATCCTTTTCACCGTGTGATACCGCAACCAAGTCTTCAACTTTCACTGGCTTATGCAGCTGCAGTAAAAAAAAACATTGTTCTCAAGCAAGTTAGGAGCTAAACTAAAAAAGACCACAACTTCGGAACCAAACAACGAGAGATGGAAGGAACTGAGCACTCACTGCTTCGGCGATGTTAAACCAATGAAAAGACCGCAAGAAAGTATCGTCTTTCGAAGGAAGAGTATCGTGATTCCAGTACGTCACTTTATCGAACTTCGCCTTCGCTTCCCAGCACGGCTTCTCTTCTTCGGGACTAGAAGCTTTTCTCTTTCCCTTAGCATTTTGGTTACTTGCTTGTCCAAGCACAAAACCTGATGTTGTGCCATATAAACAGGCCAATTTTTTTAAAAAAAATCAAAACACTCCAATAATTTTGACATGGGGCCGCCAAAATGATACATGCAAAGAAAACGACGTCCGTGTTTATTTTGTAAAAATATATATTGTTGTTATGCACATTTTTTCTAATGGTAACTAATTAGGTTTATGAGTTACCAGCACCCAACAAATAAAGGTCCAACTTCAAAATATCAGATTTGGGAAATTTATGACGATTAATCTTTTATTCAACATTTGCAAATTATTCTATTGTTGCTCTTAATTGTTACATTTCTTATCTTACTTATTGCCACAACCGCAAGTACTAAAATCAGCCGGGCTTGTAACTTTTTTCCCCGAATGCGCACATATGATTTGACAAGTTGAAGAGTTAGACTTATGCTTCCAAGGACAAATACAGCCACCAAATAGACATGCGAGAGGCACTGGACATGGTTGCTTCTCGTCTTGGCAATCTACATTGCCGCGACACTTACTTTCTACCATTGTTATACCTTCGAATCGAATTATCCAAACAAACAAAATTTGTTTTGTTCAATTCGGATAAACCAAATAAATTCGAACCTAACTAAATATAAAAAAATGATATAAAATTGAATTCAAAGCAGATAAAAAACTTAGGTTGCCAAAAATCAATTCTGATATGAAAATCAAACCGCATCAAATAGGACTGAAATTAATATGTTATACTCATCATCAACAAATGGACATATATGATATATGTGTCTTTTATTATATAAAAAAAATTATTTTTCTGAATAGGTTTTATATATAAACAAATTGACATATATATTGATATATGAATAATGAAAAATCAGAGAGATGTATACGAGTCAAGAACTTACTTAAAGCAAATAAGAGGAACAAAGCCAAAAACAAGGTTGTTTTGTTTGAGTTCATCTCTGTGCTACAATATTCAATTTGTTTTTATGGCTTTTGAGTTTTGATTATAAAGGTACCGTGGATTATATAGGATTTCCATTTAATTTATGATACATAGGATTTATATGCTTTCTTATTTAAGTAGTCTGGTACTCTGGTCAATCAGATCACTAGACATGTATAGGGGTATTATTTACTGTCATGGATTACTTTTCTACTCTAGATATGTATGGAGAATCATTTCTTTTTAATCAAGGATTACATTTGTAATTTATTCAAAACAAAAGGTTATGTTTTGACTCTTATATTGAACAACACATGTAATTGTTTTTTGACTTTTATTAAGATATTGTTATTATATGATAATCTATAACACTAATATATATATAAAGAGCTTATAATTAGGCAATATTATTGGAAAATGACTATTTTGTTATAGAAGAAGAGAGAACAAAAGAAGAGAGGAATTGGTTGTGTCTTATTCCATCAATAATAAGCTCCTTATATAGGAGTACAAGTTAGGGTTTTCCTTGGAGAGGAATACACTTGGAGAACAAGCTAAAACCTTATAGAATATGGGCCGATAATGGGCTTCCATATAAACTATTTATAACACTCCCCCTTGGAAGTCCATTATCTAAAAATATCTTATAAGTGCGTAGTATGCTGCCTCGTTAAAACCTTACCATGAAAACCCAATGGGAAAAACCTTAGTTAAGGAAAAAGAGTACAGCGCGCAACTACTCCCCCTCATGAGGACATCCGTGTAGATCTTTGACGTGATATAATCCAATAAGGTGAACTAACTTCTTGAAAGTAGCAGATAGAAACTCCTTTAAAATCTTCACTTGAACAACTTTAGAACATTGACATCGCCATTCTTCTTGGGTTTGGTGATGAATCTACTTTATCATTCTCTTCACTCCACTTGATCTCATAAGTGAATGACAAGTGCTTTGGAAAGGAGATAGACCTTCGTGTTTCTCATTTGTGTGTTCTTTGTTGCCTCATTAAAACCTTTCATGGAAAAACCCAATGGGATAAAAACCATGATAAGGAAAAAGAGTACAACCACACACATCGTCATATATCTCCCCCTTGGAAGCATCTTCTTCAGGAGATGCATTCCAATCATATATACCATCATTTGGCAATCATTATAAGTATAATCTTAATGAATAAAGTCATGTGATTATCTTATTATCTCTTAGGTTCTTAGACTTCTTATCCATAACAACTTTTCACAAAAACAATCACTTCTTGATCTTTTGAACTTCGGGTCCAAACTTTATTTCACATGAAAAGATCAATACATTGCTCAATTAACATTTTAAGTATGGTACATCGGGACCAAATATATATGAGCATTTTTTATGTATATACTGCAAGGATCTTTCAAGATAATATATCTTTTGCTAAATTGTCTATTTGAGATACCCGAAGACAACTTTGTCTTCCAAGATCTATTATCTCTTATTCTTTGCATCATACTATTTTCGATAACTCTTCAAGAGTTTGATATTCATATTAAAGATTTCTTTTGATCCATAATACTTTGATAAATATACATGGGTATTAGTTAGTCTTATATATTCACTTTCGTGATTATACCCATGAAACATATTTCTTTTCATTTGATTGAATAGCTAGTGTTCTCCAGGAACATAACGATTAAATTATTAATTCCTCAATGATTATATCCTTCAGGGACTTTTATATAAATGTCATTGTTTAGTGGGTCATATATGTCAAGTTCTTCTTTTATTGCCAAACTTAAGTAACTTGAAAGTTGCATCCACCACATGAGATTATATCTCTTCATATCATTTTTCTTAGGCACACAGGCCTATTTATAACCCACTCGTTTTACACTTTTTAGGTGTAAGGACTTCTGGTCCAAATACTTTTCTCTTTCTAAGAGATTTTAGTTCTGCGTCTATTGCTTCTTTTCGATTTGGCCAAATCATTACTTTGTGTACACAATGCAATAGACTTTGTTTCTTGATCCTCTTTCTCATTCATAACATCAACTGCTACATTGCATGCAAATATTTTATTTACGACGTCGATTTGCTTTTCTGGTTCCAATTTATTCTAGACATGACATAATTAATTCTCGAGATCTTTTCATTGTCTCAGGTACCTGAATTTCTTATTTGTCATGTTTATTGTCTCTTCTGGAGATCACTCAAAAATATTTGTTTCCTCGGTTTGACCATTGTCAATCAATTTATGCTCATTTACTTTTTCGAGGATTCTAATATTTGGAACCAACAAGTCTATCACGCTTCATGCGTTCTTTAGACTTACTAGCAGCTTGATATAGTCTTTCTGGGATTTCAATTCTTATTAGAGCATTTACAGCTAGTAAGTGACTCAATCACTATATTTGGGTCAGTAAATGTATCTGGCAACTGATACAGTAAGTTTTGTGAATGAATTATCTTTAGAACTTCTATTTCACATTCTATAGTCTGAGGATCAATGATAATTCATTCCAACTTTAATCTTTCTCCAGCTGTTTATTTCTCCCCCTGATGTTGGAAAGACTAGCTCACTAAAGTGACAGTCTGCAAATCAATTCATATTTAAATCCTTCATGGATGTCTTTTGGATACTATCAATGGAGATTCATATCCAACATCAACAACCTCTTTCGAGGATCCATCTTAGAATATTGTGGTGGAGCATTATGGATGTATTCTGCACATCCATAATTTTTTTTTTTTTATTTTTTAGATGGAAAAACTTTGGTTTCTGACCAAAACCAATTACGATGGGGAGAATTTTTAGTTACTCGTTGGCTTTATGCGAGTAATTGAGAATATATGCAATTTCTCTAAAATACTTTTACTCCATTGAGTAATACTCGTTATTTGAAGGTATCCAACTTTTCCTTCTTTACTGTCTTAACTTGGTTAACTTTGAATTCCCTGGAATATATGATTCATCAGGATCATTTATCTTTGAACATAGTCTACTAGATGTTCTACTTTATCTGAATTAGGGATTCTTAGATTTGTCTTTATCAATGATTTATCAAGTGTGAACATAATCTTCTAGATGTTCCACTTACTATTGATTGTTGGATTCATCCATTATCCCCCTCGAGATGATGATACTTCAGGTTCATCTATCTCGAATTGAATTCTAGTATAAAATCAATAACATACCCAACTTGGATCATGCTTATATCTTTGATTCTTTAAACTATTGATACTTGTATTATATCTTTTCACTTCTGGAACTTCAGAGTTATAATGCATCAATGATTGTATCCTATACTCAAATATATATATTTATATACTCTTCCGGAGATATATATCTATTATTTGCTATCATTTTTATTTTCTCATTTCTTATGAGAATTTGAGTTTTTGAAATAAAACTCTTTGATCTTGACTTTGACATTAACCATCATATGTCTATATGATCACATATTTAATCATTTATTCGCATATCATATTCACTTCAGGGAATGAATCATAACCAATTAGACAAGATTTATGATTTCATAATTTTCTCAAAATAATTTATTAAATTTTCTTTAATGATATTTTGTCTACAGGACAACATTATTTGTCTACAGGACAATATTATTTGTCTACAGGACAATATTATTTGTCTAAGATTAGAGTATGTTTTTTAGCATCTTTACACATTGATATGCATTATCTTCCCGATAACTAATAAAATCAGAAAGATAAAATATAATTTGGATAACTTCTCAAATTATATTATCACTTCAGGTAATAATGTTATTGTGTCTGCAAGACAACAATACAATATTTTTATGATGTATTATAACATCTTCGTATGCATTTTCTTTAGATAGTTCTATGATCTTAATATCATCAAAGAATTCATAAAAATATGATCTACATATATAATATTGATAATAATAATATCATTGAATAATAAGTGAAAAATTTCATGATTATAAAAGCAGGCAAACATAGTAATTTTTAAAATTTCAACCATCTCTATCAATCATCAAGGTTCTGATATTTTGCAAATATTTAAATAATTCTGCCATATATCAGTAACAATTAGCGCAACAAATATGATCTTAACTCAAGCTTTTAAATTAACGGTTTCTTTTAAGAGTAATTACAAATTAATAAACTTGTTTCTCTTTTCCTCTTACTATCAAAAAGTGATGAATTCTCTGACAATGAATTATCAGATTCTTGTAATAGTGCTAAAGATATCAAACCAATGCAATACCAAACCAACAAATATCTAAGCCGGTTCAAACCAAGTCAAATATCTCAAATTATCAGATTCGTCAAAGAAAAATATTGGTATCGATGATGTTTTCTGTTTAGAATTATATTTACTCAAAGAACAATACATAATCAACATAATAATAATCAATTATTTTAAGTTTAATTGATCATTATCAAAAATAAAAATAAATCTAAATTCCAGTCCAGTTCTACGTAACGGACCACTAATTAATTGTTCATCATAAAATAAAACTAAATTCCAGTTCCATGTAACGTAAAAGAGTGATCAATTCATTATTCAGAACGGAAAATCTAATTTACTAAACCAAAACAACAGTCTAATAGTAGATTCAAGATTCCGATGAATCTGTAAAGCAACATAGCATATGACAAGAAGATCCCAAATGTATGCATGATTTGGTCTTTTAGACATAATGCTTATTATCAATTTTGCCAGCAATCAACGATTCTCTTATCATGTTTCAATTAATTTCTAATTTAATTAATAATTTATTTTAACGATGCATCAAAAATAAAATAAAAATCATAGACATGACTATCAGATAAAACGATCAATAAAAGAAATAATTTGATGAGTCATGTTTAATATAATGAAACAAAGCCATTAGAGGAGCAATAGGGATAAACATAAAGCAAAACGTAATTACATAAGCATGTGAATGAAATTCAATAACGTGGTATAATTAAGAATGAACTCTCTATGCAAAAATTATTCATTCCCATGTTATGATAAAGGCATATAAGGCATTAAATATAAATCATGAAAACTTATCTCGATTGATAATGAGGACGGAACAATCGGTTGATAATGAGGACGGAACAATCGGTGACGTTTCGGCAAAGATCTCGTTTTACTTATTTGTTTAAGCGGCTAGGGTTTTTATCGAAGGTTACTCGGACACTAGGGTTTTAACCTAAACACTAGAGACTCGTGCTGATAACGTGTTATAGAAGAAGAGAGAACAAAAGAAGAGAGGAATTGGTTGTGTCTTATTCCATCAATAATAAGCTCCTTATATAGGAGTACAAGTTAGGGTTTTCCTTGGAGAGGAATACACTTGGAGAACAAGCTAAAACCTTATAGAATATGGGCCGATAATGGGCTTCCATATAAACTATTTATAACATATTTTTCTTTCAAATTTGTAAGAATTTACATACAATCACTAACAGTCGTTTTTGTGATGAATTATCACTATTAAAATTGACTGTTAGTGATAATTCTTAATTTATGAAGGAAATTATATTCAGGAAAGTGATTACTCCAATAAATTGTCGTTATCGTCTCTTAGAAAGAAAAAAAAGGTTTACAGAAATAATACATGATCCAGGCTTGAACATGTTTTAACCAAACAAGCCTTGAGAATTTCATGACAAGATCTACTTGTTTCTTAAACTACCTAATGCGCTACTTGTTTCGCAAGATCTTGGTTCAAAAACCAAAACGGTCAATGCCACTTCATATTTTATCCTTTTCACCGAGTGATACTGCAACCAAGTCTTCAACTTTCACTGGCTTATGCAGCTGCAGTAAAAACAACCATTGTTCTCAAGCAAAGTTAGGAGCTCAACTAAAAAAGACCACAACTTAAGAACCAATCAACGAGAGATGGAAGGAACTGAACACTCACTGCTTCGGCGATGCTAAACCAATGAAAAGACCGCAAGAAAGTATCGTCTTTCGAAGGAAGAGTATCGTGATTCCAGTACGTCACTTTATCGAACTTCGCCTTGGCTTCCCAGCACGGCTTCTCTTCTTCGGGACTAGAAGCTTTTCTCTTTCCATTAGCATTTCGGTTACTTGCTTGTCCAAGCACAAAACCTGAGGGTATATCTTAGAGAATTTGTCTCAACAATCTCTAACTAAGATGTCGAAAGATGGGAACTTTTCACCTTTTCATGAGTAAAGAAAGAAGAAGAAAGGTTTACCAGAATAGCCACTAGGGAGTGAGATAGTTGCTCCTTGCAACTTCCTTCCTCTGAAATGAGCTTCTTCTGTTCTTACTCCATCATTTTCCATCTCTACGGTTGAACAAACTATCAACATTAATCTCAGCATACAAGTGAAAACAGAATTACACAGATGTTTCTCTTATTACCACTGGATGTAGGCTTGAAATAGTGGGAAACTTGAGAAGGACCATCGAATCTAATGCAACAAGGAAGCTGGTGAACTTGACTGCTGATATCCGGAATCGAGTTTTCATCTGCAGCAGCTCTAAGGTCTATGGTTCCCATTAAGCTCCCACTTGGATAAAATAAAAAACCTCAGATCTCTGTACCACAATTTGCCAAAGTGGTTAAGTTGGTGACTTCAGCGGTACTATGATTAGAATAAAAGCACTTATGAGAGTTTACACACTTGACTGGTAATCAAAGATACAATACAATATACGAAAATGTCACATTTGATCATCATCCATTGCTATATACGAAAACAACTCGCCGATTACGCCATAAAGTATCAAAATTGATATCAAAAGAACCCAGGAGCGACAGAGAAAACTAAATAATCCCGGAAAATTCAACACAGATATACCCTCCAAGTCCCAGATTTTGAGTTCTAATTCGTACGAGAGATCTATCTATTTAGTGAAACCAATTTGGTTGCGAGATTGAAATCCTAACATTCAGAAACAGTAGAGATTAAAACGGGGAATCCAAAAAAATCTTTACATTACAAACCAGGCAATATCGGAATGGGAATGTGGTCGAGACGGAGAAGCTAAACCACCGAGAGAAATGGTTTTTGGAGAAGACAAGAGAAAATAAAGGGAATTGGAGGAGTTACAGTATATATAGGTCCACTTTACTCAGTCACACCTCCACGTTTCTATTTATTTTCACATACAAATTTTCTATGATTTGTTTTCAGTTGTGAATTATCTTATGGATGTTCCCATTTAACCTCTAAGTGTGTTGGTCTTGAATCTTGAGAACATCAAAGCTCTCACCTTTTCTTCTCCTATTTTCCTGATACACCACTCACTAGTCACTACTAATGGCTTAATCAAGATGGTTTAACTTGTAAAGAATCCGAACAAAACATCACTTGGCATCACTTGAATTAAACATGAGATGATTGATTCTTGTAACTGATATGTCAGAGATTGGATCTATAGGCCTCTCGTCCCCCTCCTCCATCTGCTGATCAAACTCCCCAGGTTCTCGACTGTACTCATCTGCCCATCATCACCAAGAATATCATCACATGATGATTGCAAGCCAACTATAAAAAACTATGCAGCCTCAAGAGAGCGATGCAGACACTCACCAAACAAAGTATTGAGAGAGGTTGGAGGTGGAGTGGCGATGAAGTTGAGACCAATGTAAAACGCCAAAGCTAACAGCAAAGTCACCATCAGATACGTCGGCATAGCCAATACCCAGTACCTGCTTGGGTAGTAATGGATCCCTATAGACTCCAACGCTTTATCTGGTACATAGGCCCATATCAAGAAGATCACTGTGGCGACAACAGTCGATATGGACCCTACAAACCCATATACCTCTGAGGTTTTTGGTCCTTGCACTTGCGATGCTCTAAATGGAGACGGCCTTGCGCTGTCTGAATCCTGGACACCGGGCTGCTTTTGCTTCTTTCTCTTTGAGAAGCTTAAAACTCGTCTTGGACTATTCACTGAGTGAGCTTCTTCCATGTTTGAGGAATCACTGAGGATTGAAAGAAAGAAAATCAATCCTTGTTCTCTCCCTTTCAAGTAGACAAACTAAAACCAGGCGCATTTGCAGAGATTTGGGAGCATATATCAGAATTGAATAAGCTATAAGTCTATGTTGCATCTAAACTCAAGAACACAATTATTGAATCTTTCAGAATGCGAAAGGTGCTACCAAGGTTCCACATGACAGATGTTAATGCCAATATCAGCACACACTTGACAAGAAAAAATGAGACTATCAAATGCGAAATCATCTATCCAAGGCTTTATAAACTACAATGCGAAAAAAACCGAAACTGAGAAGGTTTAGTGGTTACAAACAGCATACATTATATCTTCCCCATCGCAAGATCCACTCTTTCTCTTCCTCGCAAAGATGGTCACGTTTTCTAAAGGTTAAAATTTTATGGGATGAAAGATTGAAAAGAGACGAGGGACATCACCGTCAACGCTTGACAACAAATCGTTAAAGTAAGAAGAGAATGAAATCACAGAACCCATTAGATGAATCCAATCAAATGGAAACGTACGAGAACAAAGACAAACAATTATATGTCAACAATCGAGAAAAGCTCTGAATCTGTTTTCTCAAGAAGAAGGAAAAGAATCCGACCAATGTAGAAGGCGATATCATACTTAAAAGTCCAAATTAGTCGAAAGTTCAAAACTAAAACCAACTCAAAAAAAGAAGAAACGATTCTTCAGCATGAAAAATGCCATAGAACTCTAACTTGGTTCTCATTCTCATTCTCACTCTAACAACAATTCTAACAACGTATTTGTCAACTCTAACACACAGGTTACTCACGATTATCACAGGTTTAACCACAGATTGTCAAGTGAAAACTGAATACCAGAAAACCAGATTCGATTGAAAACCCAAAAACTAAGTAACTCGAAATCAGTTCAAGTGAGAGATTTTTACCTTGAATTATTTTCGTAAAACAACTCGACTTACCGTGAATTTGTCTTCATTTTAGGTTGATTTGGGGGTGGTTAATCAGAAAGAGAAGCTAGGGTTCATTTCTTTTTGTCGAGAGTTTGAGACAAACTTTAGCAGACTTTGGGCCTAATTATCAAAACCAAAAACAAACTTTAGCCTACCCGATTTTAACATTTAATCGGCGATTTTTATAATAATGCGGGCTGCAAGGTCAAAATACGGTTGACCGTATATGTTCTCCGATTTAACGGATTATCCAGCCGAGTACTCGGCAATATGTAATACAAAGAATTGGGAACTGATAAAATTGGGGGATGGGGGGGAGGCCCGCGCGAGAGAGTTCTGCGAAAGTAAGCAGCGTCAACACTCGGCCAGCCTATTTCCCTTCCAAAAATGATTGCGCCACTTTCTATGTTTTACGTTTAGCGCTGCGACCGGCTCTCACCGCTCGCTTTGTTTTCCTTACTCATTAGTTTAAGGCAAGTTTTAATCGTTGTTGATCCTCAGTTATTTATACTAGCTTCCACAGGACTCACAAGGCTCAGCTTCCCGATGTGGGACAAACATAACATACACTTTTATCATTAATCAAACCACCTCTATCCAAATCAATCAAAATGGTTTCGATTTGTTCAAAATTTTTAATTACCCAAACCGAAATCTAAACGGCTTTGATTAAAATTCACTAATCTTTGGCTGAAGAGGGTCGAAGACAAGTTATAATATTTTTTTCTAGTAGATGAAACACGCATAACGAAACTAGTACAGTTACAAATGTACTTTTTTTTTTCATATATCACACTTGTCTAGTAGACAATATGGTGAAAATTAATTTGTAAAGATTTTCGAAGCGTGGATGAAAGAAAACGGAGACAGCTAACAGTGGGATCTAGCGTGCTCGGGTTTGTGAGTGTACTCATAATCGAGATGCACAAAAGCCCGTTCGATCTCTTCAAGCAGCTCGAGCTTCTCTTGTAGCGACTCTCCAATGTCGTGAGCCACTTGCAGAGGCATATCAGCAGGAAGAACAATATCAACCTCCACAAAGTAGTGAGAGCCAAATGTGTAGGCTCTTACAGTATCAATTTGCCTGATGGCCTTGTGGTGGTTCCAACACAGGTAAGTTAATTTCTGCAGAAACTCTGGTGTTGCTGATTTCCCAACAAGAGAGTTCACGTTCTCCAGAACCGTCATTGACCATGTCCGTATCGTGTACAATGCAAGCTACATGAATTAACACACATATTTCAGTTAGAAGGAGAGAGAGAAATATATAAGTGATCTGAAAAACTTACAATGATAGCTCCAACAGGATCCATCCAGTTATCAATGTAATTGGCGAGGATTGCTGCAATGAGTCCAATGATGTTTGTGATGACGTCAAAGAAGTGATCTTGAGCATAAGCTTTGACGATCTCGTTACTGAAGGATCTGCAGTAGAGAACCAGAAGCAGTTTCACCAATGTCACAGAGAGCATGATCCCAACCACCCAACTCTCTTGCCATTTTGTTAGGCTGAACTCCTTGTGCTGTATAATAGAACATGTGAAGCAATTTGTGTGAATAATGTATTAACTTTTGAGGCTCTAGACCAAAAGCTAGGTGATATCAAGTTTCAGACATACACTGGATAGCATCGTGCGAAGAGATTCCAAGATTATCTGCAACCCAAGTGTGGCCATCACCGATGCAAAGACCAGGATTCCCTGAGAGGATTTGATCCAAGATTCACTTAATTGAGAAGTAGAAAAAGCTTTGTAGTCTTGTTATAGTAGCACAAAGAAATCAATAGCACAAAACAAGCTTGCCTTAGGCCCATTCAGTAACATCACATATGAGATAGAAAGATAGTAAGTGAAGACAAACCAGTGGTTGCATCCTTTTCTTCCCAATGGGATACTGATACGGGTTTGGTGTCTGCATCGAGAAGGCGGTGAACCACAGGATGAAGCCAGAAAGAAGATCAAGGAGAGAGTCCAATGTGGACGCAACAATTGCTAAAGAGCCACTTGTGAAAGAAGCGTAGACTTTAGCAGCAAAAAGAACCATGTTCGCAATGTTTGATATTCTAATCGCCAAGGTCTCGCTTTTAGCCAAATTATCTTGCTCTTCCTATATGCATAACACAGATAAGTATCAATAAACAAGCACAAATGGATCCAAGATTTAAAGAAGAAGAAAAAAAAAAAAACTGTGGAAGAAGAGAGAAGTAGCATCATGTAAGCTAACCTTTGACATTCCAGGGACAAAGCCACGTTCTGCAAGTTCATCCATTTCAGTAAAGCCTTCAAGCATCTCTACTTGCTGCTGGTAATAATCGGCCACATTGTCTTCCGGACCTGAAACCACCAACACATAAAGCTTCACAAATCATTCCCTAATCTTTCCGGATAGGGTAAACAAATCAAAGAAACTCCTATTAAGCTAAAACATTTGTTCTTTCATTAAGTATCGGGTACTAAAAATCAAGATCAAGATTACTAGAAACTCAAGAAAAAATACATGTAGTGTGCCATACATTCGTAAGCTCAACCCCATCCAAGCTTCCGTTTCATTCAGACTTATCAACACTGCCAAAGACTCCACTAAATCTAAAGAAAAGCTTGAACTTCATATAAATTGTAATATGTTATAAGAATCAACAAAGCTAAAAAAATGGCAATCAAAGACGCCCAACTCAAAAGTCAATCAATCCACAAAACGGCAACTTATTTTTTTTCCAATAGATTAGCTCAATCTTCATCAGTTTTTTCTGCACATATCAATTCTCTCACCTCCTAAAGATATGCAGCTGACGAAAAAATATGGGAAACGTCGAGAGGAATAGAGAATTGTACCCAAACAGCCAAGACAATTATGGAGTTTACTAGGCGGTTTCTTCTCCTTGTGCTCCCGGGAAACCTGGAAATCGTCGAAGTTTAGCTGCCAGGACCGATCACCGTTACCGTGAAACCCGAGCAGCGAGATCCCTTCGTCGCCATCAGGACTAGCTGGCCCAACCATTACTCCGGTGAGATGGAGATTCGCGGCGGGAGAGATTTGGAGTCGGAAGCTGATCGATTACGTCTGGGTGGAAGTAACGGTGGGGTAGAGGAATGGAAATTTTAAAGAGACGACGAGGGTAAATCGGGTAAGTTAAGCGATAAATCCGATGAGGCTACTAACTACGACTGGTGTGGTCGACATACCAGTAGCCACAGAGATACTTGGACCAGCCAGAGAACGAGACGTCTTTGTTAAATGTCTACGTGGCGTGTTTTCAATGGATTTAGAATATAGTATCTCGCACGTGATTGGTGAGTCATCTTGGACACGTGTACAGCTGAAATGAAACTACCGTTAAGCGTAGGCATGGGACTTCGGGTTTCAGTTTGGATCCGGGTCGGATTTTTTGGGTTTCGGATTTTCGGATTTAGAAATATAGAAAACCGTTCATGTTTTTTAATTTTTTTGTTTGGGTTTGGTTTAGTTTTTTTGGTTTTTTCCGGGATTTTCGGGGTTTTTAATATGTTTTTCCGGATTTTTTGAGTTTCGAATTTTTTTGGATTTTAGATATAAAAACCGTTTTTAAAAATTTTTATTTTGATTCGGACGGGTTTCTAGTTAAGCCCCCACCACCATCCCGTGACATGGTGATGGGGTATAGAATTAGAAGTACCCTTTGTGCATTTTAAGTTTAAGAATCTTTCTAGGAACACATATGTATTCAATCTGGAGATTTAACGCAACTAAATTTAAACAATGATGTAAATTTGGGGAACGATTATAAGATACCGAAGATTTGGTTGGTATGAGTCTGACCTAACATTATGTATGCGTACGTGTCCGACAAACATAACATGTGGAACAAAATAACATGAGAGATGTGGTGGTTTAAGTATCAATGTTTTTTGGATAAACAACATGGACGTAATTATAGACTATAGAGGAAGGGCTTGTTCCCTTATTGTCAAGCAAAAGCAGATCGTTTCCTGATCAAACAGTGTGTAGGTTCGTTTTCTTATTATGGTTAGTACTGTTCGGTATGGTTTGGTTTGGTTAGGTAAAGATTGTATGCCTTGATATGGAATTTTCTGTAAATTCTTACTTGTTTGATCAATATAGAAATTTTTTTGCTTCGCAATATTTTATTTGACTAATGAAAATTGTTGTTTTATATCGTTTGGAAAGTCCAATCAAACTATAGTCATAGATGGAGAAGAGAAGAAGCAAAAATTCCGATTAATCAATCGTTGAGATTAGATAACATGAAAATAAAAACAAATAAAGAAATCTGGAAGAAAAAAGAAAAATTATAGTTGGACGTGAGATAACAACAAAGTTGGTTTATTCGACGCCAATCGAGAACATAGTGATTTGGGCTTTACATTATGGTTATGATAAAAGGCCCATTATAATATTGAAAGGCCCAAGTAATCTAGGGTTTCGTCTCTCTTTATCACTCTCGTGAACTCCACAATAAAACTGTCTGCGGCTGCAAGGAGAGTTAGGGTTTTTCATCTGCTTCACCTCTCCAGGTTCGTTCGTCTTCCTCCACCTTCTTCTTCACTGCTCCTTTCGCATTGTTCATCATCTGAATAACTGTTTCGATTTCGCAAATTATCTCTAGAGAGCTCGAAATCTTCGTTTGGTTTCCTCTCGTACATTTCATTTCCAGATTGTTAACTTACCTGATTTTTCTGGGTTTCTATCAATTTTTTTTTTTCAGATTCCGAGTGGGAAGAATCATTCTTAGCAATGTCTCCGGCTAAAGGTACGATTTTTCATCGATAATCAGATTCCTTGTGTCTTGTTGAATACTGGACTGCAGTTTTATGGAAACGCTAATAACTGGTTTCGATTAATGTGTTTAATCATGTTTCATACTTAGTTTCGAATTTTCCTGATTAGTTTCTCCTCTGCAAATGAGATTAAATCCTCAGGTTTTGTAGAATCCATTCATATGAGTGGATTTAAGCTGTAGATTAGTTTCTCAGTTTTTAGAGTATTCATGTATCAGAGTGAGTTTGAGCTGTAGATTAAACCCTTGAGCATTCTTTCAATGAGTTTGTTCGTCTGAAAATTGAAATCATTTAGAGTGTTGAATAGTTTTGTTCTCTAAGCATTCTCTCTAAATGCAGTTGATACAACCAAGAAGGCCGACCCAAAGGCCAAGGCTTTGAAGGCTGCGAAAGCAGTGAAGTCTGGCCAGAGCTTCAAGAAGAAGGACAAAAAGATCAGGACTAAGGTTACCTTCCACAGGCCAAAGACATTGACCAAGGCCAGAGATCCCAAGTACCCAAGAATAAGCGCAGTGCCAAGGAACAAGTTGGATCATTACGGAATCCTCAAGTACCCACTCACCACTGAATCCGCAATGAAGAAGATTGAAGACAACAACACTCTTGTCTTCATCGTCGACATTCGTGCCGACAAGAAGAAGATCAAAGATGCTGTTAAGAAGATGTATGACATCCAGACCAAGAAGGTCAACACCCTCATCAGGTATAAGCCTAAACAGAGTTTTCTTTTGCGCTTTTGATTGTGTGACTTGTGAGTTTTACGCAATGGTATGGTTTTTTGCTGCAGGCCTGATGGAACCAAGAAGGCTTACGTGAGGCTAACACCAGACTATGATGCTTTAGATGTTGCTAACAAGATTGGCATTATCTAAGTTTAATCCACCTCCTCCGCAATTATAAAAACAGACTTGTGGTTTTTGTCTCTCGTAGTATTCAGTTTTGCTTTAAGATATTATTGCCACCTTCTGGTGATTGCAATGTTTGGGGGCAAAAACTTGTTTACAAATACATTCTTGTTGCAGTTTATCGTTGAATTCAAGTTTTATGTTTGGTTTCCTTAGAATGTTACCAGAAAACTTTCATAAACCTATAAAAAAAAACAAAAATGCGAATGCAGTCTCTTCTGTTACTGTAACCACACATCATTTTGTTATCCATCCATTTATCAACATCTTAATGAATGGAGAAAACTGAGAAATGACGAAAAACCAAAATCTCTTATCCTAACAGACAAAGGTCACAAAACTAAGGCAATGATCATCGATCATCCAAAGTCTTCGGAATTGTAGCCATTATGGCAGTCTCTTCACTCTCAATCCGCTATTGTGTCTCACCAACAATCTTCCACAAGGTTAATAACAACAACACTGCTCAGATTCCAACTTTATCTCGATTTCTGGTCCTTGTTGTTCATTGATTATATACACATTCTCTTACCAGACAGATATTCTTTGTCCAAATCCATCACTCAAAGCTTCTTGTTCACTTTCATCGGGCAGCAATCTTGAGTCCTCGGAGAACAGTAAGAAACTAACTCTTCTTGCATTGGCCAGTGAATTGATTGATATTAACACTTGAATAGCTTACAAAAAAAGGAAGTGGAAGCAATTGGAAAAGAAGGCAAGCTCTTGTGGGAGTAGGAACCTTATTGGCAACTTCAGCTCCAGCAACTTTGCTTCTTGCTGAAGGTAATCTGCCAAAAAGAAATGACTTCTTTTATTGTCTCTCTTCTCTTCATTCTTCTGGGGGAAAAACCGCAAAAGATATAATGATTTTCTTGCAGAGATACCAAAAAGCTACTCTGCTTTTGTGGATCGACAAGACGGGTATTCTTATTATTACCCATCAGACTGGAGGGTGGGTAAGCTATGGCTTTGTATTTTCTTTTTTGTTGTTATGATGAGACTTGAGCTTTGAGATGATCTTAGTTCCGGGAAAACTTGTATATAGGAATTTGACTTCAGGGCACATGATTCAGCCTTCAAAGATAGATACTTGCAACTGCAGAATGTTCGAGTCAGGTTCATACCAACTGAGAAAAGCGACATCCGCGAAATGGGTCCAATGGAAGAGGTATGTATTGCACATCTTAATCTCCCTCTCTCCCTAACATTTGAAGATTCTCATTGTTTTGTCATTCTTGTATGTTTATCAGGTGGTATATGATCTAGTGAAGCATAAGTTTGCAGCACCAAACCAAGTAGCTACCATCTACGATATGAAAGAGGTCAGATTTCGCATCTTTGTTACTACATGTTTAAGAATCATCAAAGTATCGAGTGATTGGATCTTTATAAGGAAAAAAAACTGAGAATGCAGAGGGTGGAGGATGGAAGGAGCTATTACACGTTTGAGTATGGACTAAGAACTCCCATCTATGCAACCACTTCCTTTGCAACAGTTGCAGTTGGAAACAGTAAGCATAGATTATAAAGAGGTTTATGATATAGATTTTAATGATAAATCAGTGATAGATAAAAGTGTTTGGTTGATTTTTGATGTTGCAGACAGATACTACACACTCATAGTTGGAGCAAACGAGAGAAGATGGAGGAAAGTGAAAAAGCAGCTTCAAGTTGTAGCTGACTCTTTGAAGATCCTTCAGATTTGACAACACACAATAAATTTCTTCTGTTACTCTTTATCTATATATTCATTCTCTGTGGTTACAAAATTCTATGTAGATTTCAGTAAAAAGAGATGATATTTCAATCAAACTTGCATTAAAAAGCCCTGCAAATAAAGTGAATACAATATATTTACAGAAACAGACGCCTTTTCCCCCTAACCATTACACATTCTCCACCTAAATCACTCACAGCAACAACAACAAAAAACAAACCTCAGTAAATAAACTGCCTCTAATCTTCAGTTTCAATAAACAAATTGATATACGTTAAGAGACACACAAGCAATGAAGAAACACAGTCCTACGTCTCCAATTGCTTCGTCTCCTGAAAGAATAAGGGAATCTACACCTACAAGCTCCTACTTAGCTTACAGGAACTAACCCTGGTTGTACAGCTTCTCCTCATTTGGTGTCATCCCGGACCGACAAGCTTTGATCAGATTGCAAGTTATGTCCCGTAATCTCTAGATCAGTCGATGTTGGCGTAGACCTTTGCCGAAATGTGGTTGCATTAACCGCATATACAATCCGTTCTTACCCGCTAAAGCATCGTGCGTACCTTCCTCTACTATTTTGCCTCCATTGAGAACCACAATGTTATCCACATGTCTCATCATCGCTGCTCTATGCGCTATCAGAATCGTCGTCTTGTTTCCCATTATCAACGTATCAAGAGCTTCCTGCACCACACGGCTCGACTCGGATTCGATAGACGAACTCGCTTCATCTATCAACAGGATCGGAGCGTTCTTCAGCACTACACGAGCTATCGCGATTCTCTGTTTCTGTCCTTGGGTGAGTTCAACACCTCTCATCCCGATATGCGTGTCGTATCCGTGAGCTAAGCTGCTGATGAAATGGTGAGCATTTGCGATTCTTGCTGCTTCCTTCATCTCAGCTTCACTCGCGTTGTGCCTTGCGTATATGATGTTTTCTCTGATCGTCGTGGAAAAGATTATCGGTTCCTGTTGAATCAGACCCATGTGGCTTCTTAACCATCTCAAATTATATGACTTCAAGTCTCGACCGTCTAATAAGACCTGACCAGCAACTGGGTCGTAGTATCTCTCGATCAATGATATTATCGTGCTCTTTCCAGAGCCAGAAACACCAACCACAGCTACTGTTTGTCCCCCGCTGACTTTGAGACTGAAGTTGCTTAGTACTAACACTTCCGGGCGAGTTGGGTAGCAGAAGTCGATGTTTTTCAGCTCAATGCTTCCATAGACGTTAGGCGGACTAAGAGCTGAGGTATCATCAGGTTCGATTGTAGGCACTCGATCTATGATTTCAAATACTGAAGCGAGAGACTTACGGCGCTTGAGAATGTAAGGTGCTAATCCGAATGGCTCGACCAGGGCAAATGTAGCAAAGGAGAAAACCATGTACTCGGTTATTGCTGTAGACAATTTCATATATCTGCGGTTCACTGAATATGCGGTGTACCAGAGGAGGAGCGCATTGCAGGCGAAGAGGAGAAACTGTGAGAAGCCAAACGCAAAGCCAATAGCCATCCCGTGGAAAAAGCTCTGCCTGAGGATCCGTTGAAGTTGCAGTCTGTAGAGTTCCATCACCTTGTTACCGGCACAGAAAGCAACAACAGTATATATGTTTCTGACAGCATCCTCGAGTACTAAAGACGCCTTCCTATGCATCTCCTGGATGCCCTTTGAGAATCCAGCAAGCCAAAGTTTCTGGAAATTTTGAGGTTTATTAGAAACCAGCGTCAGGAGAATAGACAGATATTTCTAAGCTAAGTGCATGACACAGAAAAAAACAAACATAAGAAAACAATTTTAAGCCTTAGTATAAGGGTTTGTGGGGGAATACTAAGAAACGAAACAAACCTGAGCAATGGCAGAGAGAGTTAGTATCGGCAAAGTTGCCAATGCAACAAGGGCCAAACGCCAGCCGAGCACCAACCCAATAAGAACGGCAACGATAACAGCAAAACTATCCTGAATAAGTATCGAAAGCCTGTTGCTGAAGGCAGCACGGACAAAAGTGGCATCATTCGCTAGGCGCATGGATAACGTATCTGGACTGTTCTCTTCTTCGTCAAACCATCCAACTTCATTACGCAGCATCGCTGGCACATCAGAGAAAATTAATGAACTGAGACAAGTGAAATATTGAAGTGGACTAAATAAAGAAGAGTATTATTGCAGTACCTGAGAACATCATCCTCCGCACTCTCTCAGTCATTTTCTCCCCCATAATACCAAAGTAGAAGTGCTGCAAGAAATTGGCAACAACTGTCACTATTCCCATGCAGGCAATGATCAAGCACCACTTGTCAACCTCCTCACGCAGGTGGCTTCCCTTGCTCTGATAGTATGCCGTCACTACCAAAGCAATGACGTAAGCTAAAAGAGGATTGAAAGAACCAAAGACGGCAGCACCAATACTCCCTAATACAGCATATAGCCACTCTGGAAAACTAAGCTGTGCCAACTTCCAAAATGAAGGCGACTCCTTCTGTTGAGCGTCTTTAGACACCATAGCATTTGTTGAAGTATCATCAGAATGACCAAGGGGGCGGCTAAATGTCTGTGAATGGGAGCGCTCATTTTGGGGATCTGATATCAAAAGGGGTGATATAGGGGACTCCGGATCTGAACCATTTGATTTCTGACGTTCAGGACACTGAATGTCAATTTTTGGTAGCTCTGGTAACCGCATCTCGAAACTATCTTGTCTTTTGATGGTTGGTTCCTTATCAGCGACATCCAAAGGCGAGCCATTTTCTCCCATTTTCTCTGGTGCAGGGCTATGATCATTGGGTGACCCTTCACTATTAACGAACATTTCCTGGGAGCGGAAAACAGTATGGCCTCTCTGAAGAGATGGAGACTTGGCCATTTTGGGTGAGGATGGTTCTTGGAAGCCACGACCAGCTGAAGAATCCCTCTCGGCCTGAAACGCAGTAGACTCGTTGTAGTTCCTAACTGGCATCCTGAAAGAAGATATGAATTTCATAATCAAGTCGAATCGTCAAGTTCTACCCTTCAATAGATCATTACTAATCAAAAGCAGTCAGACAAAAAAATTCTACCATGACTTTTACTACACAACAGACTTGACAAAAGTTGTTGGATATAAATGTCTTGGCTGGAGAATCATACCTTCTGGGTAGCTTTGTTGCTTCTTCACACTTCAGAAGCTCGGCATACAAATTACCAAGGTTGATTAATTCATCATGTGTACCCATTTCAAGTAGCTGACCCTCCTCCATTACAGCAATATAATCAGCATTTCTTATCAGACTTAGCCGTCGAGCAATAATTATGGTCGACCGTCCCAGCATTAGAAGATCAAGAGCTTCTTGGACAACTCTTTCAGCTTCAAAGTCTAGTCCTCCAGTAACCTCATCAAGCAGAAGAATTTTCGGATCTAAGAGTACAGCTCTAGCAATCGACAGTTTTATTTTCTGCTCCTCCGTCAACGTTAAACCAGCCTTCCCAACCTAGGAAGACAAACAAGTTATTTCCAACTTCTAAAAAGAGAATAGCAGCACCAGAAGTGCAATTCGTAACTACAAACTTTTCAGTGGATTGCTACCTGAGTTTCATATCCTTTTTCAAGTGAGCTGATAAATGTGTGTGCCCGAGCCTTTTTAGCTGCCTCCTCTATCTGATCCAGAGAAGCCTCTCGGCCATATGCAATATTTTCTCTTATGCTCAAGCTAAGCAAAGCAGGCTCCTGTGTCACCAGGCCTATTTGGCTTCTTAGCCATTCTAATTTAAGATTTTTAATATTTTCCCCATCAAGTAGAACTTCTCCTGTTTAAGAAAAAACAACAGATCTATTCAGCTAATAATAGTCTCTGGCGCAGGTGAGTATTCAAATGGGATTATAATAAAGATACTGATACATCTTAAATCACACATCATAATACCTAGTGTGGGATCATAAAACCGTTCCATTAGAGGAATGATGCTGCTTTTACCAGAACCATTTCTACCAACAAGTGCAACAGCTTTTTTAGCAGGCACCGTGAGGTAAAATCCACTCAGGATTGGAATTTCAGGTCGTGACAAATAGCTGAAATATACGTTCCGAAACTCGATATTTCCTTCAATAGAAGACGAAGTAATTCCCTCTTGATTAGTCCCAGAGGATGAACGACTTATCATCTCAAAAAGTCTATATGCCGCAATCCTTCCTTGATCAAATGAATAAAAGTTTGTAGCAGCTTGATTTAAACCCCTGCACAGCACATTACGAATATGATTAGCAAATAAATAGGTATACAGACACAGGAGAAAAGATACAAGCAGAAAAGGTAGGATCTGAAGCTTACAGCCCGCTCAAAATAACAGCGAAAAGTGCTGTAATGATTTCTCCACCATTCGCCCTTTCTTGAATAACAAAGAACCGACCAATCCAAAGTTGCATAGCACATGAACATATAGCAAGCCCATAAGTAAATCCAAGCCCAAGTCCTTGCACAAGACTAATCAATATACCATATCTCAGAGTTGCTTGGAGAGAAGTTGCATAAGAGTATTTTGCAAGAGTTTCATTTGTAAAGGCATACAAAGTCCTAATGTAAGAGACCGCCTGCACATTTAGAATAAACCCATTAAGCGTTAGAAATTGTCACAGGACACACTGACACAGTAAACTAACCAGAACTAAGAAGTCAGAAAATGGACCAGTAGGGGATACATTTCAGAAGAATTTGTACACAAACAGATTAGTGGGCGTGAAATTTCCATGCATCTAAGTTGTTGCAATATCCAAGTTATGGATGCCTAAGAATGATTATAAATGCATCATAACATACAAAGAACGAAGCCATGTCTTGCAGTACAGCCGTATTAAACCAACATAAGTAACCTAAAAATTCCGATCTGTCTAAATACAATCTGACCCTCATAGATTCTGCCTACTATTTTCTGAACTTAAAACAAGTTTTCACTTTAAATAAAAGAACAACAAAAGATATCAAACTTTGCACAGCGAACATCCACTTTAATGTTCACAAGTCACAACTATATCTTGTTATAACTCCAATGCTTAAATATCATAAAATTATAAAGTTTAAAGCTTGCAACAGCATTGGACAGTATATTTATAACGTCCCCCATAAACCAAACAGTTATAATACCTGTTCAGCAATGCTGGCTGCTTCAGCATATGCATCTTGAATATTCTCAGCAAGTCTGTGGAGAAATATATTTGATATGCCTCCTGCAGCAACAATGAAAGGACCAGTGGCTAACGTAATGAGCGCAATTTCCCAACAATTGACAAAACCGATAACAAGACCACTGATAAATGTTGCCATGTTATGAATGTAATTTCCAACCTGCGAATGTCCAAGATCACAAAGATTAAAGGAATGCCAGAAGATGTTTCACTCCTTACAAAAATAAAGATATTTGGAAGCAAACTTGAAACCAGAATCAAAAGTTAAACATACTTTTTCGCTTAGAGCCGACTGAATGAGTAAGACATCACTTAGCACTTGGCTTACTATATCCCCGTTATTCCCATATGTATCAAAGAAACTCATATCCTGATTTAGTAGTACTTGGACATACTTTGACCTGATCACAGCAGTCTGCCTCTCTCCAGTCAGTATCCAGCAAGACACCTCTACAATAAAGAACAATTAATTACGGTGGCGGCTAAGACTATCATTGCAGTAAAGGAAAGGACACAACATAATTATAAATGTACAGATTTTAGCAAAGGTGAGCTTACCAATCCAACCAGATATAAAAACACCTCCAGCAATGTATACAATGGTCAGCGAAAGCTGCACAAATAGGCACATTGTATCAGGATCGTTGCCAATGGTTACATGAATCCAGATTAACTGGTCTGTAAACAGATAAGCCTCAAATTCATAAAATGGACATCCAGAATAGCATACAAAGAAATTCCTAGAGACGAGAAAAACGAAAGCATAGACTTAGAAAAAGAGCAGCCTTCTTTTGAGCATGAGTGAAAAAGGGAATTAATTGTTCAAAGTAGCCTCCCCAGCTAAGTCAAGAACAGCTCTTTTCCAGGTTAATGGACAATTTAGAAGCAGAAACTAAATGAAAACCAGTATCCTTACTATGTTTCCAAATAATTGCACATAGAAATCATGAAACAGAAAATCCACTGACAAGCCAACATGCAAATCCACAAAGTTGCCACATGTAAAGCAAAACAATCAGAGAATTTCAGGATAAATGCTAAAGATACTAGTATACAACAGGTAAAAAATTTTAGCTTGTCACTACTCACTACACACTCTTATTTCACAAACTCTGTGGAGATAACAGCCCTGACATGCTTACCTCTTCACCAAACGTTCAATAACCTCGCAGGAAGGTTACTTTAACCCGAATGTGGAAAACCCACTACAACTACAATATCCCGCTCCGAAGGAGTTTAAAGTTCCAATTTTTTTCCCACCCCAAAAGCTAAATTCGTTTAAGTACATATAGCAAAACTATATACTAAACTTTCAATAGCTCCAACAAGACAGGCCTAAGCTTGACCATACAAAATAAAAAACGACTGGGAAGTTCATCCAGCTTATATAGAAACCGAGTCCAGAAACTGAAAACACAAAACACCTAAACAAACCTCCAATTTCATTTCCCCTAAGCTAAATGGACGAGAATTAGGAAATTTCCAGCTAAAGCCACAAAAGCGTACGCAAGCTGACATACCTCGACAAGACGATTGAACTGATCCTCAGGTATCCGGTGACCCGATTCAGTGGTGAATCCAAGGACCTCAATAATTTTGGCGAAGTAGTGCAAGTAGACAATAAGCGCAGTACCATGTGCAGCAGCAGCTACAGATCCAAATATCATAAGCACCCAATCGAACCGATCGGCGCAAGCGAATAGCTGAGAGAAAGGAACAGCGGCAGGAGGAGGCTCCATCTCCTCTTGCTCCTCCATCTCCTCCTCGTCCTCCGCTTGCGCCGCCATGCCCGTGCCACCGTTCTCGGCACCAGGATCGAGGTAAGGAGAAGGAGACTCGGGAGGCTCGGAAACCTCGGAAACCGGAGTTAACGGCTGTACATGCGGCGGAGACCACCCGAACAAACCCCTGGAAATCATCATCTTTAGCGACGGGGGCAATAAACCACCTCCGTCTCCTAGGTTTAGGATCCTCGGATTTTGCTAATCTGAATTCTCACCGGATCTGCTATAAAGCTTAGAGAGGAGGGAGGAAGAAAAGTCTTGGAATCGGCGAGCAAATCGTTTCCGGTAATATTATCTGTTTCCTCTTTGTTGCTGTGATTCTGATTTTGATTTTGATTTTATTTTATTTAAAAAGAAAATCATTCGTTTTTCGGATTTTCGAAATGAAACGAAGAAAGAAATGGGTCAAAGACTCAAAAGTGAAAGACAGACAAGTCTTTGTGTGTATGTGTGTCACCTGATGTAACGCAAGTTTTTTTACATTTCTTTTATTACTATAGTTTTTTATTTCGTATAATTACATTTTTTTAAGTATGTAAATACACCGGGGAGGCTGCTAACGGTCAACTACGGCGACGAGTTTATAGAATTTTTTTTCCTTTTTCTTTTTTTCAGGTTTTCTTCGTTTATTCTCTGCTTAAATTTTGTTTTCTTCCAATAATTTCTAAGAAAAAGCGTAAGAAAAAATGGTAGAATTTGGCCCTGATTGGCAATTTATCTCTATTTGTGATGATAACTAAGAAGTTACTATGTACGTAGTTTTTTCAATGCATCGGAGCAATCGTTGTTCGTTGATAATATACTTTTTTAAGGCATAAAATTCACCTTTCAAAGAGTCTCGAACTAGGGAACAAAGTTCAACTTCTATTATATAAAAGGGATGATCAACTTTTTACTGCCAAATGAACAAAAAAATGTAGACATTTCAACTTCTATTATATAAAAGGGGTGATAAACTTTTTACTGCCAAATGAACAAAAAATGTAGTCATGGTTAGAAAGTTTGCAATTGTAACGGGCCATTAACTTTTGATTTAGCATAGTTCAATGTTTTACAAAGACAATGAATTCAAAAATATGCCGATATATTAACCGTAAATAAGCTTCGCAATCTTAAAGAGCAGCCGCATCTTAAATTGTCAGTCCTATTCATGCAAGATTAAGTATGCGACGCTCTAATAAAAGGCCTAGATGGACTGGTCTATATCGGACCAGGTTACGCCACTATAATGTCCCCAACATTTACCAGGCGTTTTTGTCGTATGCAATGTCATTATCGATACAAGATTGTCGACAAAAGCAAAGTAAATTATTTTGTCATTACTTTCTACAGAAGGTGGTTGTCAAGTTAACTTACAATATTGAATCGTTTCGAAAGTTTTGGTAGATCTTAATTAAAATTACATTATTTTCGCTCTCCAACCACCATACGTAACACGAGAACTTCGTTCGATAAAAGACTTTTCTGTACAAGTCAATGGTTAAACACTTAAACTTATCCTAAATAGTAAAGATTAATCATAAGCTACGTTCAAAAACTCTTGACAATACTAATATATATATGTGTATTGCAAAATGAAATACCATAAAAACAAAACAGAAAAATACAAATGAAGAAGAAAGAGCTTGAAAAACTTGAAAAATGTGCGTGTTGGTTGGTGTGCCGTGAAGAAATGCAACAATAGATAGCTGTCATCGTTTCTTTCCATTTTTTTTTTCACTGTCGAAGACTAAAGAGAAAAGGTGCGGGTGATGGAAGAGAAGGGTGCTATTACAAGTGAGACTAGCATTACTCAGTGGGGGCAGGTATCATTGAGACAGTATGGAGTTTCTCTTTTCTTTTGCCAGTGCATTTGATCTGTTCCCTTTTGTTAAGTGTCCACCTTTTCTCTTTTAGAACTTGCGCACGTAATTAGTTTTTAACTTTCTTATTAATATTGACTATTGACTACTATGTTAGGAAATAAATAAAAATCCCACTTTTAAAAGCAGTTTATATCAAATAGTGTATGTTGGTATTTTATTTTTTTTTGGCTAAATTTAGCTTATTAGCATTTGCCCATGTATTTTGTTAAAAAGTATACTAGATATGTAAAACATACAATTCATGAATCATATTTACAAAATCTAACTAAATAGGAAAAAAAAAACAGTAGATAGTAAATCATGTGGAAGATAAGTATATATATATATATATATATATATAGTTGTGATTGTGAAGATAATTGAAAAAGAATTCAGAAAAGCTAATTCAACTAAAAGTCTAAAACGAAAGAATACACTTCGTTTAAAACAAAAAACTAAAACAAAAGAATATAATATATCTTCCTCTGCAGTTTGATAATATAATTGGCACTTAAATTTCTTTGTTAGAAACGTCATTTCAAAGTTTTGTACCACCAGGTCTGTCTGAGCATTTTGGGGTTGGTGTATACAACTGTACAAAACATATTTGGCCTTTAGTCAACCCGATCAAATCTAGACTTAAAGTCGAAAAGATTATTGTTAGATTGATCGCTTTGTTCACGTATTCACGACAGATTCGTTATGTATCAGTGTCATCATCTCATTCGATGAAAGATATGTATACATTTTTTTTGTACTAAACATATTTTGATTGCGGGAACTCTCGTTCCGTACGTTTTTCTCAAATACAGATGGAAATGGAATGAAACATACTTCATTTCTTTAACAAGAAAAAACAGGATACTTCATTCATCTTTTTGTTTCTATCCATTTATGCATCGGTCGTTCCGTTGCTTCCTAGCCATTTCCGTCAAATGAGACCAGTTTCTTCGCCACTTGGAAAAACTGGATCATTTCGAGGTAACTTGTGCTTAGGCAACTTAAAAAGGGTATTATTTTTTTTCATGACAATTGGTTTCTGATCTTAAGTCCAACGATCAAAAGATTGATTATGTAAGTAAAATGGTTTTACTTGGCTTAGGGTTAATCGATTGCGAACGCTTTTCTTTGGTTTACAGAGGAAGTTTCCACTCATGCTTTTGTTGAACAGGTCAAAAAAAGTTGACACGCACATGCTTTAAAACCGATATTTCACCTAAACTAAATATTTGGATATTATAGTTTATAAACTCGCAAGTGTACGAGAATCAATTATTCATTAAAATGTGGATACTATTCTACTTATCATACATTTACATACAGCTGTCGCGGATGAACTCTTGAAAAGTAAATTTGGAGAGAATTGTATGAATTATTAAAAAGGTTAAAAATCTTTCATATAAGCCCAAAAATCATGTACAATCATGAAAGTGAAGTCAGAATTAAGGACAAAAAAAAAACAAGGAGATATATGGCAGAAACATATAGGCAGAACAAAGTCACATTGACCATGACTTGCGAAACCGTATGCTTGTTTACGTCATTCCTTTATCCTAGTAAAAAAATTCAGAATAATACATACTGGTGGAAATATTTAATCGGCGTCTCGTGACAAAGCTAAATTTGAGTTTTGTATTGACGAGGGTTTCTTGTACAACAAGAAATAAGAACCCACGCGTAAAGATAACAGCAAGTTTATTAAAGCAGGTTCATGCGTGTATCTTTAAACATAAATCTTGTGTCATCCTCAGTCAAACCCAAATCGGAGTCGTTCTCAACTAAAGAAGACAGTACAAGCAGAGGCTGATCGATTTCTACCATCTCCTGTAGAGCCAATATCAGTTGATTATTATCTTCTTTATTCTTGGATCCTTCCAATTTGACCAGCTCTAGGTTACTTAGCCCTCTTCTATGCTTGTTCGCATTGTCCGCAACACAAACTTCTTCTTTTGAACTATAAGTGTTCGAATCAACCTTCAACGGAATAAGAGTTGTTAGCACGAAGAACCTATAAGAGGCATGAACTAACAAAGGATTTGGGTGTTTTTGACACTTACAGTAATGAAGAGGCGCTCGATTGAAGGGCAAAGTTTGAGAAAAGAGATCAAGAAAGTAATGTTTTTTTGGTTCATTGAGTTATCGATCCACCTCAATTCTTGTAACTTGTAGAATTGAAATAATGTCCAAGAAGAGGATACGGACGGTTTGATTAGTTCCTATAAACAAAAAAGTAATATATAAACTAGTCTAAAGCATGTATTAATCTAGGAAAATGATATAAATATGGTAGAAACCTATTTTCACAAACTTGCTATTAGAATCGTGTAAATGATCAACATTTTATCGTAAAATAAAAGAAATAAAGATCATCTTTGTTACCTCGAACATCCATCTACATAGTGTTAGAGATTGAGAGTTCTTGATTATCAGCAAGAGAGGACCGATGTCTAAAGCATTGTTGTAATAGCTTGGGCCTTGTCTTACGTCGAAACTCGCATTGGTCAAGTTGAAATGTTCATGGATCTTGATCAGCGGTAAATATCCTAGGTAATGAAGAGTTTTGAGCTTACATGATCTGATATCGAGATATGTCAGCTGCGGGCAACCAGAGATCGATAAGTGAATAAGCTTAGTTGGTGAATCAATAACAAGAGAAGTCAATCCATAGCAACCACAAATCTTGAGATTCTCAAGTAAAGCAAAATCCAAAACCATGGAAGAAATAATCTCGTGTGTTGACGAATTCACCGAATCTAAACAAAGCGTCTTCACCAAGAAACCGCTTGAGTTGACGCGTCGTGGGATAAGATCGTTGATCTCAAGACGCCAGCAAAAGCTCTCATATTTCTTAGTTTCACCAGAGAAGAAGCTCATGTGTATGACGTTATTAGGTGCGAGAATAGTTGACAAAAAGTTTGACTTGTCAAAGTGTAACTCCAGCCTCCGAGTGTTTTTAGACGGATTGTGCTCGTCGAAGTCGTTGATGAAGCGAGAGAGGCCGTGAGAGATGTCTTCGGTGGATCCGTTGTGGCTGTGAGCGACGAGTAAGGCTTGGCTCCAAACGGACCTAAACCGTGTGGAGACGAAAGGGGTTAGTCTTGCGGATCTAAAAGGGAGGAAGCTGATGATGTAAAGGAGAAGCTCGAGTGGTAATCTCGAGAGGATATCTGGTTCTTGTTCGTCCATGGTGATTGTATTGTGAATGATTTGAATTTCCTGAGGAGTGGGTTTTGAGAAAAGTACGTTTATGGGTACGTACGGATATTTGGTTTATATAAAAAAACTGAACTTCCTCGGCGTGGATCATGTTCCTTTTGTTGTTAAACACACTTCTTTATTTTTATATATTATATTATTTTATAAATGCTCACACGTATACGTACGTTCCTACATGCCAGTCAAAAAAAACCAAGAATCCTTAGTTGGAATCCCATTCCAACTCATCCCAGAGAGTCAACTTTGGGCTAGACAGAATGGTAAAGGGGCCTCGTCGATCATAGAAAAAAATCAAAAAATTACAATCAATTGATACCTATAATAATTTCTAGAAAAACGAAAATTAATGTTTACCCCCGAGTAAAAGGAAAAATTTGCCCGATGCTCACTTTTTCTAAGTAATGGGGAAAAGCTCCACATTTTATCGAGTGGTCATGCTAGAAACATAAACACCTGTTTTTTTCAAGAGCAATTAAAAAAATGTTTATCCGGAACATTCAAGGTTGGGTCACAGTTAGTAAAATTGTTAGGGATAGACATAAGACACACATCTCACCTTAGATATTTCGGTCTTTTTAACTGTATAACAATCTTGTTATTCATGCTTGTACCGCTATATATTTTGGGGATTTATCACCGACCACGTATTTTTATTCTAGCTAACAGTTTGTACTTGTCTATTCATACCAGCATTTAAAATGAAGATTTGGCTTGATTAGGCTACAATTAAACGAGAGTGAAAAGAACACAAATTTTTGGAGAAATGACGAGCGCAAATTTTTTGTTTTTTTTTTTAAGTTTACAAGAACATAAGAACAAGATACATAAGAACAAGAGCTGCGAGTTCTACTTCTAATAAGTATCAAATAAGAATCAGAATGCCAAACAAATCCTATGTATATTTTTATGCCACCGGCAAAAAAAAGTCAAACAATTATTCTAATGTCAAACAATTATATTTTCAAATCAGGAGTTCAAACAATTCGTGCGAGTTCACTGGTTCATCATGTAGTGGACAAATGTCTCGATACCGTACCTACAAGAGACTAATCAAACAAACATGAAAGAAACTGTATAAAAGATACTAAACCCATTATAAGGAAAATTGTATAAACCATTGGCGAATATATTATCCCTTTCTAACTCTTACCCACTATTACGATATCTATAACTTCAAAAGTGTTCAAAGTTAATTCCAAGAAGAATTCTGAGTCATAGTTAAGTTGGTTTTACGGTTCCAAAAATCCATAATCTACAACAACATAGAGAATCGAATGGATTATCAATAAAAACGAAATGTAAGAATTCTTAAATCCGGCAAAACTCAAAAACTGAATACTAAAACCATTACAAGCATATTGGTGTTTCCTATTACAGATTTAAATGTGATCATATATGTGCTAATTTTGTACATGCTAAAGGTTATTGCCAAATATGTCGCTAGATTATGATTATTTGTAACCAATCTTTCATAATTAAAAAACAAGAAGTTGAGACTATATATCCATAGTTGAAAGTGTAACAATAGTTCATCTTTGATTACTCCAAATGATTCATTTATGCATTATAGATTATAGATATAGTAATCCACATGGTTATATAATATATTTCAATACTACATCGTACCGAAATCAAATAAATTTTAGTTATACATTAAAAATATCTATAAACTAATCCAACCCAAAAAAAAATCGAAACGTATTCAAACTAAAATTTTGAGTGATTTGAGACAAATCCAATCTTATACAAAATGTCTGAGTGATTTACATAGAGAGGCACTTTTTTGTCTTTCCTTTCAATGAAAGGCACTTATTGTTTTTCCTTTCATTAAAAGGCACTTTTACAACTGTTCATTTTTTTTTAATCCTAAATTACCCTTATGTGTGAGTTACAAATGCTTATATATCCATATGGATATGATGTGTGGACATAATCAAATGGATATCGTCTCATGGAACTTTCTATTGATTGATGTTGAACTTGCAATAAACAAACTAACAAATGAGGCACTTATAGAATTATCTACATACAACAAAATCGCATATGATCCATCGAATAATTGTTTTGTATCCAAGTGGACAGTGCAAGATAAAAAATCGTGGTATGGATATAGCATATAGGTGTAGGTGTTAGATTTCCATATGGATATAGGAGTATGGACACGCTCATATGGACACAGTCCCTGTGTTTCATTGTCGATGTTTGTCACTTTTGACTTATGATGCACTTTTTTACAAGACTCATTGTGCACCATATCATGTCCACGGCTTCAGGTGGCAATCGTTCTCTCCTTTTTAGCTTGTACTTGAGTTCTGGAAAGACTGAAAAAATCAATTTCAATCAGTTGTTTTAAAAGAAAGAAGAAACTAGGATTTATACCATGAAGCGTCTTTCATGAAAACTAGAGTAGCATAAAAAGTGCAAGATCAAAACCGTGGGTATGGATATAGCATATAGGTGTAGGTGTTAGATATCCATATGGATATATGAGTATGGACACGCTCATATGGACACAATCCCATGGAACATTCCTGCGAGTAAATATATATGGACATTTAAAAACTAGATGTTATGGAAATTTAAAAGCTAGATGGATTCTATATGGATACACAGTCTCGTGGACATAATGCAATATACAAGAAGTTGTTTTTTGTTTTTTTTTTCAGATTTATGCATTGACTTCTTGATTTGCAACTTGTGGAAAGAATTTGTGTATTTTCTTATCCATTCGCTACTGTCCATATGGAAACATGGCGTTTTAGGAATAGACTTTTGTAATATCAAACGTTTGTGGAAAGAGTTTGTATATTTTCTTATCCATTCGCTACTGTCCATATGGAAACATGGCGTTTGAGGGATAGATTTTTGTATTATCAAATATATGGATATTGATTTCTTGATGTGTGAGTTACAAATGCTTATATATCCATATGGATATGATGTGTGGACATAATCAAATGGATATCGTCTCATGGAACTTTCTATTGATTGATGTTGAACTTGCAATAAACAAACTAACAAATGAGGCACTTATAGAATTATCTACATACAACAAAATCGCATATGATCCATCGAATAATTGTCTTGTATCCAAGTGGACAGTGCAAGATAAAAAATCGTGGTATGGATATAGCATATAGGTGTAGGTGTTAGATTTCCATATGGATATAGGAGTATGGACACGCTCATATGGACACAGTCCCATGGAACATTCCTTTCCCAAAAATCGCAAAATCTTTGTTTCATTGTCGATGTTTGTCACTTTTGACTTATGGTGCACTTTTTTACAAGACTCATTGTGCACCATATCATGTCCACGGCTTCAGGTGGCAAGCGTTCTCTCCTTTTTAGCTTGTACTTGAGTTCTGGAAAGACTGAAAAAATCAATTTCAATCAGTTGTTTTAAAAGAAAGAAGAAACTAGGATTTATACCATGAAGCGTCTTTCATGAAAACTAGAGTAGCATAGAAAGTGCAAGATCAAAACCGTGGGTATGGATATAGCATATAGGTGTAGGTGTTAGATATCCATATGGATATATGAGTATGGACACGCTCATATGGACACAATCCCATGGAACATTCCTGCGAGTAAATATATATGGACATTTAAAAACTAGATGTTATGGAAATTTAAAAGCTAGATGGATTCTATATGGATACACAGTCTCGTGGACATAATGCAATATACAAGAAGTTGTTTTTTGTTTTTTTTTTCAGATTTATGCATTGACTTCTTGATTTGCAACTTGTGGAAAGAATTTGTGTATTTTCTTATCCATTCGCTACTGTCCATATGGAAACATGGCGTTTTAGGAATAGACTTTTGTAATATCAAATGTTTGTGGAAAGAGTTTGTATATTTTCTTATCCATTCGCTACTGTCCATATGGAAACATGGCGTTTGAGGGATAGATTTTTGTATTATCAAATATATGGATATTGATTTCTTGATGTGTAACTAGGGGGATTTGTTATTGGATTTAGGTGCACTTTTTCTTGATGTGTAACTAGAAAGAGTGACATTTTGATTTAGGTGCACTTTTTTTTGTTCTGTAGTGAATGTTTGGGTAAAAAATTAACCCCCTATTCAGCTAATTTTCTTTTCTTCTTCTTTCGTCTTCTTCGGTTCTTCTTTAGCCGCCATTAACAAAGAATCCAATCCAAAACCAACTTTCTTCCATTTTTCTTCTTTTGCATTATGCATCCATTTCTTATCCACACAAAACCAAATTGAGTGAATCTCTAGCCACTCTTCTACATAGTGTGTGGATATATCTATATGGATATAAAATAGTGGATGATTTGATAGTGAGAAACAGAAAGTTTATGATTTTTGGTGGCAAAATTTTCTTTTCTATTGAGGCTTTATGGATTTGGATCTGCGAATTTATTTGGGTATGTGGATTGTTTTTGTACAATTTACTGCGTGGATGGCACGTTGTGGACAACTCTTTAAGCAGTACATTTTAGATGGAACCCATCTTCTGTGTACAATGTACTTTGGATCATCTAACAAATTATTTGGTCTATAAAATGTAGAAAATGGATAAGGAAAGTGGATCTATAATGGTGGACAGACATGTGTGGACGAAATCTGCCCAATTTACTAACTCATAAAAACGTTTTCAATTTATTGGTATCCATATGGAACTATCCATGAGAATTTCATCCACAAACATTTGTCCACAAACACACTAATATATAGAAAACCCAGATTCCAAAATGCCATCTCGTGAATAAATGGAACATGGGTTCTTCAATTTCAATTTCGACCATAAAATTAAAAGCCAACACAAATTTAATATCTTTATAGAGAAAGACTGATTCATTGATACGAAACCTAAATTTTATGGGATGCACGAAGGAGAAGACAAATAATTACAATAAGAGGAAGAGTTGGGTTATCAAATCTAAAACCCAATTTCAGCTTTTGAGTATTAATTAAGTCGATTCTTTAATTGGAATAATCAAATTTAGTTGGATAGTCATATGAAACTCGGAACCATAGCATAACGAAGCAGTCGATTGGATAAGGAAAAAGTACTTTCCATGGTGGTTCGATTGTATTGTGGAGAGAAGGAAAAATCAATTGTATATTTTGAGATTGTTCGTGACATGACAGGATCGGAGAAGTGTATATAGCAGAGTTTGCAGAAATGGGTATGTATTTGTTGGAAGGGAAGAAGGTAAAAGAAGAGAGAGGTCAATTACTCAAAAAAAATTGATCGCAAGAAAATAAGGACAGTAATGTAAACTCTTTCTGTAAATTACAAGTGAGAAAGTCACTCTGAGTGTAAATTTCTCCAAAATGTCTTTCCAAAAATCACCAAAAATCAAATCATTGAAAATCCTCATAAATTTTGGTTTAAACACACTCTTCTTAAATACTTTGAGATAAGATTTGATTCTCAAAGAGAACTATCATGACTTAAAAAAAAAAAAAAATCAATTAATCCAAATAGAACCGAGATAACATAATATTATCATAAAAAAATGGCCAAAACATATTTGGAATCTCAAAATTTACCGGATTATACTCAATTTCATCATCAAAAAGTTAAGTACTTTACCTTCTACAAAACTGCCAGAAATAATTATGTTTATTCTCCTTTAACAATATGTAACAGGGGAAACAGTTAGCTAACCGATCTAGGATCTCACCGAGAAATCGAAGTCAAATATACCACATAAACTAGAAGATGATTATAGGTAGAGAATCATCTTGAATAAATTCCAAATGCATGTATGTGCTTTACATAAAAGGTTTCTGAAAGCAAAACGACAAAGCAACAAACTCCACCGATTTAAGTAAACCATGAGAAAACCAAAAACTTAATTAAACCAAAATGCAGAATTTAATTACAAGAATTCCTATAACGCAATGTCATTGACATACAGTATTGCTTCTAATATCAAGTTTATAAACAAATAAATCCAGAATTCATACAATCGAAAACTCTAAAAAAATTGGATTTTGAATTTCAGATAAATACACTAGGTTTCTGATCAAGCCAAACATACAATTACTGTATCTGTGGCAATTTTACTTTTCTTGGGCTTGGGCTTGGGCCTTTGCAGTTGTTGTGAAGACTGAATCCGCCAACCCATCTTCGATGCATCAAGAAGAAGGAAAAAAACAAAAAAACCAAAATTCTCACAGACGAAAAAAGGTTAAATGGCGAGCTTCAATGCGAAGACGATCGTCAAGGACAAGAGATTCTGGGTTGCTTCTTTTCTCATCGTCTGGGCTGCTGGTCTCCAGGTCAATCCCTCAATTGATAACAACAATTTTGTTTTTAGGGATTTGTTATATCGTTTGATTCTAAGGTTTTTTACATGGAATTTTGGAAGCTCAAATTTTTCTGTATGCAAGTGTCTCAGGGACACATGGTGTGGCTGCAGAGGCAAGAATCCTTCAAGCAGAAATTCGGAGCAATCGATGAAGACGACAAGAAGTGATCCAGTCTTATTAGCTGGAGTTAGTTCGTGTCTTTGAAACCAGCTGCTTTGTAAATCTGAGAATGATTGAAATTGTTTAAAATTTCGTCCCTGTCCTTTTCTCTGACTAATTTGTCAAATGGAGAAAGTTGGCATCTTGATATTGCAAATGAGTTTTTGTTTGATAACCTTTGTCAAGTTTCAAGAACTCAATAAGGAGAGCTTGTTAATTGAGTGTGAATCTGGATCTAGGCCTAGTGTTGCTTTAGAAGATGATAGAATCATTGGTCTTGGATTCGGATCTTTTGATGTTTTCTCTGTGATTTGTTTTAGTACAGTCAAATTTTGAAGATTTGAAGCATTATCTTATAGCAACCACAAAGGTTCTGCTGAAGATCATCCAATCTGAAATTCAGCACGAAATCTCCACCCCTCGCTTCCAGGTAATCTGTCTTCCTCTTCCTCCTTGGCGTCTCAGTAATCTCTCGTGTTTCCTAGATAGGCGAATTTGGTGTTGGAAGCCTCGGTTAAACCCTAGGCTCAAGTGTTTGAACTAGATTTAGTTATGAATTTTGTGTGTGCCTGAACACAGAAGGTTGAGACCGGCAATATCGGAGATTTGGGATTCTTGGGAAAGCAAAGACATAGTTCTGAGGAGACAATTTGAATCAGGCGAGGAGGTTGTGGTCTCAGCTTTACTGGAAAAGGAACCAATAGAAGATGAAGATACAATGTTTCCAAGGGCAGCTTTGGCCAAAGTATGTATCAGAAAGCCTGGACTCACCTCTATCTTGCAGTTTGATTGCCTTGTTAACGAAACCGGACCTAGAAGCTCTGATTTCGAAGTCGAGGGAGCCTGTTTTATCCCTTCTGCCTCCTCCTCCTCTGCGCCTTCTTCCACCTACGGAGGACACTTTTTCCAGTAATTCCTCTTTGATCCTTCTCTGGTGTTTAACTAGTTACTTGAATCATATCTTCCTCAACAAATTCATTAAATTGTTTCTCAACCTTGTGTCTTGTTGGTTTTTGTCTGACGAGTATCGTTTTTTTTTCTTTCTCTTTCTTTTGGGTCTTCTTTAGCACAATAGATATGGAACTACATGGTGCACTGAAGCGATACCTAAGATCCAAGGGAGTCAGTGAAGGCTTAACCAGTTTCCTCTTGTGTCATCTTAACAAGAAGGAGCAGGATCAGTACGTTAACTGGTTACGCAGGCTTGAATCAACAGTGTCGCACCATCTCTGAAGCTGGGTGCTGTTCATTCCATTTGCTCCTTCTTCTTGGAATTTTGTTGCGATGGTAATGACCTTGAGAGTAGCGTTAATCAGCTTTGCCATGGATATTTATTTTTATTGACACAATGTATGTTATAATGTTAAGTTGTTAACTGGTATATTCCAACAAACAGGACCCCAAATCTCATGCTTTTGAAATCTTCAAGCAATGTTGGTTTCACTTGTATTTTCTCTTTTACATACAAGAGATATAATTGACTTGAAGGTTTGGTGACAGATGATGCACCGAAAATGTCTTTGACCTGTTTCTTACGTAGACGTAAAAGTTCAAAAGTGAGAAAATGGTAAAAGAAAAGGAATATAAAACTTAACGAATAACGTTGACATAAACCAACCCATTCAATTATTTCTAGACATCAATTCAAAATGCTAAAAGAATTCTGAGAGTGTTCAAAATATCTTTTACTTTAGAGATATCCATCAATTTCGTATATCAACTAGTCTATTACAAACGGTACATTCTTCCCAAAAGTGAACATTTGATATATTTTTAACCTTCAGACGCCAATTAAATGTGATCTCATTTAAAAAGTCAAGAAAAAATGTTACACGCAACTTTTATGTGCTTGTACACACAATTTTGTGTGTTTTGATATCTTACACAAATGTACATGCACTAATTGTGTGTTTGTGTGCACATGCTATATTATAAACACATAAGTTTTATAATTACACCTTATAGTAATACCTTTATCATAATGAATATATTTTTGTTAAAAAAAAAACATGATATTTCACATGGTTTTCGATGTTGTGGATCGTATCTTTCATTTCAAGTAATTTAACAAAGAATAAACTTTATATTTGATTTCATTATTTCTTTCATTTTTCTATTGTTCTCTCAAAGTCTTTTCTTTTCTTACTTTACCAGATATGTCAAGTAGGATGGTGAAAGGATCTTGAAATGACTAACTTAGAATATCCGAACAAAACAGCACCATACATTGAATGCTCTTCAGCATGAAGCCTTTTTACAACAAAAGTACAAAAGCTGTCACATCAAGTACACAACTATCTCTCACATAGATGCTTTTCTTATGTGGCGATCAGTAATCGCAACATACAGAATCTCTAAAACACGTCCCATTTCGACAACAAAAAAAAAAGTTGATATGATCCATTATGCTCCTTTACCCACCACCGCACCGCATTACATCACGCTCGTGCTCTAAAGCATTAATTTTTAATAACTTTTTTGCAGTTTACGTATGCAAAGAAAGATACATAAAGTAATTGGTTATTATATTACATGTGTATTTGTTGCAGATTTCTTGGCCAGCTGTTGGAAATATACGTAGGAAACCCACAAGATATTGAAGATGTGTTATGAATCAAGAACTCAAAAGCACCAAGTATTATTTATTCGTAATAGGTACTTTTAATAGTGCAAAACATTTCATATACTATAGCCGGATACAAAATTTAACAAAAGCCAAAATTAGCAATACAATAACATCACTATTGACTCTCTACCATTCAGTACCGATCCGATATTTGGAAATCGGACTCATTGTTTTTCGTTTATTAGAGTTTATCATCGCCGTTAGTGGTTTGTTTACTTTAGACTGATTCATTGATGTTAGGCCTAGAAATCACAACACTTGCATCCTTTGTGTCAATTTCTGCGTTTGCTTTCGACGAGAATGTCACAACTTGTGGATTACTAAGTGGGAGTTCCTTGTGATCCATGTCTGAAAACGAATCAGCTGGTTCGTCTTTGCTTTTACCCCACAAAACCGAATAGAGTCCAAGAACTATCACTATTGCTCCAAGAATCCTACAAAATTTGATTTAGATAGTTGGATTAGTAAGATTTTAGAAAACTCATTATTAACCATTTTCAAGAGCTTTAAAAGCTTACGTACCTCCCAAGGTACATAACTTCAGAAAGAATTATAGAACCCAAGATCGCAACAATGACCATGCTCAATGGATTGAAGGCAGTCACAAACACGGGTCCTCGAGTTTTCATGATCACTCCTTGAACGTAATAACCAATCCCTGAGCATATCACTCCCTGCATCAAATCACAGTAATTAGTATCATTTTATATGATTTGTATAACCGAAATTTAAACCGTAATTCTGTATTATTATAACTAAGCTTACACCATAAACAGCAGCTAGTAATTTGGAATCCAGTTGGATGGCCCAAGCAGCAGGATTTCCTCTTTCAATGAAAAGTGCCACAATGGTGCTTTCAATAGACCCCATGAAGCATATGTAAGCTGTCAATGATAGCTCGACCGGGTAAGATTTAAGCGTGATCGCCTGCACAACCAATCATTTGAGTGTGTTTAGTACTATATAACCGGCCTATAATATATTGCATGATATGGAAATATTGGTCTTTAAAGTTACTTGGAGATTGACAAAACCGGCCCAGCAGATGCAACCGATCGCAATGAGAAGTGCGCCTTTTGTAAGATCTTGTTTGACTCCGGGATTGATTGAGTCTTGATGAGTTTCGTTAGGGTTAGCCCAAGGCAAAGGAATTAAGGGTCCTTTCACAACAGTCATAAGCATTGCTCCACCAACTGTCACAATTGTCCCTAGAATCTTGGCTTGGCTGTGTATCTTCCGGATGTTAACCTTCTCAAGTCTACACATCAAATAAAATCAATGTCTCGTTAGACCAAAAAAAAAACAAAATCGGACCAAAACCTAAACCGCATCAAACGAGACACAACTGAGTGTTTATATACCTGAAGATCCATGCCATAAGAAAGGCAAAGGCAGGAAGAACATTGGTCATTGCAGCTGTGAAAGTTGCGGACGTGTACTTCATACCGGTGTAGTATAAGTTCTGATCAAGTGTTGGTCTAAACATATAAACACGAATTCAATTAAGCACTAGTGCTCAAATTAAACATAAGAAACTGAAAAGGAATAAATTAATCTTACTCCAATAAACCAAGCACTAATATCCTGAAGAAGATGGGCAGCGTCATCTTTGGCCGCACTTTTCTGCTCATTCGAATAGCATATTAAAGTAAATTAATGAGAAAGCATATAATTAACTTTCTATGTGAAAAATATATACGTATACATGATACAACAAGTACACACTACATTTACGTATACAATATACGTGAGTCTATACGCATGCATGCATGACCATAATATTATTATTTTGTGTGGTAAAAGCCATATAATATGATTTTATGTACGCCAAATGAAAATACTATACCTATCCAAGAAAATGGCAAATGGAGCAATGAAAATTGTAGCGACGATATGACGATATGCAGCTAGAACGTGAGGGCTCATGCCTCGGTCCAGAGCAAATTTCGCTATAATCGATAGTCCAGCATATCCAAATTGTAGAGAAATAACTGTTAGGAATGGCTTCCATGTTTGTAAAGCCATATCTATATAAGTACTTTGGTATAAAGTGAGAAATAGCAAATATGATGTAAGAAAGAGCTGATGGAGAAATGTGGGAGGGGATGGGGTTGGTTTTATAGGAGGGTTTTTAGGGTTTTCGTATTATTTTCCATGGGAATTTAAAATTTTAAAATATTACTTTTGGGTTGGGAGGAATTCTACGGATTCCACTAGGTAATGCAAGTCTGATAGTGAGAGTATATATGCCATTCTTACTACATAGAATATATAAGATATTATACTTAATTTATAATAGGCATATATATATAAGTAACTGGTGGTCGTGATGATGATGGAAACATCAACTACAATATACTGTTAATTATAAAAATTCATCAAAACATCAACTACAATATATTGTTAATTATTATTATTATTTTTTTTTCATCCGCAACCGCCCGCAACCGTAAACACTTACGGAAATAAGCTTTTGATTTCCAACGATACGGAGCGGTACAAAGTGGTATAGAACGGTTGTTGTGATTGTTATAAAATGCCAGAAACCGCTGCCACCCGCAGATATTGCGTTTGCAGATGATAACGGCGAAACCAATCACCACCTAAATTTAGGAAAACTAGCTATTCAAACCTTTTTACAAAAGTTACATATACATAAAGATATTTTGATACAACAATAACAAATAGAAATATTAAATAAATTACTGGTCACTGTATAATTGTTATCATGTTGTGTAAATTGTTTTTTTGAATCCTACCAAAAGAAATGATATATATATATACAGACAAAGATATTAGAATTCATCAAAAAAGGGTTGCAACGGAATATGATATTTAGCCTACAAATGAGGATAATGAGATTCAATTTAGGAACATAAGTGGATACGTGCCGATTTCGTATTTGTAGTTTATGAAAATAAGATAAGAAGAGATCATATAGATACAACGAATAATTGAACCCACCGAATTAAATATAACTTCAATCAAGCTGGAAAAACAATTAGAATATGCGAATACATGTCCACATAACACATTAAAGAAATAGAAATACGCATAATGCATCCGAATCAGATCATATGTGGATGAAAGAAAACAAAACAACTTTTGGCCAACGTCGTGGTTGAGGATTTTTGGCACTTTATGATTCTCTCCACCTGGAACCTATATCTCCACATAGAAGTATAGAACAATAGTAGTAATATTTTGTTTAAAAATAATAAAGGGAATATATACATATATCTGACGACGAATCCCACAGAGTTTAATTCCCGACAGCCTAATTGTGTATCGATCGTAGGCATGTTATGTAGCGAACTGTTTCCTGACGTTATATATTCCCATCTTCAGTATACTTTGTCAGAGGTTTTTGTTTCTACTTTCAGATAATCAAATTTTATAAGTCGTACGTTTTGTTTTGTACTTTAATCTGTTCAAAATATGTGATATGTCAAGTTAGAGATGATGGTTAGTGAAATTCAAATAAGTGCGAATACATTATGTACAGGTTAAATTTTTTTCTCTAATTGTGATATATCATGCGTGTTTACATATATATATATCAATGAACTTACACACAAAAATGTTTGAAGATGGAGTAATTATGTTGTTCTCCCCCACCACATTGGACAAATTTGGCAAAATGAGTTGACATCGAATTAGCTTAGCATTATTTTTTGAATTAGCGGATGCATTACACTGATTTGATAGTTGGTTGGTAAGAAATATCACATTCTTTTTTTTTTCTTTTTTGTTCTTTACGATTGTTATTCGATATCTAAAAGAACTAATTAAAGATAAGATTTATCAGTGAAAATAATACAACTTTCAGAGCCAAATATTTGATAACTTATAAAGATATCAAAAACTCAAGAACCAATTAGTTATGCTGGTTGAAAAAATTTCACCATAAAGTTGATTAGGTTTTGAGTCATTCCACTAGATTTCAACGATATGGTTGGTTACTGCAAATGTATTAATTAATGGAGGGATAATCTGAAATTTCTCTGTTATAGATATAAAGGTCTGTAATTAAACTCAAAGAATCTTAACATAAAAAACTCTGGGAAAGTCATAAAACTAACAAAATAATAATTATCAAAAACCGATGCTTAATATTTTGTAACACGAAACGCGCGTCTCTAGGAGTTGTATTCCTAGTAACATCCAGTTGCATGAAACCATGCCAAAGAGCATTCTCTGACTCGATTTTTTTTTTTTTTTTTAAGTAAAGTCCACTACTCAACCGTTAGAAAAGAATTAATCCAAGACCCACGTCAGCAACTGGATATTTATATCCGAGCATACAATATAGTTTTTGTTTGTAAATTTTACAGCTCGAAGACACCATGTTTAAACCAGAAAAACTTCAGGAAACATATATATGAAATATAAGTATCTCCGCCAAAAAAGTGATATAGCGGCATAAAATTTTTCATTATGCCACCTACCAACTGTGCAAAGAATAATTAATTTTGATATCAATTTTCTCATGTGACAATTAATCATAGGAATATCATCTAGAATATTTTCTTAATTAAACAGCATTTGAGGCTATGAAACCAAAGAAGCAAAAGGAAAGTATGACTTCCATTATCTAAGAAAGGTTTATATCCTAGAGAGTGAAAATAAAAAATAAAGATATAATATAATGCAAAAGAAAAGGGTTGATAAGATGCTCAGGTATGTGTGCTCTTTGTCATTATTAATTATATCACTTCTTTTTCTTATAAAGTTTAATTATATAACTCCTTTCTCCACTCTTATAAAGTTTAATGTCAATATAAACTGAGAGTGATTCGAGATATATTCCGATGTGTTTCGATTTTTCGGTAATTCAGAGATTTGAATATGGTTAACTACATAGAAATATCTCTAGATCTATATTTTTATGTTTGAAGTTGAACTACATCAACGCAACACGAACTGAGCTTTTATAACAGATACAAATACAAGTTCAAAGTGTTTAGAGAATTACACCAACACATAACATTGCGACAAAGCTATATGATCAAATCATAGTGGAAAGGATCGGATGATAATTAATAAGTTGAATAATAATGAGAGTCTTAATTAAATTGGCGTTTGGCAATGGCGTGGGATGAGAAAACAGATAAAACGGCGAGACAGAGGAAAGCAAACAGAAGCATACTGGCCGATGCGTATCCTCTGCTGAAGAAGTTATCCACAGGTTCAGTCGAATCCAATGCGACTAATGCTATAAATGCATCTTTCAAATCTTTGCTCACTCCAAATCCAGCCGCCGAACCTGTTGCCGCTACATATGATATTATCTGTCCGTTTCAAAAATATCATTAGTTAAAATATATATATATATATATATATATTTTTTCAGTCAAAGCTTAGTTGTTTGAAAAAATCAACACGTTCAAATAAAATAATATTATATATCCACTATTTGATAGAAATAAATGATATACCTTGTCACCGTAAAAATCGAGCTGATAGTTAAAAGGGTTTTTCATTGCTGTGGCGAATTCTGAGATTGTGAAGAATAATTGTATGACGGCGTAAAGTAGTCCGATGACAGCAGCTGAAAACATGTATCTTCAAGAATCCAAAAGTAGAACAAAATAATTAGTAGACTCCGGTTTAATAACCAAAGAATACCACGCTTATATAAAACAAAATCCTAGCTAGTCCTTGTAAAGAGTTGTTACAAGACGCCAAAAACAGCTTCATAAACCAAATTACTTCGGTTTTAACTTATTTTTTTCCTCAACCAAGCAAACCAACTCGAGTATAACTATACAAAAAAGGAGTAAAATAATATTTTTGACGTTCGTTGGATTTACCTATAGGCATAAACATCTTTGAAATGAATTTTCAATGCGTTTCCTTCTGATTCAATAGTGACGCTGTTGGTGCTAAGGATGATGACTGTTATAACAAGGAATGCGCCGGTTAAAACCCTAAGTAAAAGGAGCACTACCTTCAATGAAACCGGTGGGGGCGATGGAGGTGGTGGTGGCGGCGACGGAGGTGGTGGCGCCATATAAGTAGTTAGTTATTAATTAAGGGTATTTAGTGATCTTTTGAAAACGGGTAATCAAAGAGTACGAAGAAGATTAAAGCCTGAGATATTCGAATACAAGACATGAAATGTCAGTTTTATAACCAAAGGAGATAGGAGTTGACTTTTGCTAGATGGGATAAGGTCAACGTCAAACAAAAAAAGCTATGAAAATATTATCAAGTATACCAAATTGTATTATATTGATCATCAGTAGTGCTGAAACTCGATCACCACGTCTAGGTTACCAAATGAATTGGATACTCTTTTTTTTTTTCTTTTTTTTTGAATTTTTAGATCTCAAACTTTACAATCTCGTCCAACTTTTAACAAAGTTCAAAACAAGGTAAAAATAAAAGAAGCTTGTGCGAATAGGCTGTTACGGGTTCGAATATGGTGGGAATCTATTGTATGTTAATTTGCCAGTTTTTTTTTTTTTGTCGACAATTGACAGTTTATAATATATTTTTTTCGTGGAAATGTATCGTAACAACAATCCAAGGATCTTCCAGTCCTTAGACTTCATAGCTAGTATAAGACTATAAGTTCAAGTTAATTGATTGACATCCAGCGGCGAAAATTCAAAAGCGTGTATCTTTTTGCTATGTGCAGTGTATATTGATTATATTTTGGAAGAAAAAACAAGAAGAGTTGACAATAACAACATATATATGTGCTTATCATTCTGGTTGAAATGAAATCTGAGGAAGGGCTTCTCGTAAAACAATGTCCAGTTTAGCGATCAACGTTCACATTCACTCATTCATTTAGTTGACGAAATGAGAAATTGCACACGCAAGCTTTGTTCAACGTTGACCTTGTAACTTAACTTCTTCCGAACATTTTGCCTTAGGGCCATTCACTGTCTTCACGCTTTCTCCAAAAATTTCGCATAAGAAAATTTCATCATATTCTATTGTTAACAACGCGCCGTTCTGCTTTTGCAAGACGTGACACCGTGTTGTTTTGACTTTCAGCAAACCACAGATCCAAAACATTAGTTCCTTCCTCTACTGCAAAAGGCAAAGTCCAACTGAGTTTCGAAATTCGTTGACCGATCTCACACACAGAGAAAGAAGCCATGTCAGAGACCGCCGTGTACGGATGAGCAGTCAATTCGGACATCGAAGTCGATGATTACGAAGATGAAGAAGAAGAAGAAGAAGAGTATTCGTCAACGTATGGGTTGGTTTATACCTCTTATGGGTTTCAACGATGACTTATATAATATAAGTCTTGACTCTTTATTATATGATGGCATCATCATCATCATCATCATCATTGAAATATTGTCTCTTTATTTCTTGATTACGAATTTCCCTGTTTGTTTCGGTTTACTAAAATCTTTGAATTTCTTAGGTGGAAAGTTTTTGTGATAACCATTAAGCAATAGTTTTAGTAACTAGTCAAATAAATGGCCAAATTGGATAATCTTGTCTAACAAAAAAAAAAAATCTTACACCAAGAGCATTACTGTAGTTTACATCAACTTTGTTTCTACTTTAGGTTGCCATCATATGATGATCAATTCATCACTAAAACCTGGTCGTTGAAAATGTAAAGAGCCATATAAGAAAATATAACTTGTGTCAAAAGTCACTCATACTACTTGTTTTCCTTCACGCATCAGGTACAAAACAATGGGTCAATAGATATAGATAATCTTTAACTACCAGCACAAGACAAATGAAACAAACTTACTTTCCTCGCGACGAATCCCATCATCCATCATCATTTGTGCCAACATGTCTCCTAGCTTGTCTTTTGGAATCTTGATGGCATCATTTGTACAAGTAGCAGCTACACCGACGCTCTTCGGAGTGTCCTCTGACTTCTTCTTTAGGAGGAGTTAACAGCAGTTCATCAAAATACTCAAAATCAAAATCCTGCACCCACATAACCAGTTCATGAACAACAAATCGTTTTGTTAGCAAAATCAAAGAGTTAGTTGCTCTCTCGAAACCATAAAAGCCACTGGCCTTTTCAGGCATAAACCATTCTCCAGACACAGACCCAGAAGATCCTTCCACAGTTTGTTGTTTCCACTTCCAAAGATCTAGTTGCCTACTAGACATTTTACCTATTAAGAGATCGTGAGATAAAGAAACAGAATTAGCAAGTCATAGACCCCGAAAGAACACAAACTAGTTGCAATGACGCACGAGTAGAGCAAATTCACATTCACTCAACTAAGAACTCAAATTATTTTAAGACTCTTAAAACATCAATTCACACAACAGGGTTACAATTACAAATTAGGTTTTATACTCCAAGCTCATAATCCCCACTTTTTTCACTTTCCATGAAGCACCAAGCAGAGAGAGAAACAACAACTACAATTCATTTTTCCAAAACTAGAGGACATAGCAAAGCAGTAGCTAAACGGGACTGAACAAAAACCGAAACTCTAGCTGACTGAGACCATGAGGTTTTGATATCGAATTCAAAACCAACTTAGCTAATATAAATTAAGCTAACCACGATCAAATTAATCTTGACACGTTTGTTTGTTGTTGATATTAATAAGACACAAGACTTTTTAAGCTAGTTCCCTTTTGCTACGTTTGGGGAGAGGACGGTACTCCCAATCCACTAGAATCGATTCAGTGATTACAAGATAAGGCTCTACTCACGTTAATGTGTATATGACCTTCTTTCTCTCTCTTTTACAGGTAACTCAAAGAAGAAAGAAGAAGAACTAATAGGACCTTAGCTCTTGAACACACGTGAAGTAAACTCACAGGAGATGCTAGAAGAACTTCTTTACCGCAGCTCTCTCAGTCTCTCTGTATCTTTCTCTCTTTTAGAGTATGTTTCTTCAAACACCATGTAGAAGCTTATATACCAAGCTCGATACTTTGAATGGGCCTGTCTAGTTAAGCCTATTCGATTCTCTCTTAAATCTTGTTATACAGATATGGGCTTGAGCCCACATGAGATAAATGACCCGGCTGCGACCCGTTAATCCGAGCCCAGACCCGCCTTATTTTCTTGGTTTCTCGACACAGGATCCATATAATTAGCAAACGACGGCAGATCTCGAGCCCTGTCTGTGCTAGTCTGCTATAGAGAGAGGAGGAGGAGTCGCAGACAATGCCCAAGATAATTAGGTTTTAATTCTACTTATTATTTGGCAGGATTTATTATTAGTATAATGATTTTAGATGAATGGAAAAATTCATTATTAAAAATAAATGTATATATATTTTACGAGACAAACAAGTTATTTCCAACTTCTAAAATGAGAATAGCAGCACTAGAAGTGCAATTCATAGTGGATTGCTACCTAAGTTTTATATCCTTTTTCAACGGAGCTGATGTTGATGAATCTGTGTGCCCGAAAGATTTCATCCTATTCTCTGTCTTCACGCTTTCTCCGAGAATTTCGCATGAAAGATTTCATCATATTCTATTGTAATTTGTGTTAATCAAAAATTTAATATATTACTCCCTCCGTTTCCTTAAAATGAATTTTTTAGCTATTTTTTGTTGTTTCTTGAATATAAATTTTATAGGTTTTCAATGTACTTTTTCTTGATTAAAGTAAAAAAAAACAGATTCCAATGTATTTCTTGCATTACTATTGGTTTAAAGTTGTTTTGTTTAGAAAATTTATTGAACTTTTACTTTTTTCTTAATATGTGTGAAAAACCTAGAAAATTTATCTTAAAGAAACGGAGGGAGTACTAGATATTCTTTTCTAAACTTATTAAATTTAGTGGAAACGTTCTTGATAATAGCTTTGGTTAGCCAGTTTTATACATTGAGGTTTGCATAACAGTAATAAAAGCCTCGTATTCTTTTCCAAGACCTTGATCTTGATGTAAGGCAACCTGAACTGTTATTAGTATTTACTAGTATTTAGTTCCGATAGATGTTTATCAGTAGAGCTAATAAGTTGATCACATATTAACTTGGAATCTTGTAAATACTCAGCGAAAGTTTTACTACATCTTTTGGAATATGATTTTTTTTACCTCCATGGTTCTGTTACCATGTGACAACAGCATTGTTTTTACATTTTATAATTGTCATCACAAACTTTGATCTAAAATAATGCTATGAAATTGGTAAAATTCTGTTTTTAGGATAGACGGGAGATAAACGAAATTGACAAAGACATCTCTGAATTTTCAAATCAGAAAACAACGCGCCGTTCTGCGTTTGCAAGACGTGACACCGTGTTGTTTTGACTTTCAGCTACCATAGATCCAAAACGTCACTTTCCTCTACCGCAAAAGGTAAGTCCAAGTGAGTTCGAGATTCGTTGACCTCTCACACACAGAAAGAAGCGATGTCAGACGGAGGATCAAACTATTCGGAGATCGAAGACGAAGATTACGAAGATGTAGAAGAAGAAGAGAACTCGTCTCCGGAGCTGACGGCTCGATCATCTCCACGGCCTCCGTTTTCGGCGAATTTCGAGAAAGATCGGCACTTGATCTATCTGAAGATGATGTACGAGCTGCTTCCGCACCATTATCAATCGCAGGAGATCAATCGCCTCACTCTCGCTCACTTCATAATCTCGGGCCTCCACTTTCTCGGCGCAACAGACCGTGTTCGTCTCTCTCTATCTCTCTGTTTTAGCTATGTTCAAGTATCAATCTTCTTCAATTGTGTAACTTTCACTTATTGATTTCGTTGATGAAGGTTGAGAAAGATGTGGTAGCAAACTGGGTTTTGTCCTTCCAGGCCTTCCCTAGTAACAGAGTTGCACTTAAAAAAGGTATCTTTCTCGGAATTGTGACTTATTTAGAGAATTGTTTTAGCCTTTTAGTATGATTATGAGCATATGCTTGATCAATGCGCGCTTAAATCTACCGTCATGAGAGCTTTCTGTGTTTTTGCTGCAGGAGAATTCTACGGTTTCTTTGGTTCAAGAAGTTCTCAGTTTCCCATAGATGAGAATGGGGTAATCATAATTAGTCTAAACGGAGTTTTATCTTGATTATCTTTGCTTTGGCATGTGTGTGGGGCTTTACATTTAGTCTTTGGCGCAGGATTTAGCTCACAACAACAGTCACCTGGCAAGCACTTACTGTGCCTTGGCTATTCTGAAGGTCATTGGGCATGATCTCTCGACCGTTGACTCTGAATCACTATTGTTGTCCATGAAAAGTCTTCAACAGGATGATGGAAGGTACATTAGCTTTTGGAGCTAAAACCAAAAAAAAAAAAAGGCATTTTAGTTTATCAAAAAGATTTCCTTAGCTCTAAGCCTTTTTTGGGGTAGAAAATTTTTCTTATTTGCATCTGAAAAAACTCTGCGGTTTACTTTGTTTGTTTTGCTTCAGCTTCATGCCTATCCATACTGGAGGAGAGACGGATCTTCGGTTTGTATATTGTGCGGGTAAGGAATAGCTACCTAACAGGATTTACAGACCATGTCTTTGTACGTTTAGTAGAGTCTTAAGTCTAGTTTTTTCATTTGTGGATCAGCTGCAATCTGTGACATGCTTGGTAATTGGAGTGGAATGGACAAGGAGAAGGCTAAGGATTACATACTAAACTGTCAGGTTTATTTCTCTTCTTGTCTTCTGCTTTGTCCTTTTTTTTTATTTCTTGAAGTTAAACCTTTTTTGTTGTCAATTACTTTGTTAAGAAAGACGTTCTTGTTCAACATTCTTTGTGCAGTCATATGATGGTGGCTTTGGTTTGATCCCTGGTTCTGAATCTCACGGTGAGTTGAATACAATTCCTCTATAATCTTTAAATTCATTTTGTCCATGTGCAGTAAAAGTAAGTAACACATCCTTTATGTGAACTGAGTATAAATTGTTACTGAATTGGTCACTGAGGACACACTAAGAAGTTACACTTAATTAGTCATTGGACTTTACTTCACTGGCTATACCTATACACGAAGAAAAAAATCTGCTAAACTTTAATTTGACTGCAGTCGTTTATGATGCTTACCTATGTTCTGAAACTTAGTTATGCAGGTGGTGGTACTTACTGTGCTATTGCATCCCTTCGATTGATGGGATTCATTGGAGTTGATCTGCTATCAAATGCTTCACCTAGTTCGATAATAGACCCTTCATTGCTTCTCAGCTGGAGTCTACAGGTACTGCTTCATAAATTCTTACCTGATAATGCTCCTGAGTGAACTGTGGTTTTTCTTTCCTTGCCCTTAGAGACAAGCCAGTGATGGTGGATTTCAAGGTAGGACTAACAAACGGAGCGACACATGCTATGCATTTTGGTAAGTCTAAGTCCCTTTCATCTTTTAGCTGTCTCGGGATCTGTTTGTTCCCTTCCGCTGATTCAGGCCTTGCACCACATGTGTGTAGGATTGGAGCTGTTCTTAAACTCATAGGAGGCGATGCATTCATCGACAAAGCTGCTCTGCGCCAATTCTTACTTACTTGTCAGTCCAAGGTACATCTTAACTTGTAGGAGTTGTAAAGCAAGTCGGTAGATAAGTAAAAAAACTGCAGCTCAGCTTAGAGTAATATAATACTAATAGCACAGCCTATTTTGATAGAGCCAATAAATGTAAATCCATATGTTTTCATTGATTCATGATTGATTAGTGGTGGTGATAACAATGTGATTAATGTCGTTGCTCATGCATGCATTGTTGTGTCCAGTATGGTGGATTCAGTAAATTTCCTGGAGAATTACCAGATCTGTATCATTCATACTACGGTTACACGGCTTTTAGTCTCTTGGAGGAGTCGGAGTTGAGTCCTCTATGCCCTGAGCTAGGGTTACCACTTCTTGCAGCTTCAGGAATCTGATGTTTAGGTTGCACTTTTTTTTATCTCCACTGTAACATTATTTCAATATGCTAAATCCACAAAATGAAACAGCATAGGTTCTTAAACTAAAGAAAACCATATTTTCAAGTGTTGAATATGATGTGTTTTTATTTTCCATCGTTATAATGCAGAATCAAAGTCTCAAATCATAATATGTGAAAATTGTGTGATTAGTAAAACGTGTTCGGTAAAGCAAAAAAAGACTAGATAGAAGAGGTAATTTTTGCAATTTTTGCAATATCACCGATTGTTGTTGTCGTTGACGCCACCACTTTAAAGTATCAGACATAAACTGAAGATTGGGACAAAATCCTGAAAGGGGAAAGAGATTCCCCACTTGGGGCTCCATGAGTCTTGTCTCTATTCCCTTATCGTATTATTCCAATTTATTGGTCGACTCAAAGTTCCAATGCTGTTAAGATAAATTATTCTTACTTGTAGCGTTTCGAAGCGAATGATCTCAATTAGATGCTAATTCTTTAGCTTTTCCCCTCACGTGTTCTGTTTCACCTTTCTAACTCCATTTCCGACAAATTATTAAAATCCGTTGCAGAATTAATTTAAAGTGAAAGTCGGTGTTAGGATTAGAGTGATGAGTTCGTGCATCTTTTAAATGTCAACCACAACAGTGTGGAAATTATGAGTTAAAGACGAATCCAATGCCCATCTTTATTCTTTATCTAAAAGCTTGATTTGATTGAAAATTCACAAACTTGGCTTACCATTTTTTTTTTTTTTTAAACAATTAACAAATTCTTTATCAACCGAAATTTACAACCGGTTTAATCCGACGACGAGCCAAGTAACATTCAGACCAAAAATGGCAGAGTTTGCAGCCAAAACGCTAAACTAGATTTACAGAGACAATCACAACCCAAAGAAAAAGATTAGCAAAATCAATTTTTTTTGCTAAAATTTGGCACTCAGACATTTTTTGGACCACCTTTTGTCATATTGTTGATGAAACTTCATCTTCAAAAATCTGATTTTCAAAACTCTGTTTTACCAATTTAGCCCTTGAGTTCCTCGGCTTCTGCAATCTCCATCACTTTCCTCTTGTAAAGCTTCTCCTCTGCGTCTCTCAAGAACTTGAATCCCGGCAACGGCGATGACGACGATGATGTTGGTGAATGTGATGATGACAATGGAGATGATCTCACTAGTCTGTTAAACTCAGCATCGCTCGACGACTCGAAGAAACTCGAGATCCCTTCTTTTCTGCCATTACAAGACTCCATTATTGGAGTGAAAGGAGGCGTGAACAGTGAAGGAGAAGCACGAGGAGTAAGATACGGAGGAGTGGAACCACTTTCCATATTAAGAAACAAATCATTTAAGCTCTTTCCTTTTGTGGAAACCCCATCTTCACACTCCATTTCCTCCACTGTTTCCTCCATGATTGTGAACAGAAACCTCGGCACTAGCCCTGGACCCACGTTTCCAAATCCAACATCGTAGCCATCAGGAAGACATTGTTGTTGTTGAGTTTCAATATGTTTAGGACTTGAGAAGGAGGAAGAAGGGTTTGTGCTGCTGCAGCAGAAGATGAAGAGAAGCTCTCTGGTGTGAGGGGTAGAATAGTCATCTCGCAAGTTGGGTCTAGTCGTCGTCCTCTTCTTGCACCAGAGCAAGTAATAGAGCTCAGCGAGAAGAGCTAATAGCAAACAACCAAAGACTATGCTTAGAGCAAGTCCCACACTGCTTAAAGATCTCATCTTTCTTCTTCTTGACAAGATTTCATCATTTAGCCCTTTTTTCTCCTAAATCGATCAGAAAGGTAAAAGGGAGAAAGAAAACATCCAACGGTCAAACGTGAAATGCAGAAGGAACGAAAAATTATGAAGGTTGTTTATGATTCTTAGAAAGAATAAGGGTTTCTGCAGAGAATAATAAACCAGATTTAAGTGAATAGATGTTTTGCTAAAATTGAGGATGAAAGAAAAGCCAGAGAGGGTGAAAATAAATAAATTCCAAAAAAATTAGTGTTATATAGCGGAAGTGTGAAAGTGAAATTCCCTCTTTTTTTTTTGTTTTGTTTTGTTTTGTTTAGAATCAAACAAAATGCCTAAATGATTAGGAAATTTTACCCATTACGAAAGCCACCGCTGACCATTTATTTTTTGGGAAATTTCGAATCTTTAATTTACTACTCTCTTAAAAAAAGAAAGAATATATTTATCGTCAGATAGTTTCCTTTTCAAAACATTAAAGGCCTTAATTAAACCAACGAAAGAAAAAATAATCAAGGTCTAGCCTTTTCTCTCCCAAGCCAAAGCGCCGCCGACCCTCCAACCAGATTCCCCGATCCGCCTCCTCGGTGTCCGGCGTCTTTGCCACCGCCGGGGAGGGCTCCCCTCTTTTCTTTTCTTGCTTTTTTCAGTCTCCTTTAGTAGGTGTAGTACCCTGACGGCGAGTTGTTCTTTGTTCAGATCCCGACGGTGTGACCCTCTGCGCTCCGTCGTGGTTTGGAGAGAAGAACAGAGCTTCATCGTTGACGACGAATCCCTAGCTGGTCGGCCCAATAACGGCGTTTCCTCCTAGAGGCGGCGGTGGATCTCCGGTGGTGCTGCAAAGCTGGATCTCTGTGTACCGGTCCATCCCCTCCTCACTCCACGATGGCTGAAGGTGGTGGTTTCACGCAGGTGAAGCTGATAGGTGGTGGCGGGCGAAGAGAGGCTGATGCTCTCTATGTGGTGTGGTGGCTCCGCCAAGGTGGCGTCTTTCCCTAGGTCCTCGGAGGCGGCAGTCTTTAGATCTAGGATGTGGCGCTCGGTTTCCACGGTTAGCGGGTTGTCCGGTTAGGATTCGGTTCTGTCTCTAGGCCGTGGGGTTTTTTCTGTCTCAGCTGGTTTCCGGTTGAGAGGCAGTCGGACCTTATGTCCGTTCTAGGCGTAGGACCAAAACAGCGAAAACCGAGGAAGCTTTCCTTTCTGATTATGCGCGGTCTCGTGTAGATGCTATTAGGACACGGATTTCACTCTGATTTTTAAGGTCCAATAGCTGGGAATTGGATTGTTTTTCAGTTTTAGGTTTTGCTTTTTTCGGTTAGTAGCTGTTTTCGTGTCATTCGGTTTTTTATGTGGTTTAAGAGACGATTTCTTTCCGAGTAGTGGAGTGAAATTCGTCTTGTCGTGGTGAAAAAAATACAGTGAGTCTCGCTCGGATAGCGCTGAATCCAACTTCGTGATTCAGAGTGTTATTAGACGAATTCACTGTATTTGTTAAAAATCTTTAGTGGTCTAAAGATCTTGTAATGACTTTGTTATCTTATCGGTAAATGAAAGTTGTTGTTGAGAAAAAAAAAAAAAAAAAAGCCTTAATTAAACCCATGTGACGCATATTAAGCATATGTGAAGTAGAGTGAGATTTGTTTGTTTTGCGCTTCTTCATGCTCTTTATATTATTGGATTTGGCAAAGTCAGAGTCAGAGAGGGCACCAAATCTGAGTGTCAGTGATTCCGCTTTCAATTATACAAATTCGTGATGTGCATCAACAATTATTCAGCCTCTTCTATCGACCAATCATACAATTTAGCATTGGTGTTCCTGTTTTTATATATACCACTTGCACTTGGTTTCTTTGAATCCCTTTATTGGACTCAGAAATTTCTTCTTCCCATCTTAACGCATCGAAAAGAGTTACATTTGCTCAGATTTGCTTCTTTTCATACACCATCCAACATGTTCTTAAGCTTTGCCGTTAGACTCTTAAGTATGATTTGAATGTGTATTTGAATGTAATGGAATTATGAGAAGTCTAGCCAGATTTGGAGTCGGTCATTGACGCTTTACATAAGTCCCCGGTTCAAAATCACTCACTTTCCATATTCAAGATTTCATGACAAGTTTCTTGGTTCTACTCTGACTTGATTGCGTCAGAATATTTGGAAAGATTTGCATGATTCATATGTGATGAAACTCTCTCCTATGAACTCATGTTTCCTTAAATCAATCATTACTGTCTTGTTTCATAGAAACATCTTCCATTTTGCTCCGTAAATATTGGACTTGCTGGTTTTCCAGTGGTCAACCGCTGAGTAACCACATACCAAGTTACCAACATTTTCCGAAGAACATCGCCACGGCTCAAGAAAATGGAAAATTTCACAAAAACACTACTATAACTAATTCAAAAACTTATATATATTAATATTATAAGTTATCATCACTACCGGTGGCATATTGGAAAGGCAACACACAACAGAGTATCTTTCTATAAACACCACAGGTTGAATGATAATATTGATTATGAATATAGCTTTTTTTTGGGACAAATGATTATGAATAGCTAATTAGTTAATCCGCATGAATTATTTATAAATTCAATGAGCTTATATTGAACCGACGGTATCATCAACAAAAAGAAATCAAATTACAAAAATTTGCGCTAGCTATGATGAATACGATTCACCTCCAAATACATCTACAAAGACACAAATGATTTTATCATACATATATACATATATATAGATATAATAATTTTTGAAAATATGAATATTCATACAGAATATATATATATATATTTTTTTTTTTGAAAAAAAGGTAATAAAATTCATTAGCTGAAGCAGCTTTTCTTCCAGCAAAAAAAAAAAATTATAATGACTTTATTCCACAGATATCATTCCATTTTGCAAATCTTATTCATTTTCCGTCACTATATTCCATCCACCATTTTATCAAATAAAAACCAATGTAATAACCCATGCATCCCACATGTCGTGGACTCGTGGGATTACTATTTTCTTTTTAAAACACGCCATATTTCTTTGAATTTAAAAGTCTAAAACACAGAAGTTAACTGATGTAGTTCCCACCACTGATTTATTAATAGAAAAACCTACAATTATCATCATGATCGGTATTTATATATTGTGAATCATAATCATAATTCGTGATCGTTAAGTGTATAAGCACCCACACCAGGGAAATATCTAAAAATTATCCATCTACCCCTTAAAGATCCATGGACCGTCTTAACATAAAGCACAGCTTGTCTAGTATGAAATCCCGATAATACCCTCCTTGCAAAGACTAGACGATACGTGTTCAATGCCTAACCTTGCTTTTCTCTTTCTCCTTACGTGTGTATGACTAGACACGTAGGCCCCACTAAGCAAACCGACAACCCAAATTAACCTGTAAACCAGAAGCAGAAATAAATCAATTTTGTTTTTCTTCTTTTCATATATATCGTTTCTTCTTCTTTTCTCCGAGATTTGTTCCTCTGTTTGGGGCAGCCATTGAATTTTTGATTCATTGGCTACAAAATAAAAAAGAAAAAAAATAATCCGGACGGTGATACTGATAGCGAACATGGGAATTCTCAACGACGACGCCGTTTTGATCGAGCCGGGAAAAAACCCCGGCGATCCCAGCGTCGTTACCGTCAATTGCCCCGATGAATCCGGTCTCGGTTCCGCTCTATGCAGAATCATCCTCGAATTTGGTCTCTCCATAACCCGAGCTGGTATAAACTTAATCTCTATTGACTCCAATTTGACTTTACTTTTTTTCTTTTTTTTTTCCCTCGTTATGGGGAGGAGGAATATACTCTGGTTTGTCGGTTACCTTATTACTCACGAATATTCCAAATTCAATTCTGTTAAAAACTTTCAATATCAATTTCTCATGCAAAGGTGATTAATTTAATTCATTGATGTAACTTGATTGATGTTGTGAAAATGGTGATTGCAGATTTCTCAACAGATGGACGATGGTGTTACATAGTGTTTTGGGTCACTCCAGATAATAGCTCTCCTAAAATCGATTGGGACAGCTTGAAGAACCGTCTCTTATCGTCTTGCCCATCTTGCTTAGGCTCCTTCTACTTGTGTCTTCAGTCAAATGTCTCTAAGCCTCCTTCTCTCTACCTCCTCAAATTCTTCTGCCGCGACAGGAAAGGATTGCTTCACGGTCTGTCTGTCTTTCTTCTTCTTCTTCTTCTTCTTCAAACTGTTTCTGTCATTTTCCTTGGTTAATTAAAGTTCTGATTTTTTGGTGGTTGCAGATGTTACGAAAGTCCTGACAGAGCTAGAGTTCACGATCCAAAGAGTCAAAGTCATGACAACACCAGACGGAAGAGTTTTGGATATGTTTTTCATCACTGACGCTATGTGAGCTTTCTCTGCTTCTTCTAATGCTTCACAGAGAGAAGAACATTACGATCTCATAACACTTCCTGTTTGTGAAACAGGGATCTACTACACACGAAACAGAGACAAACCGAAACGTGTGACCATCTAACGGCTGTGCTCGGTGAACACGGGGTGAGCTGTGAGCTGGAACTAGCCGGGCCTGAGTTAGAGAGCGTGCAAAGATTCTCTTCGCTTCCACCTGTGGCTGCAGACGAGCTGTTTGGTTCAGATGGGTCCGATGTTAGCTCCAATAGCTCCAACAAAGCGGTGCTTACGGTTGATAACCAGTTAAGCCCTGCGCACACGTTGCTTCAGATTCATTGCGTTGATCAAAAAGGGCTTTTCTATGATATCCTCAGGACTTTCAAAGACTGCAATGTCCATGTACGTTTGAGTTTTGACTCATCATCTCTTAACTTTGAAGAGAGACGTAGCCTAAACCTCTTTTTCTTGTTTCTTGAATACAGATTGCGTACGGTAGATTCTCGTCAAAGGCTAAAGGCTATAGGAATTTGGAGTTGTTCGTTCGAGGAACAGACGGGAAGAAAATAGCTGACGCAAAGCATCAAGCTAACTTCTGTTCTCGTCTTAAAGAGGAGATAGTGTGTCCTTTGAGAGTGATAATCGTGAACAGAGGACCAGATTCCGAGCTTTTAGTAGCTAACCCTGTGGAGCTCTCTGGGAAAGGAAGGCCACGAGTTTTCTACGATGTCACACTCGCCTTGAAATCACTAGGAATTTGCATCTTCTCCGTAAGTATCATACTTTATACTATAGAAGATAAGCTTTTTTTTGGCGGTTTACTCGGGTTATGAAAATTTGGAATTGTGTTTCTTGTAGGCTGAAATTGGGAGGCATTCGACTTTAGATCGACAATGGGAAGTGTATAGGTTTCTTTTGGATGAGAGTCGTGAGTTTCCGTTGGCTAGCCTCCGTGCGAGGAATCAGATAGTGGATAGAGTCACAAAGACACTTATGGGTTGGTGAAGTAGCGACATGAGAGATTTGAACATTGTTATCCAACGCAGAGGGTCCAAAGAACCGTGATCTCTCAGATGCGACGTCGTGTCGATGAAGGGCCAAAGTAAGAGCTTATGTGCGGACTGTGGAGCTAATCGCGTTGTAAAAAGATTTGGAAATTGTAAAAGGATTAAAAGGGCAAATGCAATGAATGCTTCATGTAACTCACTTTGCAAAGGTAAATCGAATCTTACGACATTGTCTTGAGTCGAGCTACACGGAGTCACAGTGCGTTAAATGTGCGATGACGTGGAGAATGGACCCGAGCTAGGTTCGAATCGCAAACCTGCACATCATTCATGTAGCTGGACTGATGGAGTTATACATGAGGATAATAATATGTGTAACACTGTGTGACATACGTCTCAATTGCACAAATGTCCGTGATGAGAGAATTAAATATGTCGGACATGTGTATCGAAAATTGGAAATATTCGCCTGTTTTGTAATTACTAATTAGACAATTCGTATCCTATATCTTGGTCAATTGTTTTTTGGGTGCCGGTTCTCAGCCCCTCGATTTTTGTCGGAGTCCACTAGTTCTTTTTTACTCCGTCTATCGACCCCTCAATGTTTTTAATTGCTGTTGCTTCCCCATATCGTCTAATTCGCGTTTAAATCAATGAAATCACGTTTTATAGACCGTGATTGCCCATTCCAAATCCGAATTAAGACACATTTTAAAACATAACCCAACCCATTTCTTTATCTCTTAAACTTGAAATTGAAACTTAAAATCTCAAAATCTCAAAATTGATATCGAAATCGATTTGGAGAAAAAACTGTATCTCTTACAACCCAAATCGATTTGGGGGAAAATGAAAGGAGGAGAGCTATTTTGTTTTGAAAGACATCAAACAAGGTTCATATGTTTCCTTTTCAATGAAGTATGTGTTTCGTTTTCATGGATTTGTTAGGCATGGCAGCCTACATGTGTTAAAATTAAATGATAGTAGAATGTAAAAAACGGTTTGATGTTAATAATAAAAAACAGTTTAACAGTTAAAATTTATAAAGAGAGGAAAATACGAAAGAGAAACGCGTAAATTGAAAGAGGGAATTGAAGGGACGTGGAGTAGGGTTATTTTAGTCGTTTCGTTATCCGTTGAACGCTCGTATCCTACTCCATCGGCGGCCAGTATCCAGAGCAGAGAGGTCCCGTCATTACGAAGCTCTAAAGTAAATTTCTCCTTCGTCTTTCGATCTCCTTCTCTAGAGGGAAGAAGAGAGATTTTCGGTGTGAAATTCATTCACGAGAGCCGAGGAAGATGACGACACCGAGCACCGGTAAGCACGCTTCGGTCTCCGGAAAAGAAGAAGGCGAGCTCACCGCCTCCGCTTCCGCTTCCGAAGACGAAGTATTGTTCTCTCCCAACAAACCTATTCATCTATTATTGATTTTTCATATTCTGCAAATCTGGATAACTTTTATGATTTATCTAAGTAATAGCCATCGGATTTTGTTACAGGATGTGATATCTTATGGGTTTATCGATTTAGGGTATATGTTGTGCGAATTTCGGAGACTTTATGGCGTATTTCTTTGTTGTTTTCGTTTGATTTTCTGATTCCAAAGCTTTCGTGTTCGCTATTACCAGAATGCTTTTGATTAGCAGATTCAAAACCCTCAAGTTTCAAGAATTTTGTTTTTAGGTACAACCAATGCAAACAAGCACGAGAGCTCCTCTTACCGAGCACGTATCAGCTCCTTCAGCTAACACAAATATCCAAAGGCGTCAAGCTGGTAAATATTATCTGTCATCTGCTTTACGCAGTTGACTCTCTCTCTTTTTCTTCTTCTCAAGTCCTCTGGGGATTTATGAAAAAGATGAGACTTATACATGTCTGAGCTTCACGTGAAGCTCTGTATCAAACTCCGTCTTTTGGATCAGTCTTTGGTCTGGCATTGCTTCCTGTACAGGATCTTCTGATGCTTCGCCATATTTCTAGAATAGATGATACTGGATATGTACACAGACCTTAATTAGTATCAAACTATTAGAGCCAAAAGTCAGTGGACATTGTAAATCAATGTGCAATACTACCAAGTGTTTTCTCTTATGAATTTGTTGCGTGTGAAGCATGCTTAACCTGTATTCTAAATTATACAATATGGAATATATTTCGAAGCCTTTTGAAACTCTTCTCTGTGGAAGTTGACTATGAAACAAACACTTTTTCTTTTTCTTTTTCATTGTGACTTGTCAGGAAATGCTGGATATTTGACTAAACCTGTTAATGCTACACCGTTGAAGCTGACCCACCCAGGAGGCCGGATAATTGAGAAGAAGCAAGCTGCTTCCATTGCTGCTAGTCATGGGAAGAAATATCCTGTAAGGGGCAACGACAGAAACCTTGTGATAAACTTCTCAGCTGATGATGATAGTGGTAGTGAATCTGATAGCAAAGGACGGACACAGATATCAAAGATCCAACCAAAGGGAATCATGTCTGCGAATAGAAATCCGTCTACATTATCACAAACAAAATTGAAAGGAACAGCACAAATTGATAACAGAGCAATATCAAAGAAGGCATCTTCCACTAGCACCTTCAATCATCATGCTGCGACCTCTAAAGTTTCCAACCTTTTATTTTCCAAGGAAATGAAATCCAATAAAAATAGTCATACCTTTCAGAGGAAGGTTAGCAAAGATACACGGGATCCGGAACAGATTGTGGAGCCCAATAGCAACAAACTTCTGGACTTAAGGCAGCAGATTGCACTTCGGGAAAGTGAGCTGAAGCTTAAGGCTGCACAGCCAAAGAAGGATGATGCTATTAGTACAAAAATCAGTCCAGCAAGGAGATCCTGTATGGTTTCTGATGATGGTAAGCAGCTAGAATCAAATGAACCTGCCAAGAAGCGCTTAAAAATTAGTGGAATTGACACAAGTCAGCCTGTTATTGAGTCCAGAGTGCCAGCAGCATCCACTGTTACACCAATGAAAGCGCCAGGTGAGACTAAAGGCAAACATTGAATATGCACATCTATTTTGGTTAAGTAGTTCAGTGTATTGATTTTTTCTTACATCTCGTATCACCTGACTGATGTTTTCTGCAGGTATCACTGCAAATGCTAGTTGCAAACACCTTGGTGGTAACAGTGATGAGATTAATCTGCCCGTTATTTCTCAGCATACTGTAGATGGAAATACAAGCTCAAAAGTCTTACAAAAAAGCGCAGTACGTGTCACCATCTTTCTGTATTTTCTCCTTTACTCGAATTGGAATAATCGACTCCTAGACTATTAAATTATGTCCAGTTTGGGGCCAGGGTTTTCTCAATTTAAGCGTATTTCTTTTAATCCCAGAGCAAAGGAAACCATTACGAAGGTGTAAGATGTGGCCAGCCAGATTCTTCTGTTCATGTGCCTTCAAGAGAACTGGAAACAATGAAAAATGTTGATACCGGCGTCTCAAGTGACCAGTTGCTTAAAATAGTCAATGGAAGCCATCAGGTTATTTTCTAGATTCTTATATAATGACTTATGAGTTGGAGGCGGCTGGTAGGATTTCATGATCTTACTTTTGATTTTTTTGTTTTTTTGCTTGCAATGTAGCCAAGGTTGAACAATTCCGGTCTCTGGAACATCCCGGGAAATACAACTATTTCTGGACATAGTCAACTGGATATGCTATCTTTGACAAACCTTGAGGAATCCCTTGACAGAGAGTTGGAGGAAGCACAAGAACGTAAACACCTTTGTGAAATTGAAGAAAGAAATGCTCTTAAGGTTTATAGAAAGGCACAGAGATCTTTGATCGAGGCAAATGCTAGATGTGCAGAACTTTACAGTAAGAGAGAAAGTTTATCTGCTCACTATGGATCTCTCATTGTGGGGGACACCAGATTGTTGTGGCCTTCTATACATCGTGAGCACCCTGAAAATGGGTCGCATTTCGTGAATAATGGTACTGAAAACATCGTTTTGGCAACCAAAACGAACATCCCTCAGCATACTCAGCTAGAAAGCAACCAGAGATATAACAATGAATATGGCGGCAGTCATACTCTACCTCGTTCCCGTAGTGGACAGAATTTGGGATCAGAGCTGTGCAGTGATCTTGATGCTAGTACGTCGGATGGATTGCATTGCTGTAACAAGCAAACTTTAAGTAGAATATGCTCCCCGTCAAGTGATGCAAACATGTTGCCAGATGACGAGTCATTTCCAGTGGACCATCAGTCTACCGAGGAGAACCTTGGAAATCAAGCTGGAAATCTTGAGCAAACACCAGTCAATCAGAATTCTTTGATTCTCGAAGCATCATTAAGATCTAAATTATTTGAGCGTCTAAGCATGAGGGAAGAATCTAAAGGTGGCACATGTTTCAATGGAGAGACTGTGATAGATAGAGGGGATGAAAGTGATGTTGCAAGTGAACAAACCCAGAAAGATGGCTGTAGCCCTGTCTCAGAAAAATATCAGCATACTGATTCTAGAGGTAAGTAGTTTATTTATAAGTTATTAGCATTTTGCTTAGTTATTTTATGAAATATCAATCTTGTGCGTGGCTGGCCATCTGAATTTTCTTTCAAATGTCTACTCTTGGAGATGATTGAGCTAACTTGTGGATAGCAAATGCATGAACTAGCGCCAAATTCGGTGGCCTCGTGACTGTGTTCCCAAAGCATTATCCGAGATAGCTGAACCAATGCATGGTGTCAATGTGCTGAACTTTTATTTTTCTTTTCAGTAACACGTCTTCCTGTTTTTAATTTCAGAGCCAGGCGTCAATAAGCTGCAAGGAAGTCCCTCTGAACCACCAGTTGAACAGTGTGCAATCGAGGAAAATTCGCTGAATTTTCAATCATCTATAAATATGGAGTCCCATAGTATTTCACCAGAGGATGGCCTTTTATCATGTGCAGCTTTGACAGGCCCTTTATTTCGGAGCACGATCAATCATCTAAAAGTCCCTGGGTCTTCCATTACGTCTCTGGGACCAGAACATGCACTTCAAAAGAAGTCATATAGCCTATATAGTGATGAAAGACAATGTAGGAGCTTGACTGAAACTCCAGTATATGAGAAAGAAATTGGCTTCTACACCTGTAATTTGAAGGTGGACCCTTTTCGGCCTTTCTGCATGTACGAGTTACGTGGAAGGTGCAATAATGATGAATGTTCTTGGCAACATTTCAAAGATTTCTCTGATGACAGTTTGCTTCAAAGTCTAAATGATCCTCCTGGTACGGCAGAAAATGTGTATTTAAGAGTTCTAGATATGCTGTTTCTTTGCTAGAATTCTTAATTTGTTGGTGTTGCAGATTGTAGTGCTGGGTCAAGTGTACATCAGAAGAAACATAATTCTTCCAGAGGATACCAGATTGTTGAGGTGGAGCTTTCACCAACTTATCTAGTCTGCTTGGATACGATGAAGGTTGATTCGTGGTCTTATGAGTCCGTTCTGGCTCAAAGATGTGGGCAAATATGGTGGAAGCACTTTAGTGTCTGCCTAGCCTCATCGAACTCCCTTTGCAAGAATATACCGGCAAGTGAACATGAAGGTCGAATTGATGTCCTAGGAAATTCAAGAGCATACTCATCATATTTTAAACATAGCATGATGGTTTGTCTTTTTTTTTCTCTCTTTATATTAACCTTTAGTTATGCTTATAGCTAGCTGCAGATCTGACCCGTGCTGTATTCTTTTATTGACGTGTTACCATCTTGCACTGACCTGCTTGGTACATTCGTAGAATCCCCTTAAACAAGGTTCAGATGCTGCTGTTGAACCTGTGGAAATGGCTCTTATTATTTTCGGTCGGGAAGTTGACCAGACAAAAGGCTTGATCCAGGCAATGCTGTTTGATTCCTGTTAATATTGTGTTGTATTAAATGATTCAAATTTAGCTCTCGTTCTAATTCTGATGGCAGATTTTTCAGGCCCTTTCTGTGCTTTCACGAGGTCTTGAACGTGACCCAACTTCTGAGATTCTTTGGACTGTTTATCTCCTGATTTATTATGCGAATGAAGGATCGAATGGGAAAGATATGTGTTCTCATGGGGTATGTTATTGCCTGCATCTACGTAATCACAAATGTGCATATTATGATTGATTGTTTGTGTATGCCTGCATGTATAGATATATATATATATGTGATAATTTATATCGTAATATAAGAACATTGGTGATTGTGATACACCCAAGATTGATTTGGCGGGTGGTTTCTCATAGTGTTTTATAGTTTTCGAACTTATATATTGCCTATGCATATCTTCATCTTTTTCAGTACATTATCCAAATTGCTCGTTCATTTTGCATCTTTCTTATGGAACGCTTTGATACTTAACAATTTCGTGGCCTGGTTTATATGGGATAACATTTCAACTTTTCAGGTCAAACAATGTAGCAGCTCATATGTAATATGGCTTATGTACATCAACAGTCGGGGACAACTTACCGACCAGTTAACTGCATACGATGCTGCGCTCTCGGCTCTCTGCAACCATGCATCTGGGTCTATTGACAGGAATCATGCCAGCGCTTGCATATTAGATCTTTTGTTGCAGATGTTCAACCTCTTGTGCATTTCTGGGAATGTTTCAAAGGCAGTCCAGAGAATATCCAAGCTTCAGGCTCCAGCAGCAGTTTCTGATGACCCTGACTTTTCAATGATGTCTCACATTCTCACATGCTTAACATTTTCTGACAAATGTGTGTTCTGGATTTCTTGTGTCTACTTAGTTATTTACAGGAAGCTGCCTGATTCTTTTGTCCACCGACTTGAGATGGAGAAGGAACTACTAGAAATAGAGTGGCCTTCTGTTAATTTGGTAGGGGATCTGAAGCAGATGGCTCTCGGAATATTTGAGAAAGGGATGCGCTCAGTAGAACTTTGTACTAGCGATGGGTCGTCGGAAAATGGAAAACAAGAGCGAACTGCCGGGCTATTTGCTCTGAACCGCGCCCTGTTTATGATTGCAGTTAATGAGATAGGACACTGTAGGGACATTGTGAAGACATCAGTTAGTCTCTACCCATCTTGCTTGGAGCTGAAACTGTTAGCAGCTAGAATGAAACCAAATGAGTCGAAAAAAACATTGTCGTCTGGGTTTGATGAGCTTCTAAAGCAGGAACCAAAAGAGTCTTCAGATATACAGTGGATTTGGAACCAGTACGCTGAATATGCTTTGCAAGGAGGAAAGTACGACTTGGCAAGAGAAATCATGTCCCGATGGTATGTATTGTCCAGTAAGAAAAGGACAGTACTGGCTAATGAAGAAGAAGAAGAAGGTGATGATAGTTTGATGAAATCAGCTTTATCAGATCTGAAGCTTGCATCAGTTCAAGTGGATGTGATGTTTGGATATCTTAATCTCTCTCTCCATTATCTACTGCAGAGTAACTGGACCGGGGCTCGCTCGGCCATTGACCAAGCACTAAAAGCTACATCTCCTGAGCATTTTATGCACTGTCTGAGAGAGCATGCTGTGTTTCAGCTAATCAGTGAGTTGCAAGCAACTGGTGAATTCTCAATCAACCTACAACTGAGATTACTCAACTCTTATTTGGACCGAGCAAGCTCTTTACCTTTAAAAGAGCCACTATCATGGAAATTCATCAGCAACAGCGCTGAGAAACCGAGAGTGAGGAAGCTAGTCACTAACCTTCTGGCTCCAATTTCATCTGAACACTTAGTGGTAAATGTTGCCCTTGAAGCATGGCACGGACCATCACTCGTACCCGAGAAGCTGAGTAAACAAAAGGAATTGGTCGATTTTGTGGAAGCTATCTTAGGGTTGGTTCCGTGCAATTACCCGCTGGCTTTGTCTGTAAGCAAGCTATTAAGGAAAGAAGAGCAACATTCGGATTCCGGTTCTTCGGGTATTCATTTCTGGGCGGGTCTGAATCTGGTGAATACAATCTCTTGTGCCATACCAGTAGCTCCTGAGTATATATGGGTAGAGGCTGGAGAAATATTGAGCAATATAAATGGTTTCAAGACACGAGCTGAGAGATTCTTGAGTAAAGCTGTGTCTGTGTATCCAATGTCAGTGAAGCTATGGAGATGTTATCGGAGTTTATGTAGAAGTATAGAAGAGAGAAGAGGCATTGAGATCGAAGAAGCAGCTTTAAAGAAAGGAATCAAGATTGATTGAGATTTTGAAAGTGGCACTCGTCTTGTGTTTTCCCTTATATATATATTAGCCAATGCAAGAGGAGGGAGTATAGTCAAGGGGGGAATTTTGGAGAAAGAAGAAAGAAAATACGGTTTGAGAAAAGGTAAAGTGAATACCAATTTTATACGTTTGTCCTGTCTACTTATGATTTTGTTTTGTTTTTTAGCTTTGAACTTCTTTATATAAAACGTTTTGTTGGAAGCTGATATCTTTTTGAAATCGTAAAATTTCAAATATAATTAGCTGAAATATAGTCTTTCGTGATTTTTTATGTAGATTGAGTAAAAATCATGTCGCAATCAGAACTACCTTCTCGTTCAAACAAAGTAAATACTTGATAGCGTAAGTCTTGTGGTGAACATAAATTCAGATACAAAGCTTTGTATGTATTGTTTATAGATCATATTTAATCAAGCAAGCAATGAGTCAACTAGGACCGATTGAAGAAACCAATCACTTTACGACCAACATTTTTCCTCGTAGCCTCTCCCTCATAACTTACCACATTTAAGGGAGAAGACGAATAATAGCAGAGTGGATTTTAGAAGAAAGAAAGCCCATAATCTCTTTGGTTACGAAGCCCACTAAATAATTTTTATTCAAAAAAAAAAAAGAGAAGAGGGCCCAACCGGGTTCGAACCGGTGACCTATTGATCTGCAGTCAATTGCTCTACCACTGAGCTATGGACCCTTGATGTTTTTTACTGTATAATCAGATTTATATAACCAGTTGAAAGATAATCCCACGGATACATGCAACTCTGTATTCAACCAATCATATTACAATACAAAATCTACATGATAAGAAGAAAAGGCAAAAAAATTGGGTATTCTTAAACTTGGATCCAACTACAAGCAGGAACTTTCTTGATTCTTGATCCATCATTAGCCTCTCCCAATCTCCGTTCTTGACCATAATGAGAAGGATTTAGTGGCTCAAGTTTAACAAGCTGACACAATGCAGCGTTACTTAACCACAAATTACAATACATTCTTGAACAACTCAATAAAGCTCCCCACACTCCTACACTTGCTTTCACTCTCATTCTTCTCACCATCTCCACAGCTTCACCAAACAAACCAGCTTTCCCTAATAGATCAACCATACAAGCATAATGTTCAACTTCTGCTTCGATCTTGTGCCTCTCTTCCATCTCCTTGAACATTCGTTTCCCTTCTTCGACTAAACCCGCATGTCTACAAGCTGAAAGAACACTGAGAAAGGAAAGAGAGTCTAGTTTAAGTTCGTTTTCTTGCATAAACGAGATAAGTGAGACCGCACAGCTGGCTAAACCATTGAGGGCGTAAGCAGAGAGCATAGTGTTCCATGAAACCATGTCTTTGTTTCTTATCTCCATAAAGCATCTCTCGGAAGATTCGATCATTCCACATCTCGCATACATATCAACAAGGCTATTTCCTACGGGCGTGTAGGAACAAAATCCAAACCGGATTAGACTGGCTTGAACTGACATCCCTAATCTCAACCCTGCTAATTGTGCTGCTGCGTGTAAGAGGCTAACAAATGTGACTATATTTGGCTGAAAACTCTCAACCTTCATGTGAAGAAAAGCGGTAATAGCTTCTTCAGCTTGGCCATGGAGTAAGTACCCATTCATCATTATATTCCAAGATACGGTACTTTTCTCGAATCCACACCTGTCAAACAAAGATTTTGCTGCAGCGAGGGCGTCACATTTGGTGAACATATCGATCAGAGCATGAGCCACATGACATTCTGAATCGAACCCATGTTTTATAATTTGGCCGTAGACACAAGAACCTCGATCATAGTCACTACAGAGTGCACAAGTTTGAAGCAAACCAACCATTGTTCCCGAGTCTGCGCATACTCCGTGTAACTTCATATTATTGTACACATCAAATGCTTTACCGGCATCACCAATCTGTGTATACCCTTGTGCTAGAGCGTTGAATGCTACGGCATCTTTAACTGGCAGTCTTTCAAAAGCTTTAAGCGCGAGAGAAAAGAGACCACTTTTGGCATACACTGAAATAATAGCTGTGGCAGTTTCCAACTCAGACTCAATATCAGCCTTTATAACATAACAATGTATGCTCTTACCCAGTCTAGAGGCAGCTACTCCTGCACAAGCCGGGAGCACACTTGTCAAAGTTACAGCATTAGGCTTGACTTGTATTTTCATCATATCCCTAAACAAAGAGAGAGCATCTTCGTGATGACCAGCTTGCTCAAACGATGCAATCATGGCAGACCAAGAAACGACATCTCTATCTTTAATATTAATGAAGAGTTCTTCTGCTTTCTCCAACTCACCACATTTGGAATACATACCCATAAGAGAAGTTGCAACCGAGACGTCACCCATCATTCCTTGTTGCACTACGTATTCATGAATCGCAATCCCTTTCTCTAAGTCCCCTACATACGCAGCAGCTTGAAGAGCACTTACTACAGCTACCTTATTCATTCTAACATCATAGTTTCTCATAAGCTCAAACAACTCCAATACCTCCTCAAAGTACCCATTATTTGCATAAGCTGCCATCATTGTGCCCCATGAAGAGTCATCCTTCCTCCAAACTTCTTCAAAAATGCACTCAGCAGCATATAAATCCTCACATTTGCAATACATGTCGATCAACCCACTAGAGAAACCAGAAGCAAAACCCTTTTTCATCACAAATCCATGAAGACATCTGCACACATCGTTCCTCTCTAGCTTTGAAGCCGCAGGGATCAGATTGTAGAGACTAACATGATCAATGCCAACACAACTCAAATTCATATCACGAAACAACCGCAAGGCTTCACAAGGAAATCCATTTTGAGCCAACCCGGAAACCATAATGTTCCAAGTAACGGTATCTTTCACAGGCATTTTATCGAACACTTGCTTAGCAGAAATCAAGTCTCCAGCTTTACAGTACATTTCAACTAACGCGGTTCCTATATAAACATCAGACTCAAAACCCATCTCGGCGATCAAATCATGTATTCGTAAGCCTTCCTCCAAGTCCATAGATCCAGTGCACGCCTTCAAAGCGAAAGTGAAAGTGTACTTGTCTGGTTCCATACCTTTCTCCTCTGACATGTATCCGAATAATCCGAGAGCTTCTCTGTACAAACCGGCTCTCGTGTAGCCTCTGATCATTGAATTCCACAAAACAACACCTGGGTCTCGAACTGAGTTAAAGACGATTCGAGAAAGGTCCGGTCTTTGAAACAGAGAATAAGCATTTACGAGCTGGTTGTGAGGTTTAACGCCTGAGACGATTAAGCTGCCGTGAATTTGAAGAAGAAACCGGAGGTTCTTACATTCCCGGAGCATACGGAGGAGCACAGTGGAGGTCATTGGCATTTCACAGTCGACGAGGATGCAATTACAGGTTTTGGCGGTTTATAGGTAAAATCGTTGCAGTCTCTCGTCTTCTTCTTCGTCCACGATCACACAGAGACTGGAAAAGCGGTTATATATTTTTAAAACAAAAATTCGTGTCACCACCAATGGTAGTTAAAATGTTCAAACTTTAATCTGTTTCTGTAAATTTTAGTTTAGAAAATTGGGATTTTAGTACAAAAAGGTTATCAAATTATCGTTTTAGCCTGAAGTTTTCAAGTACTTGAAGGAGATGTAAAAGCAGAGTAGAGAGAGCATAGAGTCGTTGGAATGTCTGAAACTTATTATTACTAAAACCAATAAAACTCTCGCATCACAAAAATTTCTTTGCTTAATCAGAGACAACAAAACTATATGCTCTATGTATATTGTTGATGATATGTCCTCATGCGTGATGGATCTTCCACATGCCAGTTCTGTAACCAACAGACATCAAAGCTAGCTCCCACAACATGTTGGGAATGCTCAACATATTGACTTTAGACCCCGGGATTTCAGACCAGTTCACAGAGATCTCGAGCATTGGAATATTAAAACGCTTGCACAAGAACACCAACTCCACATCAAAGCACCACCTGCGCAGAGAGACCGTTTCAAATGAGACACTCTTATTGATTCCTTATACTGCTAGTAATCATCTATCAAATTCATAATACATTACCTTTTCAGATGAACGTTTGAGAAAAGTCTTCTAGCAGCAGCTCTAGTAAACATCTTGAAGCCACACTGCAGAAAAACAATGCTTAAACATAACTCGGTGAAACAGAGCAATTTTGCTTTGACTGCAGAAGGAAACAACAACAAAGGAGATATAAAGCCACCTGTGTATCTCGAATTCCAGGACCAGCCGCCATCAGAACCACAAGATGGAAACCTTTCATCAAAAAGTTCCGATACCATTTCCTCTGAAATCGACAGACTGAAGTCAGTTATCTAAGACACACATATATATGTACATGCATGCATAGACAAAGATTGAGGATGTATGTAGAATAGAAGTTTGCAAAACTTAACTGAAGCAAGAGCTTTCTCCTCAAGATGAGCACGAGAACCAAATGCGGATACTTGCACATCACCTATTCTGAAATCCGTATGCTTGGATGCTGGATCTCTGATTGAGTTTTCTTCTCTGGCTACTGCGAGGATCTGAGAGGCTATAGCAGATCAGGAGATTTGTAACGCAGTTTCCAGATTTTCTGAACTTTCAATAGCCAAAACAAAGGGCAAACCTGGTTTTCAAGTCTCTCTAGGTCTGTTATTTTAGTTGCTCCATCAGCATCCAACATGAGAAGTAATTCACCACGACAATGCATCATTCCCTATTTAATGCTTTCAAAAAGATAGAAAGCTTCGATTAACATTTTTCTAGAATGAAATGGCAAGCATACAGTCGACTGTGTTGAACTCACTTTTCTTATAGCTTCTCCTTTCCCTTGATTCTTCCCAAGGGGTATGACCCTTATGTTGTCGACTGTGTACTTTCTAACGAAATCAAGAGCTACTCTTTTTGTTCCATCAACACTTCCGTCATCAACAATCACCACCTAGAAAGAGAAAGAAAAATAACATACTCCACTGATTTAAAGAGGTTTAAGGAATACAATGAAGATTAAATGAGCCGTTTAGCATGAGTAAGTCGTCGGTGTTGAAAGACTAGTAAGTTTTGAGCCATACTTGTTTCTAAAAGAGCTAGGTGAAATGATCATAGGAACAAGAAACTTGAAAAGCTCATATCTACGTCAAATATCAACCTTAATGGAAAACTATTTACCTCAAAAGAAAAACTCTTGTCCTTTGTTGCACGGTCTTGAAGGTAACTGCAAATCATAGGCAAATGACAATTATGGCTCTGTAGTGTGCATAAAATCCTCCCAAGTGGAAGCAGATACACAATCCTTACAAAAAAAAAAAAAAAAAAAAGAGACTCTAAAGATGTAAACGTATGTTAACTTACTCCATCGTTTCCTCAAGAGCTGCAGGAAGTCTCTGCTCTTCGTTATATGCCGGAACTATTAATGACAAATACTTCTCCGCAGGGTCGGAGATATGAGGACAGGGAATCTGATCACAAAGTTTGAAAAGCAGGGTCAGGAAATCAGGAAACAGCGAAAATGGATTCTTCAGTCTCTCATCAAAATGCCGGATACAAAAAACACTGATTTATGTGTGGATTCAGCATTTCATAATTTGCTGAAGAAGCATAACGGAACAGATCACATTTCCTGTTGACCCACTAACCTAAGAGTGTCCAAAGTCTGTGTCTTGACAACCTATCCATCAACCACTTATCAACTTTCACAACAACAGCTAATCTAGCACTATACCCACTCAAATTTTGAAACTCCACTGCAGAACAAAAATGCAACATTTGATTCCGGAAACCACTAAAGCAACGGAAATAGCTCCCACCTTGAAGTCTACACTAACAACCTTAGCACACATTTCTTTCTAGACTGAATGCAAAGCTTCAACATTTGAAAAGGGAGCCAAATTCAATGAGTGGTTAGACCAACCCCTACATAATGTCAAAGCCCTCGTCCTAAACGCACTAGCATAACATGAATCAAGTACCCAAATCGCCAATGCAAGACCTTTCTCAAAGGAATCTCAGTTCCACTAACTATAAAAATTGGTTTTTTAGAACTGTCGTGCTTTGCCACACTTAAATCCCGGGAAATCAATTAATCCGAAACGAATGAAGAATCAAATGATACCTCTTTTAAGGATTTCGGATCTTCGAGTGCAATCACGGTCTCCACGGAACTGGGAAAATAAAATAAAATAAAAAACAGTTAAATCAATGTTTTTTCCAGAAATCGGAGCAAAAGAAAAGCAGGATAAGATACAGTAATGGAAGCCAAAAAAAATAAAAACAGAGAGAAAAACAAATCGGAAATTCGAAGAAATGGAGCGAACGTACACGTTACTGTTTCTCCTTCTCCAAGCTTCAACAACGACAACCGAGAAGACGATCAGCAGCAGCGAGAGTCCTAGCTCCGCAACTGTTAACAGAAATTCCATTGTTTGCTCCTCAGATTTTAGATCTGTTTTGCCTCACAAGAGAGAGAGAGAGAGAGAGAGAGAGAAGAAGAAGAAGAGAGATCGAATGAATCCGTGAAGAATAAGCAAGAAAAGCTAAGTTATTGATTTAATCCGTGAAGTGTAAAGGACTGTATTGCCAAATTAATTGCAAGATCATTCAAACCCTAATATAATTTCATAATAAAATGCATAGCTCCGATTTGTGAGGTCAGCCATTTCGGTTTGACTTCGTGATAGAGCCAGTTAAGTCCGGTTTCCTTCGGTTCTGTTTTAAGCAATTTTAATTTTTAACAAATTGAATACTAACTAAACCGAATATACGTCTGTGTTTATTCTAGATTTTGTTTAGGAATTCGAATTCTTGTTCTTTTTGTTTATAATTAACTTTTTACCAAGTAGTTATCTTTTAACGTTGTACGCTTGTACTCAACTATTTTGAATCAAAAGATACATTCTCTTCAGTCATCAAAATAAATATCATAAAAGCATCGTACAGATGCATTGATATACGTACAACTTAACTGCATATGGTCAATAATCATATACTGAAGATGTTTTCCGAATTAAATATTTTACTACCTAACAGATTGTGAAATAGGAACATTCCTTCTCTAATGAGATTTTTTATTTGTGTGTTTTGAAATCAGAAGATCTTGTTTCATTGGTTGAAAAAGAAAGAAAAAATATTTCTGTTTCATTTTTTTTTTTTTCTTTCTTTCTTGATCAGCTTCCACCACCTACGAAACGGTGCATGTGCTAGTGCTCGGGTTAGTAGTAGTGACCATGCCACTACCACTGAAATTACAAGCGTCGTCGGTGCGACCTTTACTCTGGTAATAAAGATTCATGACGAAGGACGATCGTGACTTCATGTTGTTGTTGTCAAAACATATCCCACCAGGTGAGATTGTCTTACAGTCGATACCTTGGCCACACACCCAATCAATATTCGCTTGTAGCTGCGCGTTTGTGGCTTCTTGTTTAGCCACGCACCATTTTCCACTCCCTCCACCGCTTCCACCATTTGTTACAACACATGTGCTAGTGCTAGGGTTGGTTGTAGTGACCATACCACTACCGCTGAAATTACAAGCGTCGTCGGTGCCACCTTTACTTTGGTAATAATCGTTCATGACGAAAGACGCTCGTGACTTCAGGTTGTTGTTGTCAAAACATACGCCACCAGGTGATATTGTCTTACAATCAATACCTTGGCCACACACCCAATCAATGTTCGCTTGAAGCTGTGCGTTTGTCGCTTCTGGTTTAGCCACGCACCATTTCCCACCGCTGCTCGGACCACTCGGACTCGGACTCGGACTCGGACCACTCGGTACACCTTTGTGACCGTCTCGTTCGACTCCAGCATCATAAACCGGAGTAAAATCCGGTTTAAATAGCCCCCAATTTTTCTCAACGGTCCCCCCCGGTTTCCCATCCTCATTGAACAATGCGAAGATGAAGATTTCGATGTGGCGTTCGGGCATAAGAGGTGTCCCTATGACCTTTTCACGCTTAATGATGTTAAGGTTGTAGTTTGCAGCGTTTTGAGGCGTGCACCATGCGGCGTCACAAGCGCTAGGCCAACCGGTTTCACCTACAATGATGTCTACGTCGCCATAGCCAAGAGCATTCATAGCTGAGTAAGTTGCATCCATCACTGCGTCGAACATGTTGGTGTAGGTTTGGTGTGTGTTAGGATCGGTTATAGCATTTGACGGACCAAATGATGCGTAATTGACATTGTTCGGGTCCATCATAAAAAAAGTGTAGGCGTTGAACATGAATGGGGACTTGGCTTGACGATGGAACTCCAAGATCTTAGTAAAAAAGTCTTTTTGGTCGTCGAGAAATCTGCTTTGGCTTGGTGCATTTGCGTTATAGCCTACGGTAAACGCATGTGGAGTTGTCACCTTAAACAAAAATCACATAATGGTGTTAAATTTTACATTAATAGTACTTATCAACATTACAATAATAATTTCTAACAAAAAAAAACTTGCAATAATATATAGATTCATGTACATCTGTAAGATAACACACTTTGTATTTCAAAGTATTATACCCTTTTTATAAAGATATTAATTATTATCTAACATATTAATTTTTATAAGATAACATATTATATCTAGTGTAATATCTAGTGGTTTGTCTTACGTATCGTATTCAAATTCAAACCCCCCGTAATGCGTATTATTGACAAACAAACATGGTCCGTATCATCATGACCTGAAACTGACCTTGATATCTGTGAGACCGGAAGCTTTCAAAGCTTCGTTAAGACTTTGCATCGCCTGAACAAGATTTGAGATCAAGTTATTGTCTTTAGTGACAAGAATCTCGTTTCCAACACAAACGTATTTGATCTTGATCTGCTGATGAAACGGCAAGACATTGGCAGCGACCCATTGACGAGCATTATCAACGTTGACCATCGCTGGAATGTTACCGTTAGGGACCATCATGGTGACGTTGATCCCAGTGCCTGCTAGGGCTCGGAGGATGTCGGGATTCGCATCAAAGATCTTGACACTGTCAAAAATGGTATTTGTCTTGATGAAGTTGACCACTTGTTGCGGCGGTGGAAGGTTCCCTATTGTTCCGTAGTTGATACCGATAGCGGAAGTCACGGCTGAGAGTTGGAGGATCACGACCGAGACTAGGAGGAGGAAAGTAGGAGTAATAAACTGTGGCGTTTTAGCCATTGCTTTGTTTGTAAGAACGCGTTTGGATACACAACATTAGGCTAAGAATATGTGTGTATTTATACTAATGGTTCAATCTCCATTTTCTCTACATTTTTGTATTTTTGAACAATTTTACTATAGAATTCGATGTTATTAAAACTCTTGTGATATATTATCTTAGCAGTAGAAGTTAGATGATGTGGATGATAAGCAAGTGGAGATTCTATAGTAGATTCCTAAATGTGTGTATATAAAAGAAATCGTGCAACATTGAATTATAGATTATATAGATTATATACACAAAATAGAGTTGGTTTCTATATAAGAGGAAGATTATATATATTAATATATACATATATTATCTATACTATAATTTGCCAACTGATTTTTTAGAATGAAATTATTTCACTCACTTTCAGATTTTGAAAACTGGAGAGTTGGTTTAATATTCTAAAAACTTTTAAAAAACTTTGAAAACTAACCTTTGTTTTAAAAAATTTGAAAACTAATTTTTTTAGTAAGTTAAAAGACAATAAAACTAATTTTCGAAATTATAATTAAAAATAAGTAATTTTTAATAATATTTTAAATTTCAGATATATCAAAAAGAATAGTATATCTAAAAAAATTTAAATTTCTATAAACTCATTTTGCATCACTTAATCTCCATAAACTCCAAAAATCTACACCATTTTGTAAAAAGGAAAGAAATCACGCTTCATTCTCTAAAAACTTATGAAATGTTTTAAGTTTAAACTCACGTTATGTATTTATATGATAATTTAAATTTCAAATCAGATTAGTTTTCAAAAATTTCAAAAGAGGAGTTAGTTTTCAAAATATTTATAATTTGTGTAATATTGGTCAAAATTTCCACTTTGAAAAATCTAAATTGCCATTAATGAAATCAGTTATTTATGCCTTTTTGCCTTTGAATTATCCTAAATAAATTGCCATAAAATTATTTAATTACTATTCCATACCATTGTAGTTAAATTATAGAAATCTCTTTATCTATCTATCTATTACTATAAAGATTGACCCTATAGGCCATTGAGAGCGTCCACAATTAAAAAACCCAATTTAATTGGTCCACGTCAAAATTTACATAATTAAGAAATTGTCAATTTTTTAAATATGTAAGAGATAAGAAAATTAAATATATAGGATTTTAAATAACAAATAGAATCATTTTACATCATCACTAAAATTAATTAATTATTTCCTTTTTTATTTTTCAGAAAAATTTCTTAATTAAACACTTTAGAAAATAAGGAAATTAAATATATAGAATTTTAAATAACCAATAGTATCATTCCACATCATCACTGAAGTTAATTAATTATTTTTTATTTTTATTTTTCAGAAACATTTTTTAATTAAACACTTTAGAAAATAAAGATATTTTTTTTATAATAACACAAAGAAAACTATGTTATAGTAAATTAGTTATATAGATTTTAAACAATAAATATTATTGGTACATATAACTTATCTGAAACTAAGTTATATCTATTTTAAACAATCAATATTATTGGTACATATAACTTATCTAAAACTAATAAATTTTTGAAAAATTTAAATTGTTATATCGATAAAGATATGTAAGATATAAGGAAAACATATATAAGTTTTTATTAACACCAAAAATCTACTTAGAATCAAATTAGAAAATTTTTTAATTTAAAATAATGATTTCAATTAGAGGTGTTCAATCTGGTAAAACTGAACTGAACTGATACGAACCGAACCGAAATAAGTCATATGGTGTGGATTTGAATATACCATATAAACAGTATGGATGCAATTTTATGTAAACTGTGGATATTGGTAAGGTTTGAATATTAACCGAATAAACCGGAAAAACCGAATAATCTTAAATAAAGCAGTCTCTTCTTCTCTTTATATAAATACTTTTTGATCATCAATTCAAACAAAATTCTTCTTCTTTAATCATTTTCAAAAAAAATATTTCTTTATTTCTCGACCAAAGTCACTTATATGAGGTGAATATTTGCTACTTAATTAAATTCTAATATGAAATTCGTTTAGAAGAAATGAGAAGAATGAAAAGTTTTAATCATATAAATAATCACCTAAAAATCTATAACAAATATACATAAAAATAAAACTAATTTTATATAGCATATATAAAATTAAAAAAGCTTACACTAAAATTATTTACAAAAGAATGAAGTCATGTAAAATTTAAAGAGTGGAGAATAAACCAAACAAAAAAGAAAACCAAAAACCAAGACGAACACAAAGAAAAATAAGAGTAAGAGATGAAACCAATGTTTTTAAAACCGGACCGGTAACTGAACCGAAAATGTTTTGGGTCGTGGGTCAATATGGTTCGACCGGGTTTAGCTAGGGTCAATGATATTTTAAAAATAATAATTTTAAGTTTATATATTTTTTCAATGAATATATTTATGATATTTGAACTGTATTAATATATAAGAATAGCTTCTAAATATTAAATAAATTATTTCAAAATCATAATATTTGAAAAATATTAAAATGAAAAACTGAAAAGGTAACAATTATTGAAAAAAAAAAAAATTTCATTGTTTAATTAAAAAACCCGGTTTAATACGGTTCAATGGGTCACCGTTTTTGGTTTTTTGTTGGCCGAACCCGGGTTTGTAAGCGGTCAAACTATCTATGGGTTTTAGTACTAACCCAACACGGAGATGCTTCCGGTTCATGGTTGACCTGGGTCCGACCACCGGTTCGGTCCGGTTTTAAAAACACTGGATGAAACAGAAGAAGAGTAAAAACGAAAATACTTAACTGCGAAGACGTAATATAAAAAAAAAAAAGACAAAGATGAAAAAAGAAAAATGGATAAGAAACTTGTGAAGACAAATCCGAAGAATAAATCAAATACGAACGAAAGAGATGAAACCAAAAAAGAACAAAAATGAAGAATAAAGAAGAGCGAAGACGAAGAAGAGCAAATGCGAAGATGAGTGAAAATGAATAAAAAACCAAATAAGAACAAAGAAGAAAGCAATGCAGGAGAGATTGAAGAAGAATAAATCAAAAAAAAAAATTAAAACATATAAACAAGAATGAAGAAGAAAATGAAGAACAATGATGTGCGTCGATTAGCTTCTCTTCAAATAAGTTTTACACCCCTAGAAATCTAACCTATATATTAGCTTATCTACAATAATATTAGCTTTTCTAGCTTAAATTTGTTTACACGTATATTTTAGTTTTATAGGTTTGGCTAGGTGTATCAGACATTGAAAATTTGTTCTACATAAGATTAAAGAGGTTTATACTAAAAATATTTACAAAAGATGTAGTCATGGATAATTTAAAGGGGAGAATAACCAATAGATAAAAGAAGAAAAGCTGGAAAAAACAAATTCTAGCGAAACCTAATATTTTCGACGGAAATAATTAATTATAGAAGAAATAGAAAAAAAAGAAAAAATAAGAGCAAAACGAAAATGAATACATGAGAAAAAGAGACATACAAAGATAGCAAAAAAACGAATATATAAAAGAAACCATGGAAAATAAGGCTAAACAAGGAAACCAAATAAAAAGATAAACCAAAGAATAAGAAATTGAAAACTATGCTTAACTATAATCGCATAAATTGAATAATTTATATTATTGTTAGACATTGCTCATTAAATGTGTGAATATGTAGTTGTTTAATTTTGTTTCTAATTTTTTTTTTTTTAAACTTGGTTAAGTGTATGAGATAGTGAAATTTTATTCTACATAAGATTAAATTAAGGAGGATAACAATAGAATTATTTATAAAAGGGATAAAGTCGTGGAAATGTCCAACGGAGAATAATCAAGAATAAAATAAGCTAAACAAAAAATAATATAGCAAAACCTTAGCAACTTCAACCGCCATAATTAATCATTGAAGAAACAGAAGAATAATAACCAATACGAGCACAAAAAATAAAAATAAATATAAAAAATTTGAAGCCGGAGATATGAAAGAACGAAGACAAAAAATAAATCAAAGATGAATAAAGATGAAGGAGGATATCGAATAACGGAATAAGAAACCGCAAGGACAAAAAAACTGAAGAGGAAGATGAGGAGGAGTAAAGATGAAGAAGAAACCAAAGAGGAAAAAACCGAATAAAACTGAATAGATCGAAGAAAAATAAAATAAAAATGTAACAAAAGAAAAATAATAAGAACATCGGTTCACTACAATCACCATGACCATACTAATGACGACAAAAACTTATGAATAAAAGATATTAAATCAAATTATTAATACAGAGCGCGTGTAAAAGACCTAGTTAAACCTAATGAATCCCTAATAATATATTGTTTCTTCTTCATAGGTTATAGTCCTCACGTTGAAATCGGCTTCGGGTGTGAAAAACCCTTATCACTTACGCTATAAATAATTGGATGTGATCAACCCTATAAATAATGGTTTTGGTGCGAAGTTTCTGGTATTGGTTTCAATGGGGCATGTTCTCTTATCAACAAAGCGATTTGCACTGGATTATGTTATTTCGATTAGGGTTACGCCCGTTTCGTGGATTAGTTTTATGCACGAGTTATTTGGTCTGGAATTTTCAGTTCGTGGATTTGCTTTCGGAAATATGAGAGAAGTTTTGGTTTGAATTGTATCCTCAAAGATCTAGATTAGGGTTGAACAAATCTCTGTTGAAGATGATGCTGTTTGTGTAAGTTAAGCAAGCATCACTTTCATTACATAGATAGTTTTGAGATCGAATTTATTATTGGCTACAATGGCTTCATATGGGACGGGTTATACGTTTGAAAATAGAGATCCTGTAATTATATGATTAGAAGAAAGGAAGATGAGATGATCTCATCCTCCACCAAGAACACAGGAAAAGAGCAAAGCTATACTCCATTCTAGACTCGACAAAGCATATGCAAAATCGGGAATGCAATATGTGTCTTGTCTAATCTAGGCTTCACCGTGACTCTAGAATTGATCACGAAGACTGTTTACATCGGCAACTCGAAGGATATCGACTTACACGACATGCTTGCATCAGAGTTTCACGTGGTGGCGAAGGATGAAACCGAAATAAGACGTGTGCAAAGAGGAAGAAGTGAAAAGACCCAAACAGAGCGGCTATGAAAGCTTGAGACTTTGTTGTTGATACAACAGATAAGAAGACGTAACGTGTATTAATTAGATCATGACTGTTCACTCTAATGCTTCCGCAAGCTCTTTTTTTTTTGTGCGCCAATAATTGAAAGCTCTATTTGACTTGCTATGTTTTCTGTGTGCATTCGATCTTAAAGCTTATATGAAGTCGCAATAGAAATTTGAATATAATTTTTTTTATTCTAATTAAAATATGTTAAATATATACAGTAGAAACTTTATAAATTTTTATTTGATAAATTAATTTCTAGTCTCAAACTAAGTTTTTAATCCAAATAATCTCTCGGTAAATTAATAATTTGCAAAACTAATAAAATATCATTATCCCAATATTATTAATTTATAAAGTTTCTACTGTACAAATGGATTCACAATGTGCAGGCCAATCACCTAGTTAGTTCATAATACATATGAATATATTATTGGTTTCATAAATAAACAAAATAAAGGTGGTTCATACAAAAACATATAGTATTAGTTCATAAATTAATTGGAATAATATCATTTGGATAAGGCAGTCTGTGTATAACATATATTAGCTCACTGAGTTTTAGAAACAAGATATAATTGATATGTTTTACTAAATGTGTCTTTATATATTTGTGGAAAGATATAAACAACTTCAATAGTTTTAAACTGGAGGACCGCCTCGTGCGACTCCAACGTCATAAACCGGAGAAAAATCCGGTTTGAATAGCCCCCAATTTTTCTCACGGGTCCCTCCAGGTTTCCCATCCTCATTGAACAATGCGAAGATGAAGATTTCGATGTGGCGGTTGGGCATAAGAGGTGTCCCTATGGCATTTTGACGCTTCATGATGTTACGGTTGAAGTTTGCAGCGTTTTGAGGCGTGCACCATGCGGCATCACAAGCGCTAGGCCAACCGGTTTCCCCTACAACTATATCTATGTCGCCATAGCCAAGAGCATTTATAGCTGAGTATGTTGCATCCATCACTGCGTCGAACATGTTGGTGTAGGTGAGGCGTGTGTTAGGATCCGTTATAGCTTTTGAAGGACCAAATATTGCGTAATTCACATTGTTCGGGTCCATCATGAAAAAAGTGTAGACGTTGAACATGAATGGGGACTTGGTGTCATGATGAAACATCAAGATCTTGGTAAAAAAGTCTTTTTGATCGTCATGAAATCTGCTTTGGCTTGGTGCATTTTGGTTATAGCTTACGGGATACGCATGTGGAGTTGTCACCTAGCTCATTAAATTACGTAATGGTTAATTCTACATTAGTACATATTATCAACTTACAATAATAATTTATAGCAAGAAAATAATTACAATAATATATAGATTAATCATGTACGTCTTGTGTATAATAATAACATAACACACTTTTTATTTATTTCAAAGTATATTTTTAGTAAGATATTAATTATTATCTAACATGTAGTATATAGTGGTTTGTCAAATTCAAATCCCATAATGCGTATAAATGATAAAAAAAAAAAAAAAAAAACATGGTCCATATCATCATGACCTGAAACTGACCTTCATATATGTGAGACCGAAAGATTTCAAAGCTTCGTTAAGACTTTGCATCGCCGGAACAAGTTTTGAGATCAAGTTATTGTCTTTAGTGAGAAGAATCTCGTTTCCAACACAAATGTATTTGATCTTGATCTGCTGATGAAACGGCAAGACATTGGCAGCGACCCATTGACGAGCATTAACAACGTTGACCATCGCTGGAATGTTACCGTTAGGGACCATAATGGTGACAGTGATCCCAGTGCCAGCTAGGGCTCGGAGGATGTCGGGATTAGCATCAAAAATCTTGACACTGTCAAAAATGGTTTTTGTCTTGATGAAGTTGACCACTTTTTGCGGCGGTGGAAGGTTCCCTATTGTTCCGTAGTTGATTCCGATAGCGGAAGTAACGGCTGAGAGTTGGAGGATCACGACCGAGACTAGGAGGAGGAAAGTAGGAGTAATAAACGGAGACGTTTTAGCCATTGCTTTGTTTGTAAGAACGTGTTTGGATACACAACATTAGGCTAAGAATATGTGTATTTATACTAATAGTTCAATCTCCATTTTCTCTACAATTTTGGACTTTTGAACAATTTTACTATAGGATTCGGTGTTATTAAAACTCTTGTGATATATTATCTTAGCAGTAGAGAAGTGTTAGATGATGTGATTCTATAGTAGATTCGTGGAGATTCTATAGTAGATTCGATAGTAGATTCTATAGTAGATTCCTAAGTGTGTGTAATATAAAAGAAATCGTGCAATATTGAATTACAGATTATATACACAAAATAGAGTTGGTTTCTATATAAGAGGAAGATCGATTTTAAATAACGAATAGAATCATTTTACATCACTAAATTAATTAATTATTTCTTTTTTTATTTTTCAGAAAAATTTCTTAATTAAACACTTTAGAAAATAAGGAAATTAAATATATAGAATTTTAAATAACCAATAGTATCATTCCACATCATCACTAAAGTTAATTAATTATTTTTATTTTTATTTTTCAGAAATGTTTTTTAATTAAACAATTTAGAAAATAAAGATTTTTTTTTTATAACAACAAAAAGAAAACTATGTTATAGTAAATTAGTTATATAGATTTTAAACAATAAATATTATTGGTACATATAACTTATCTGAAACTAAGTTATATAGATTTTAAACAATCAATATTATTGGTACATATAACTTATCTAAAACTAATAAATTGTTGGAAAATTTAAATTGTAATATCGATAAAGATATGTAAGATATAAGGAAAACATGTATAAGTTTTTATTAACACCAAAAATCTACTTAGAATCAAATTAGAATTTTTTTTTTTAATTTAAAATAAGGATTTCAATTAGAGGTGTTCAATCTGGTAAAACCGAACTGAACCGATACGAACCGAACCGAAATAAGTCATATGGTGTGGATTTGAATATACCATATATATAAACAGTATGGATGCAATTTTATGTAAACTGTGGATATTGGTAAGGTTTGAATATTAACCGAATAAACCGCAAAAACCGAATAATCTTAAATAAAGCAGTCTCTTCTTCTCTTTATATAAATACTATTTTGATCATCAATTCAAACAAAATTCTTCTTCTTTAATCATTTTCAAAAAAAAATATTTCTTTATTTCTCGACCAAAGTCACTTATATGAGGTGAATATTTGCTTTACTAATTAAGTGATTAAATTCTAATATGAAATTCGTTTAGAAGAAATGAGAAGAATGAAAAATTTTAATCATATAAATAATCACCTAAAAATCTATAACAAATATACATAAAAATAAAACTAATTTTATATAGCATATATAAAATTAAAAAAGCTTACACTAAAATTATTTACAAAAGAATGAAGTCATGTAAAATTTAAAGAGTGGAGAATAAACCAAACAAAAAAGAAAACCAAAAACCAAGACGAACACAAAGAAAAATAAGAGTAAGAGATGAAACCAATGTTTTTAAAACCGGACCGGTAACTGAACCGAAAATGTTTTGGGTCGTGGGTCAATATAGTTCGACCGGGTTTAGCTAGGGTCAATGATATTTTAAAAATAATAATTTTAAGTTTATATATTTTTTCAATGAATATATTTATGATATTTGAACTGTATTAATATATAAGAATAGCTTCTAAATATTAAATAAATTATTTCAAAATCATAATATTTGAAAAATATTAAAATGAAAAACTGAAAAGGTAACAATTATTGGAAAAAAAAAAAAAAATTCATTGTTTAATTAAAAAACCCGGTTCAATACGGTTCAATGGGTCACCGTTTTTGGTTTTTTGTTGGCCGAACCCGGGTTTGTAAGCGGTCAAACTATCTATAGGTTTTAGTACTAACCCAACACGGAGATGCTTCCGGTTCATGGTTGACCTGGGTCCGACCACCGGTTCGGTCCGGTTTTAAAAACACTGGATGAAATAGAAGAAGAGTAAAAACGAAAATACTTAACTGCGAAGACGTAATATAAAAAAAAAAAAAAAAGACAAAGATGAAAAAAGAAAAATGGATAAGAAACTTGTGAAGACAAATCCGAAGAATAAATCAAATACGAACGAAAGAGATGAAACCAAGCAAGAACAAAAATGAAGAATAAAGAAGAGCGAAGACGAAGAAGAGCAAAAAAATGCGAAGATGAGTGAAAATGAATAAAAAACCAAATAAGAACAAAGAAGAAAGCAATGCAGGAGAGATTGAAGAAGAATAAATCAAAAAAAAAAATTAAAACATATAAACAAGAATGAAGAAGAAAATGAAGAACAATGATGTGCGTCGATTAGCTTCTCTTCAAATAAGTTTTACACCCCTAGAAATCTAACCTATATATTAGCTTATCTACAATAATATTAGCTTTTCTAGCTTAAATTTGTTTACACGTATATTTTAGTTTTATAGGTTTGGCTAGGTGTATCAGACATTGAAAATTTGTTCTACATAAGATTAAAGAGGTTTATACTAAAAATATTTACAAAAGATGTAGTCATGGATAATTTAAAGGGGAGAATAACCAATAGATGAAAGAAGAAAAGCTGGAAAAAACAAATTCTAGCGAAACCTAATATTTTCGACGGAAATAATTAATTATAGAAGAAATAGAAAAATAAGAAAAAATAAGAGCAAAACGAAAATGAATACATGAGAAAAAGAGACATACAAAGATAGCAAAAAAACGAATATATAAAAGAAACCATGGAAAATAAGGCTAAACAAGGAAACCAAATAAAAAGATAAACCAAAGAATAAGAAATTGAAAACTATGCTTAACTATAATCGCATAAATTGAATAATTTATATTATTGTTAGACATTGCTCATTAAATGTGTGAATATGTAGTTGTTTAATTTTGTTTCTAATTTTTTTTTTTTTAAACTTGGTTAAGTGTATGAGATAGTGAAATTTTATTCTACATAAGATTAAATTAAGGAGGATAACAATATAATTATTTATAAAAGGGATAAAGTCGTGGAAATGTCCAACGGAGAATAATCAAGAATAAAATAAGCTAAACAAAAAATAATATAGCAAAACCTTAGCAACTTCAACCGCCATAATTAATCATTGAAGAAACAGAAGAATAATAACCAATACGAGCACAAAAAATAAAAATAAATATAAAAAAATTGAAGACGAAGATATGAAAGAACGAAGACAAAAAATAAATCAAAGATGAATAAAGATGAAGGAGGATATCGAATAACGGAATAAGAAACCGCAAGGACAAAAAAACTGAAGAGGAAGATGAGGAGGAGTAAAGATGAAGAAGAAACCAAAGAGGAAAAAACCGAATAAAACTGAATAGATCGAAGAAAAATAAAATAAAAATGTAACAAAAGAAAAATAATAAGAACATCGGTTCACTACAATCACCATGACCATACTAATGACGACAAAAACTTATGAATAAAAGATATTAAATCAAATTATTAATACAGAGCGCGTGTAAAAGACCTAGTTAAACCTAATGAATCCCTAATAATATATTGTTTCTTCTTCATAGGTTATAGTCCTCACGTTGAAATCGGCTTCGGGTGTGAAAAACCCTTATCACTTACGCTATAAATAATTGGATGTGATCAACCCTATAAATAATGGTTTTGGTGCGAAGTTTCTGGTATTGGTTTCAATGGGGCATGTTCTCTTATCAACAAAGCGATTTGCACTGGATTATGTTATTTCGATTAGGGTTACGCCCGTTTCGTGGATTAGTTTTATGCACGAGTTATTTGGTCTGGAATTTTCAGTTCGTGGATTTGCTTTCGGAAATATGAGAGAAGTTTTGGTTTGAATTGTATCCTCAAAGATCTAGATTAGGGTTGAACAAATCTCTGTTGAAGATGATGCTGTTTGTGTAAGTTAAGCAAGCATCACTTTCATTACATAGATAGTTTTGAGATCGAATTTATTATTGGCTACAATGGCTTCATATGGGACGGGTTATACGTTTGAAAATAGAGATCCTGTAATTATATGATTAGAAGAAAGGAAGATGAGATGATCTCATCCTCCACCAAGAACACAGGAAAAGAGCAAAGCTATACTCCATTCTAGACTCGACAAAGCATATGCAAAATCGGGAATGCAATATGTGTCTTGTCTAATCTAGGCTTCACCGTGACTCTAGAATTGATCACGAAGACTGTTTACATCGGCAACTCGAAGGATATCGACTTACACGACATGCTTGCATCAGAGTTTCACGTGGTGGCGAAGGATGAAACCGAAATAAGACGTGTGCAAAGAGGAAGAAGTGAAAAGACCCAAACAGAGCGGCTATGAAAGCTTGAGACTTTGTTGTTGATACAACAGATAAGAAGACGTAACGTGTATTAATTAGATCATGACTGTTCACTCTAATGCTTCCGCAAGCTCTTTTTTTTTTGTGCGCCAATAATTGAAAGCTCTATTTGACTTGCTATGTTTTCTGTGTGCATTCGATCTTAAAGCTTATATGAAGTCGCAATAGAAATTTGAATATAATTTTTTTTATTCTAATTAAAATATGTTAAATATATACAGTAGAAACTTTATAAATTTTTATTTGATAAATTAATTTCTAGTCTCAAACTAAGTTTTTAATCCAAATAATCTCTCGGTAAATTAATAATTTGCAAAACTAATAAAATATCATTATCCCAATATTATTAATTTATAAAGTTTCTACTGTACAAATGGATTCACAATGTGCAGGCCAATCACCTAGTTAGTTCATAATACATATGAATATATTATTGGTTTCATAAATAAACAAAATAAAGGTGGTTCATACAAAAACATATAGTATTAGTTCATAAATTAATTGGAATAATATCATTTGGATAAGGCAGTCTGTGTATAACATATATTAGCTCACTGAGTTTTAGAAACAAGATATAATTGATATGTTTTACTAAATGTGTCTTTATATATTTGTGGAAAGATATAAACAACTTCAATAGTTTTAAACTGGAGGACCGCCTCGTGCGACTCCAACGTCATAAACCGGAGAAAAATCCGGTTTGAATAGCCCCCAATTTTTCTCACGGGTCCCTCCAGGTTTCCCATCCTCATTGAACAATGCGAAGATGAAGATTTCGATGTGGCGGTTGGGCATAAGAGGTGTCCCTATGGCATTTTGACGCTTCATGATGTTACGGTTGAAGTTTGCAGCGTTTTGAGGCGTGCACCATGCGGCATCACAAGCGCTAGGCCAACCGGTTTCCCCTACAACTATATCTATGTCGCCATAGCCAAGAGCATTTATAGCTGAGTATGTTGCATCCATCACTGCGTCGAACATGTTGGTGTAGGTGAGGCGTGTGTTAGGATCCGTTATAGCTTTTGAAGGACCAAATATTGCGTAATTCACATTGTTCGGGTCCATCATGAAAAAAGTGTAGACGTTGAACATGAATGGGGACTTGGTGTCATGATGAAACATCAAGATCTTGGTAAAAAAGTCTTTTTGATCGTCATGAAATCTGCTTTGGCTTGGTGCATTTTGGTTATAGCTTACGGGATACGCATGTGGAGTTGTCACCTAGCTCATTAAATTACGTAATGGTTAATTCTACATTAGTACATATTATCAACTTACAATAATAATTTATAGCAAGAAAATAATTACAATAATATATAGATTAATCATGTACGTCTTGTGTATAATAATAACATAACACACTTTTTATTTATTTCAAAGTATATTTTTAGTAAGATATTAATTATTATCTAACATGTAGTATATAGTGGTTTGTCAAATTCAAATCCCATAATGCGTATAAATGATAAAAAAAAAAAAAAAAAAACATGGTCCATATCATCATGACCTGAAACTGACCTTCATATATGTGAGACCGAAAGATTTCAAAGCTTCGTTAAGACTTTGCATCGCCGGAACAAGTTTTGAGATCAAGTTATTGTCTTTAGTGAGAAGAATCTCGTTTCCAACACAAATGTATTTGATCTTGATCTGCTGATGAAACGGCAAGACATTGGCAGCGACCCATTGACGAGCATTAACAACGTTGACCATCGCTGGAATGTTACCGTTAGGGACCATAATGGTGACAGTGATCCCAGTGCCAGCTAGGGCTCGGAGGATGTCGGGATTAGCATCAAAAATCTTGACACTGTCAAAAATGGTTTTTGTCTTGATGAAGTTGACCACTTTTTGCGGCGGTGGAAGGTTCCCTATTGTTCCGTAGTTGATTCCGATAGCGGAAGTAACGGCTGAGAGTTGGAGGATCACGACCGAGACTAGGAGGAGGAAAGTAGGAGTAATAAACGGAGACGTTTTAGCCATTGCTTTGTTTGTAAGAACGTGTTTGGATACACAACATTAGGCTAAGAATATGTGTATTTATACTAATAGTTCAATCTCCATTTTCTCTACAATTTTGGACTTTTGAACAATTTTACTATAGGATTCGGTGTTATTAAAACTCTTGTGATATATTATCTTAGCAGTAGAGAAGTGTTAGATGATGTGATTCTATAGTAGATTCGTGGAGATTCTATAGTAGATTCGATAGTAGATTCTATAGTAGATTCCTAAGTGTGTGTAATATAAAAGAAATCGTGCAATATTGAATTACAGATTATATACACAAAATAGAGTTGGTTTCTATATAAGAGGAAGATCGATTTTAAATAACGAATAGAATCATTTTACATCACTAAATTAATTAATTATTTCTTTTTTTATTTTTCAGAAAAATTTCTTAATTAAACACTTTAGAAAATAAGGAAATTAAATATATAGAATTTTAAATAACCAATAGTATCATTCCACATCATCACTAAAGTTAATTAATTATTTTTATTTTTATTTTTCAGAAATGTTTTTTAATTAAACAATTTAGAAAATAAAGATTTTTTTTTTATAACAACAAAAAGAAAACTATGTTATAGTAAATTAGTTATATAGATTTTAAACAATAAATATTATTGGTACATATAACTTATCTGAAACTAAGTTATATAGATTTTAAACAATCAATATTATTGGTACATATAACTTATCTAAAACTAATAAATTGTTGGAAAATTTAAATTGTAATATCGATAAAGATATGTAAGATATAAGGAAAACATGTATAAGTTTTTATTAACACCAAAAATCTACTTAGAATCAAATTAGAATTTTTTTTTTTAATTTAAAATAAGGATTTCAATTAGAGGTGTTCAATCTGGTAAAACCGAACTGAACCGATACGAACCGAACCGAAATAAGTCATATGGTGTGGATTTGAATATACCATATATATAAACAGTATGGATGCAATTTTATGTAAACTGTGGATATTGGTAAGGTTTGAATATTAACCGAATAAACCGCAAAAACCGAATAATCTTAAATAAAGCAGTCTCTTCTTCTCTTTATATAAATACTATTTTGATCATCAATTCAAACAAAATTCTTCTTCTTTAATCATTTTCAAAAAAAAATATTTCTTTATTTCTCGACCAAAGTCACTTATATGAGGTGAATATTTGCTTTACTAATTAAGTGATTAAATTCTAATATGAAATTCGTTTAGAAGAAATGAGAAGAATGAAAAATTTTAATCATATAAATAATCACCTAAAAATCTATAACAAATATACATAAAAATAAAACTAATTTTATATAGCATATATAAAATTAAAAAAGCTTACACTAAAATTATTTACAAAAGAATGAAGTCATGTAAAATTTAAAGAGTGGAGAATAAACCAAACAAAAAAGAAAACCAAAAACCAAGACGAACACAAAGAAAAATAAGAGTAAGAGATGAAACCAATGTTTTTAAAACCGGACCGGTAACTGAACCGAAAATGTTTTGGGTCGTGGGTCAATATAGTTCGACCGGGTTTAGCTAGGGTCAATGATATTTTAAAAATAATAATTTTAAGTTTATATATTTTTTCAATGAATATATTTATGATATTTGAACTGTATTAATATATAAGAATAGCTTCTAAATATTAAATAAATTATTTCAAAATCATAATATTTGAAAAATATTAAAATGAAAAACTGAAAAGGTAACAATTATTGGAAAAAAAAAAAAATTCATTGTTTAATTAAAAAACCCGGTTCAATACGGTTCAATGGGTCACCGTTTTTGGTTTTTTGTTGGCCGAACCCGGGTTTGTAAGCGGTCAAACTATCTATAGGTTTTAGTACTAACCCAACACGGAGATGCTTCCGGTTCATGGTTGACCTGGGTCCGACCACCGGTTCGGTCCGGTTTTAAAAACACTGGATGAAACAGAAGAAGAGTAAAAACGAAAATACTTAACTGCGAAGACGTAATATAAAAAAAAAAAAAAAAGACAAAGATGAAAAAAGAAAAATGGATAAGAAACTTGTGAAGACAAATCCGAAGAATAAATCAAATACGAACGAAAGAGATGAAACCAAGCAAGAACAAAAATGAAGAATAAAGAAGAGCGAAGACGAAGAAGAGCAAAAAAATGCGAAGATGAGTGAAAATGAATAAAAAACCAAATAAGAACAAAGAAGAAAGCAATGCAGGAGAGATTGAAGAAGAATAAATCAAAAAAAAAAAATTAAAACATATAAACAAGAATGAAGAAGAAAATGAAGAACAATGATGTGCGTCGATTAGCTTCTCTTCAAATAAGTTTTACACCCCTAGAAATCTAACCTATATATTAGCTTATCTACAATAATATTAGCTTTTCTAGCTTAAATTTGTTTACACGTATATTTTAGTTTTATAGGTTTGGCTAGGTGTATCAGACATTGAAAATTTGTTCTACATAAGATTAAAGAGGTTTATACTAAAAATATTTACAAAAGATGTAGTCATGGATAATTTAAAGGGGAGAATAACCAATAGATGAAAGAAGAAAAGCTGGAAAAAACAAATTCTAGCGAAACCTAATATTTTCGACGGAAATAATTAATTATAGAAGAAATAGAAAAATAAGAAAAAATAAGAGCAAAACGAAAATGAATACATGAGAAAAAGAGACATACAAAGATAGCAAAAAAACGAATATATAAAAGAAACCATGGAAAATAAGGCTAAACAAGGAAACCAAATAAAAAGATAAACCAAAGAATAAGAAATTGAAAACTATGCTTAACTATAATCGCATAAATTGAATAATTTATATTATTGTTAGACATTGCTCATTAAATGTGTGAATATGTAGTTGTTTAATTTTGTTTCTAATTTTTTTTTTTTTAAACTTGGTTAAGTGTATGAGATAGTGAAATTTTATTCTACATAAGATTAAATTAAGGAGGATAACAATATAATTATTTATAAAAGGGATAAAGTCGTGGAAATGTCCAACGGAGAATAATCAAGAATAAAATAAGCTAAACAAAAAATAATATAGCAAAACCTTAGCAACTTCAACCGCCATAATTAATCATTGAAGAAACAGAAGAATAATAACCAATACGAGCACAAAAAATAAAAATAAATATAAAAAAATTGAAGACGAAGATATGAAAGAACGAAGACAAAAAAATAAATCAAAGATGAATAAAGATGAAGGAGGATATCGAATAACGGAATAAGAAACCGCAAGGACAAAAAAACTGAAGAGGAAGATGAGGAGGAGTAAAGATGAAGAAGAAACCAAAGAGGAAAAAACCGAATAAAACTGAATAGATCGAAGAAAAATAAAATAAAAATGTAACAAAAGAAAAATAATAAGAACATCGGTTCACTACAATCACCATGACCATACTAATGACGACAAAAACTTATGAATAAAAGATATTAAATCAAATTATTAATACAGAGCGCGTGTAAAAGACCTAGTTAAACCTAATGAATCCCTAATAATATATTGTTTCTTCTTCATAGGTTATAGTCCTCACGTTGAAATCGGCTTCGGGTGTGAAAAACCCTTATCACTTACGCTATAAATAATTGGATGTGATCAACCCTATAAATAATGGTTTTGGTGCGAAGTTTCTGGTATTGGTTTCAATGGGGCATGTTCTCTTATCAACAAAGCGATTTGCACTGGATTATGTTATTTCGATTAGGGTTACGCCCGTTTCGTGGATTAGTTTTATGCACGAGTTATTTGGTCTGGAATTTTCAGTTCGTGGATTTGCTTTCGGAAATATGAGAGAAGTTTTGGTTTGAATTGTATCCTCAAAGATCTAGATTAGGGTTGAACAAATCTCTGTTGAAGATGATGCTGTTTGTGTAAGTTAAGCAAGCATCACTTTCATTACATAGATAGTTTTGAGATCGAATTTATTATTGGCTACAATGGCTTCATATGGGACGGGTTATACGTTTGAAAATAGAGATCCTGTAATTATATGATTAGAAGAAAGGAAGATGAGATGATCTCATCCTCCACCAAGAACACAGGAAAAGAGCAAAGCTATACTCCATTCTAGACTCGACAAAGCATATGCAAAATCGGGAATGCAATATGTGTCTTGTCTAATCTAGGCTTCACCGTGACTCTAGAATTGATCACGAAGACTGTTTACATCGGCAACTCGAAGGATATCGACTTACACGACATGCTTGCATCAGAGTTTCACGTGGTGGCGAAGGATGAAACCGAAATAAGACGTGTGCAAAGAGGAAGAAGTGAAAAGACCCAAACAGAGCGGCTATGAAAGCTTGAGACTTTGTTGTTGATACAACAGATAAGAAGACGTAACGTGTATTAATTAGATCATGACTGTTCACTCTAATGCTTCCGCAAGCTCTTTTTTTTTTGTGCGCCAATAATTGAAAGCTCTATTTGACTTGCTATGTTTTCTGTGTGCATTCGATCTTAAAGCTTATATGAAGTCGCAATAGAAATTTGAATATAATTTTTTTTATTCTAATTAAAATATGTTAAATATATACAGTAGAAACTTTATAAATTTTTATTTGATAAATTAATTTCTAGTCTCAAACTAAGTTTTTAATCCAAATAATCTCTCGGTAAATTAATAATTTGCAAAACTAATAAAATATCATTATCCCAATATTATTAATTTATAAAGTTTCTACTGTACAAATGCATTCACAATGTGCAGGCCAATCACCTAGTTAGTTCATAATACATATGAATATATTATTGGTTTCATAAATAAACAAAATAAAGGTGGTTCATACAAAAACATATAGTATTAGTTCATAAATTAATTGGAATAATATCATTTGGATAAGGCAGTCTGTGTATAACATATATTAGCTCACTGAGTTTTAGAAACAAGATATAATTGATATGTTTTACTAAATGTGTCTTTATATATTTGTGGAAAGATATAAACAACTTCAATAGTTTTAAACTGGAGGACCGCCTCGTGCGACTCCAACGTCATAAACCGGAGAAAAATCCGGTTTGAATAGCCCCCAATTTTTCTCACGGGTCCCTCCAGGTTTCCCATCCTCATTGAACAATGCGAAGATGAAGATTTCGATGTGGCGGTTGGGCATAAGAGGTGTCCCTATGGCATTTTGACGCTTCATGATGTTACGGTTGAAGTTTGCAGCGTTTTGAGGCGTGCACCATGCGGCATCACAAGCGCTAGGCCAACCGGTTTCCCCTACAACTATATCTATGTCGCCATAGCCAAGAGCATTTATAGCTGAGTATGTTGCATCCATCACTGCGTCGAACATGTTGGTGTAGGTGAGGCGTGTGTTAGGATCCGTTATAGCTTTTGAAGGACCAAATATTGCGTAATTCACATTGTTCGGGTCCATCATGAAAAAAGTGTAGACGTTGAACATGAATGGGGACTTGGTGTCATGATGAAACATCAAGATCTTGGTAAAAAAGTCTTTTTGATCGTCATGAAATCTGCTTTGGCTTGGTGCATTTTGGTTATAGCTTACGGGATACGCATGTGGAGTTGTCACCTAGCTCATTAAATTACGTAATGGTTAATTCTACATTAGTACATATTATCAACTTACAATAATAATTTATAGCAAGAAAATAATTACAATAATATATAGATTCATGTACGTCTTGTGTATAATAATAACATAACACACTTTTTATTTATTTCAAAGTATATTTTTAGTAAGATATTAATTATTATCTAACATGTAGTATATAGTGGTTTGTCAAATTCAAATCCGCATAATGCGTATAAATGATAAAATAAAAATAAAAAAACATGGTCCATATCATCATGACCTGAAACTGACCTTCATATATGTGAGACCGAAAGATTTCAAAGCTTCGTTAAGACTTTGCATCGCCGGAACAAGTTTTGAGATCAAGTTATTGTCTTTAGTGAGAAGAATCTCGTTTCCAACACAAATGTATTTGATCTTGATCTGCTGATGAAACGGCAAGACATTGGCAGCGACCCATTGACGAGCATTAACAACGTTGACCATCGCTGGAATGTTACCGTTAGGGACCATAATGGTGACAGTGATCCCAGTGCCAGCTAGGGCTCGGAGGATGTCGGGATTAGCATCAAAAATCTTGACACTGTCAAAAATGGTTTTTGTCTTGATGAAGTTGACCACTTTTTGCGGCGGTGGAAGGTTCCCTATTGTTCCGTAGTTGATCCCGATAGCGGAAGTAACGGCTGAGAGTTGGAGGATCACGACCGAGACTAGGAGGAGGAAAGTAGGAGTAATAAACGGAGACGTTTTAGCCATTGCTTTGTTTGTAAGAACGTGTTTGGATACACAACATTAGGCTAAGAATATGTGTATTTATACTAATAGTTCAATCTCCATTTTCTCTACAATTTTGGACTTTTGAACAATTTTACTATAGGATTCGGTGTTATTAAAACTCTTGTGATATATTATCTTAGCAGTAGAGAAGTGTTAGATGATGTGATTCTATAGTAGATTCGTGGAGATTCTATAGTAGATTCGATAGTAGATTCTATAGTAGATTCCTAAGTGTGTGTAATATAAAAGAAATCGTGCAATATTGAATTACAGATTATATACACAAAATAGAGTTGGTTTCTATATAAGAGGAAGATTATAAATATACATATTGTATATTAGTAGTTCATAATACATATGAATATATTATTGGTTTCATGAAAAAACAAAATAAAGGTGGTTCGTTCAAAAACATATAAGTATTAGTTCGTGAATTAATTGGAATGCTATCATTTGGATAAGGCAGTTTATGTATAACATACATTAGCTCATTGAGTTTTAGAAAGAAAATATAATTTGATATGTTTTACTAAATGTGTCTTTATATATTTGTGGCTATAGTTGTTTAAACAAAATTTGGTGATTATACATAAACAATTTCAATACTTGCTTCAAAACAAAATAAATATCAACGAAAATTTTTCCCTTGAACATAACTTAAGTTAATATATCAGTGGGTAATCTAAGAAACAATTTGAAAAAAAACTCAAACTCATCCAATGGCGAATCATAATACTAACAAAGAAAAATATTATGGGACCTGACGTATTACTTCGTATATTATCTTCTTCGTAAAAAGCCAAACCTTGGCTAGTTTTGTAATGTAACCTCATATGATGAATCCGTATAAAAAGACTCAGCCGCAAAAATATTACACTCAGCAAAAAGACTCAACAGAGCAAAATTCTTTGGCCTCTCGATGCCTCCCAAAAACCCATCTGTACAACAAACTCTTAAGGAGCACCATTGATTCTCATCCTCTCCGGTTTGATCATCCGGCTTAAACTGCTCTTCTTCTTCTTCTTCAAAAATCTCTCGGACTCTTGCTCGGCATGGAGAGCAATCTGAAGCCTCTTTAGATTCTCACCACACTGTCTGTGCAATCCCGGCGAGAACATTCCGGGACCTTCTTGGTTGATTGGTCCGAGATGCCTCTTGTGCGGCGAAAGCCATTTGGATTGCAGGTAGTTCAGCGATCTCCACGGAGGCAACGGCATCGAATTCTGCTTTAACGAGAATTTGGCTGCATCGACCATTACTTGGAGAAACTGGTTTAGCCTCGCCACCGTGCCTACGTAAACCACTGGGAGTGATTCCATTATCCGTTGGTAAGAGTCCACAGCTCTCGCGATTTCAAAGTGACTTCTGAAATCAATGTCGACGATCAAACGATCATCTTGGCCAACATCAGTGTCACTCAATATGATATCTATGTATTCATTGTCTCCTGCAATTTCATAAAAAACCAATCTTTATCTGCAAATACATGTATGAGGCGGGGTTTTAGAGACGGAAAACTTACCACCGGGAACTTTGCCACCGCCTTGCCATCTTGCAGAACAAACAGCAGCGTTGTATCCGGAGAGTCTCAAGAGCTTTGCGAGGTAAAACCTGATGCAACTGGCGTTACATGTACCGGATTTCACAGAGTGAAGATCTTTCTCCTTGATAGTAAGCATCAGTGTACGAACCGCAGAGAGGACCTCGGT
>JAIUCV010000359.1:600000-849586 GCA_026724425.1 Erythrophleum ivorense | reverse complement strand
AAAACCCTTAGCCATGGTAAGAATGAGCCAAGAATCCTTAAAGCTTGGTTGAGACAAAGTGAAGAGTCTCCTAAAAGTGAGGTTGACTCCTAAGACTAAGGTTGAGTCTAAAAACCTTTTAAAAAATAGGTGAGGCAAGTTTAAATCTACAAGTGAATGGGTGACGCTAATCCACTTGCTTGGCAAGCCTTTGTATATTATATATGACTTGTTCAAATGTTAAAAATGTCTCTTGAATGATTACATATCCTATGATACTCATGCATGCATTTTCAAGACTTGTTTTGCATTTTTTATGTATGATTGAAAGAAGATGAGCTATTGGAATTTTTGAAACTCATTCCCTCCTCTCCAATGTTCTAACATGCTAGGTGGACAAAGAGAACAAGGAAATGGAAGCTAACCTCTTGAAAGATGAGAGTGTGCCATCAAAGTGTATGGAATTTGCTTCTTTAAGACAATTTAAGTGGCAATTATTATAACCTATTATTGTATATGACCTATGACCTCTTGAGCATATGTAATTATGTTATTGTATCATGTATAAATGAGAGTTAAGGTTGTATGTATGGAAATGCTCATTTTGGACATGTAATGGAAAATTTGTATTATAGAAATGTATGTATAAATGGAAGTGGAGTGGCCAAATTGAGATGTATGAGGCTTGGGACCACTTGGATAGTTTATACAAGTCATAATCATACTTTTAAACATACCCAAGAGGTGCCAAACATTAAGGAAAGTCATTTGGATACTTTGGTATCTTATATGGAGCAAGAATTAACCATATTGGAAACCTATACCACTTTTTATCTAAATGAACTCTTCTTGATCTGAGACTAGGCATGAAAGTAGAGCTTTTTGGGGAGCTAAAGTGAAAAAATTTTGGAGGTCTATGGAATATTTGATGAATTTTCAAAGTTGGGAAAAATTCTAAAATTAGTCAAGTTACTGTTCATACTAGTCTAAAAATGAATTCTTTCACTCAGGGGTCAAATGATATCCAATTGCCACAAAATTTTATGGAGAAACTAGACATTCCCAATGATATGTGACAACTAGAAGCACCCTATTTAGATGTCTAGTAAGGGAGATATAAATTTTTAAAAATTCTGCCCAATATTAAGCATTCAGATTGACCTCCATTATTGTTTGATTCATTTTTGAGCTCGGACATACCTAAACTGGTCTAAAGTTATTTTTTCCCTCTAGCTAACATCTATAGCTTTCGATATTAGTATCATTTGTATTGATTGAATGTTTGTAGAATTAATTGGATATTTTTAAAATTTGTAGCAGAAACTTGTGATAGTATTAGTAGCCAGCTAGACCTCTGCACCTTTCTGAATGTCAAATGTCTTCTATGTTATGTTTCATGGTCTAAACATATTTTTAGCATAAATTAGACATGTTTAGATTTCCAGAATGTTAAAGAATACATGATTTCAATTTTTTTATAATTATTTATAATTTTCCAAAATTTGTGACAGAAAAGGAAAAATTGTAGCTACCTTAGATTTTATGTATTCCCTTACCTTGCATGAGTTGTAGACCACTTTTGGTGATGGATTTGAGTTGTATTTGTGTAATTAAATATGAGAATTTGATACATGAATCCATATGCCCCAAGAGACTTTGAAGAAAAAATTTTATCCGTGGCAAAGTGCATGTACATTCATTGTTCTCATGCTACCTTTCCTGCTTCATTATGAAATGTATAGAATAAGACCTAGAAATGACATGAGGCAAGCTAAATAAATATGGTGTTACAAGCATCATAGGTTCTATATTATGGCTCAAAGAAGTAACACCTAGCTAGGCTCCTTGATTTGATTGTGTGATGACTCCAAGATGTTTAAATGGAGTCAAAAATCATAAATAAATGGAGAGAATGGAGCCAAGATGATATTTTCCTAGGGTTGCTTTATTAAGTGCATTATGGAACCATAAAAGAGCCTTATGAGTCACCTAACTTTTTTAGTGAATATATGGCCTTAGAATTTAATTCAAGAGTATAATTAGCTTCCATATGATGTGTCTAATAATTGGCTTTCATATAATGTGTTTAGGTCAAGAGAAATGATTTCCACCTCCTTGGGTGTGTAAGGTCAAGGGAGAGGACTCAAAGTTTAAGAAAAAAGTGTGTGAATGCAAGCAAGGTAGCTCTCTCTACCTTCTCTCTTGCATGAATGTGTGCTTATATTGCCTTTGAATGTGTGTATATATGTTTTGAGCTATAAAAAGTATTTTAGCATGAGCTTTTATTTCATGGTACCATGATGATATTTTATGCATTCAAATGATGTTTTATATGCTTGCCTTAGTTTGCTTGAGTGTGGAAAAGCCAAGAATCCTTTAGCCATGGTAAGGATAAGCTAAGAACCTTTAGAATCGGTTGAGACAAAGTAAAGAGTCTCCTAAGAGTGAGGTTGACTCCCAAGAGTAAGGTTGAGTCAAAACTTCTTAGAGAAAATAGGTGAAACAAGTCCAAAATCCATAAGTGAATGGGTGAGACTAGTCTACTCACTTGGCAAGCCTATGTATATTATGTGTGATTTGTTCAAATGCTAAGAATGTTTCTTGAATGCTCACGCATTTCAATATGCCCATACATGCATTTTGAAGACTTGTATTATATACTTTATGTGTGATTGAAAAGGAGATGAGCTATTAGGATTCTTTGAATCTCATTCCCTCCTCTCTAATGTTCTAACATGCTAGGTGGACCAAGTGGACAAGGTAATGGGAGCCAACAAGTTGGAAGATAAGAGATTGACAACAATTTGTATAGATTTTGCTACTTTATCACCATATGAATGGAAAATGTTGTGATCTATCATTGTATATATCCTATGACATTATAAACATATATAATTATGCTAATGTATCATGTACAAATGAGATTTAAGGTTATATGTATAGAAATATGCATTTTGGACATAGAATGGCAAAACTAGCAATATAGAAATGTGTGTATGGTATGGAGTGAGAGTGTGAGTTTCCAAATTTTGGATTTATGCACTTTTAAGACAATTTTAAATTGTTATTTTGGTGCAATCCCCATGCTCAAGTGGGCACACAAGCGTGGGAAGCAAAATTGGACACTTTGATGCTAGTTGAGACCTTGAAAATGACCAAATCAGAACCCTATGGCATAAATAGACCAAATAAATGAATCTTCCCATGAAATTTGGCAGACATGTATAGCTCATTGAGAGATTTTTTGGAAGCAAAAATATAAAAAAAAAATCATAGATCTACAGAATTAATTATGAATTTCAAATTTTGAATTTTTCTGTTGTTTTGGTACATGTACTATTCATATAGTCAGTTTTATATTCTATCTCATCCGATAGACAAATAGTATCCAATACTTGTGAAATTTTACAGGTGTAAACTAGAGGTTATAAGCTTTCTATGGCCACTAAGATCACCTCATTTAGAGGTCTGAGCAAAGAGTTATGAATTTTTAAAATTTTAATATCAGTACTAGTAGCACTACTAGACCTTAGTACTGCTCCATCATAATTTAGTTCCCAGATGGCCTTGGCTGGTGTAGAGATATTTTTTCCTTAAATTTAACATCTGTAGCTTCTGAGATTGACTGAATTTGCATGATTTGAATTTTACTAGAATTAGTTATGAATTTCCAAAATTTATGACAGCAAACTGTGACAGTAGCCCAGATAGCTGAGACCTTGGGCTATTTTCGAATGTCAAACGTCTTTTGCTTGATGTTTCATCACCTGGAATTATTTTTAGCATAAATTAGACATATTTATCTTCCTAGAATGATAAATAATGCATGATTTTGATTTTTTTAGAATTAGTTATAATTTTTCAAAATTTGTGATAGAAATTATGCAATTCTGGCCGAGGCTACACTATGGAATTTTATGTGTTTCTTGCATTTGCATAAGTTCTAGACCACTTTTGGTGATGGATTTGAGTTGTATCTATGTAATTAAATATAATAATATGATACATGAACTCACATGATCCACAGAATATTAAATGAAAAATTCATCCCTTATGTGGCGCAAATTTATTCATTATTTTTATTGCTCTTTCCTTAGAAACTAGTGAAATTCTTGGAAATGAGCTTAGATAAGGAATGAGATGAGCTATATAATTATGGTGTTACACAATAACTAGCCCAATGTATATATATATATATATATATAGCAATAGTTAGGAAATAATATGTAGAAAATTATAAAATTTGTTCCATAAAATTTTGAAATCATTAGGATTGAAAAATGGCCCCAAACAATTAAGAGCTTATATGGAGATGAACTAAATCCCAAAGCTCGCATTAACTATCTCAGGAGATTCAATGCAAAAAGATCTATCGGATGGTGGTAATAGAATCTAGATATGTGGAGTGAAGACAAAGATATAAGTGAAAAATGAACAAAGATGCTTGTTTGTTACATTGCTACTAGGGGCAAAATGGTCATTAGGACCCCAGAATAATAAAATATTAAGAAAATAATAATAAAATATATGATTAAAGATATTAAATAGGACTCATATAGGGCCAAATAATATTAAAATATAGTGGAGAACTTAGAGAATGTAGATTGAATAAAATATTACTGGAAACCTACGAAAGGATACATAAGCAAAACAGTGACATTTTTGTAAATTCTAACCGGAAAGTGCTGACATGGCACCATGAGTAGGGAAAGTGCTAATGTGGCACCATGAGTAGGGAAAAATGGTGATATGGCATTATGTGTAGGAAATTTTGGAGACCCACATGAACTACGAAGCAATGACATAGGTTTACGTCAATAAATCTTAGTAAGTCTCACATTTTACAAAAAATTTACCATTGACGTCAAGATGACATAGGTGCTAACTTAGGCTATATTAAATGCAAAGATTTAGTTTCATGGAAAATGAGGAAAGTAATCATAACTACAATTAAATATTGTTAAATCTAACAGCAAATATTCCTCTATAAAATGATATGTGATCTTAACCATTGATATAATCTAATGGCCTAGATTTTTCTACTTTTTAAGATCGAATCAAACCCTTGATCTAATCCAAAGGCTCACATTTAATCCTTCATTTCAAGACATAATCTCAACCATTCATTTGATCTAAGGGCTAAGATCTTTCATCTTAAAAGTAATTCAATCCTAACCATCCATTTGAAAATAAAACTTACAAGAACACACACATATTCACACTAGATACACACACACATACCATTCAACCAAGACAAAAAGAAAAGAAAGGAAGGAGAGCTCAGCCAAGGAGGAGGAAGAAAGAAAAAGGAAGAAGAAAAGAAAAGCCACCAAGCGAAAGGAAACATTGAAAATTCAAGGTAACATAGATAAACTCTCTTCTTCTTGGTTTTCTTCTATTTTCTTCTATGAATCTTCTCTTCTCTTCTTCTTTATGTCTTGTGTAACAACCAGAAAAAAAAAAGAGAAAAAAGAAAAAGAAAAGAAGAAGCTGAAAAATTTTTGAAGGACTAAAAATTTTCTAAATCTGCTAGCTATAGCGAGAAATGGCCTAGCTATAGCGAATGTATCTGTTCGCTATAGCGAGAAATGGCCTAGCTATAGTGAGAGTGCCCTCTCGCTGTAGCGAAAATTCTTCTAGCTATAGCAAGTGCGGGCATCCCATACAAAAACTAGGGTGTTGCTCATCGTAGCGTGCGCCATAGCAAAAACAAGGGTCTAGGACTGATACGTACTCGCCGTAGTGAGGGTTATTCCTTGCTATAGTGAGGGTAAGTTCGAAAAAGTGTGAAAAAAGAGAATTTGACTTCTTAAAGCGCCCCAATTCATCCTTTCTCTTTAAACTGACTTAAGATTCGTCCAATCACAGAAAAAAGCTTGAGAGAGAGAGAGAGAGAGAAACTAAGAGAGAAGGAAGGGAAGCTAAGGAAGAAAGGTAAGAACCTTTAAAGCTCTTCATGCTTCTTCTTCTTGCTTTTATTCTTCTCCTTCTAAGCTTCCTTTCTATGGGTTGATGAGTAAGGAAGATTTGTTTTGACCTAGAGGGAGCAAGAAACCCTTAAAAGAGAGTGTAATAAGTAGAGAAATGCAAAGAAAAGAGAAGAAAAGTTAGTGAAACTCTAAAGAGAGAGAGAGACCCCTAGTTGCTTATGCTTGTTAGGGTTGCTCTGAAGAGACCCCTAGTTTTGTGAATAATTATGGAGTTATGGGAGAGTAATTTCATGCTCTTTGTATGCCTAGGCTCAAGAGAAGTATTTCCATCTAGTTGTGAGTGTGAAATCAACAAGGGAGAAGAAAAATTGAAAGGGAAGGATTGTGTTAGCCTATAAGGTATCTCTCACCCCTTTCTCTCATGCATGAATGTATGTTTAGCTTGTTCTAGAATGTTTGTAGGTGTATTTTTTAAACTAAGAAAAATGTGTTAGCATGCCTTTACATGTCATGAACCTTGATGCTATGTTATGTGTTAAATGAATCTATGATATTTGTATGAGGTTGCTTGAATGTGGAAAGGCCAAGAACTCTTTCCTTGGGTGAGTATGAGCCAAGACCCCTTGAGCTTGGTTGAGATAAAGCAAAAGGTCTCCCAAAAGCAATGTGGACTCCCAAGAGTATGGTTAAGTCCAAAGTGCTCAAGAGTGGGTGAGGCAAGTCCAAAATCCATGAGGAGAAGTGTGAGGCCAATCCAAACACTTGGTGAACCCTTGAATGTCTTGTATGATTGATTCACATGCCAAGGTTGTTTTTAAAGTGTCCATGACTTCCACTTTTTCATACATGCATTTGAAAAGCTTGCTTGACACATATTATGTATGATTAAATGAGAGGTGAGCTATTAGAATTTTTTGAATCTCACTCTCTCCTCCCCACTATCCTAAACATGCTAGGTGGACTAAGTGAACAAAGACATGGGAGCCACCAAGCTTGAAGCTAGGAAAATCGGCAAAGGATGTGTAAAATAGTCATCTCGTCACCATTTTGTTGTTAAGAGATGTAATCTAATGATGTACATGTTGTAGGTACTTATGAATACTTGTAAATGGATGTACATAATGATATGTATAAGAATTAGAACTATATTGAATAATATAGCAAGTTTTTGGTACGAATAGCAAGATCTTGGGAGTAGGAGAAGCAAATTTGAACCTTTGGAGCCCTCTTTTAACAAAGAAATTGACACTTTGCCCCCTTATGTCAAAGTCTAACCAATTGACCTCTTCTTGTCTTGAAATTTGGCATGTGACTAGATCTTGCCTAAAGATTTTTGGAAAGCCAAAGATCAGGTCATGGTCTGTGGAATTTTCTATGATTTTTCAAAGTTGGTATCAGAATTTTCGGATTTGCATCAGTACTGTTCATTTGGTCAGTTGTGTAATTATGTCATCCAGGGGCAAACGTGGTCCAATGGCTACGAAATTTTATAGGCAGAAACTAGAAAGTTACAGTGACTTGTAGCAACTGGAAGCACCTCATTTGGAGGTCTAGAGAGGAATATATGAATTTTTGAAGTTTCTACCCAGTATTAGTCATCTTGCCTAGCAAGAAGTACAGTTCCATCGATTTCTGAGAGTTTGGCTTAATAAAATGATCTAGAGATATTTTTCCTCTCTAGTTAACAACCATATATTTCATATTGATATCATTTGCATGCATTAGATTGTTTTGGAATTAGTTGAATATTTTTGAAGTTCATATCAGTAAACTATGACAACATCAGGACCATTCCGATCTCTAGACCAATTCTCATGTCAAACGTCCTGTGTGTGGGATTTTATTACTTGTACATATTTTAGCATGAAGTAGACATCCCAAGCTTTCCAAAATGACTGAGATTACATGTTTTCAATTTTTCTAGATTTAGTTGTGATTTTCCAAACTTTGCCCAGAAATGAGGCCAAGTCTGGCCGAAAATGAATATACATGTCCATATCTCTTTTTGGTTTCCATGGGTTTAAAGCATGTTTTTGGGATTGAAATGAGTTGTAATGGTGAAATTAAATATGCATATGCATAGTATGAGCTCACACGGTCTATGTGACACCGAAATGAAGTTTTAATCATGACGCAATCTAAGAAGTGTGGAAGTTCTCACTTTATTTTTACTATACCTCACATGAGCATGTAAGGGATGATGGGTATGAGCTAGCAATGATGGTGTTACATCTTGGCTACCATAACATTCAGTAGTTCATAAAAATACTGAAATGAGTCAGTTTGAACAGCAAGGCCCTTGAAACGAAAGATTTGAAGCCGAATAAAATTAGAATAAAATTTTAAATAATGAAAAATGAGAATCTAAGGTCTAAGATGCCTGAAAATCTAAGCCAGGGTAGTTCAATAAAATGACCAAAAGCATAATGGTATTTTTGTAAATATGAGCACTTTTGAAAAACTCATAAGATGGCTTTTTAAATAGAAAATTTGAGCTCCCGAAAACCCTAGAAACCCCAAGACAATTAAAACTCCTCTGGTGTACATTTTTTAGTGTCAATTGACCCGAACTTTGACCTCTTCATTGGGGAAAGTTTTAAATCTAATTTGAGTGATTCTAAAGCCTTTTATAAATTAAAGGGCTTAAATTTTATAATGCAAAAGATGGTTCTAAAAAAAGAGCTAAAATGAACCTAAAATAAAAGAGCCAAGAGAAGGGACACAAATGGCATTTTTGAACCATAATTTTTAAGAATTTCTTTCTTATATGATGCATCCCACTCTCCCTCCTTATTAACTGACTTATTTGCTACCCAACATAGAAGGGTATTCTGCCTTAGAGAACGCACAAGAGAGAGGAGGAAAGAGGAAGAAAAACTCTAAGGGGAAGTAAGGAAAGTGGAAGTTTTACATGGTTCTTCCTTCTTTAAAGTTACTCTCCTCCTTCCTACCTAGCTTTCCATGGTTTTGGTTACTTATATGGTATGTTTTGGGGTGATTCAAAGGTGAAAGGTTAGAATTTAAAGGAAAAGGCTTTAGCAAGGGAGAAAGCTCTTCGATGAGGCATGGAATCAAGATAGTTTCTTTTCTTTTCTTGCCTTCTTCTTGTTGCTGTCTTTTTGTGTGGGTTTGGTCAAAATAAGAACACATAGGAGGGGATTTATTCTGACTAAGAACAAGCATGAAACTTAGATTTTATACTATGGGAAGCTAGGAAATGCAAGGAAACCTAAAAGGAAACCATTGAAAATCAAGATGGAAAAGCTAGGGATTCATGGAAGTATTATAAAATCTAATTTTATCCAAGGATGTTCTAAGTGATGTGAGGATTTAAATGTGTTTCTAAGACCCCTAGGAAGCCTCCTAAGTGTCTCCTCCTTCGAGAAAAAATTTAAAACTCCATGGGTGCAAGTGAGAGGCATAGGTTCGGCCAAACCAAGAATAAATACCTAGGGAGTGTTTTAAATCTTCTAAGCTTACTTTGGGACTATATGTGATGCTTGGAAAAAATTTAGAAATCATAGATGGAAAGTTAGAGCTATAGGTTTTATAATGTGACATAATTAAGTAACATGTAGCTAGACTCTTCAAAATGGTTGTGTGAAGGCTCTAAGAGTTTAAATGGAGTCACGAGTCATGGGTTGAAGGAAAGAATTAAGCCAAGATCTTAAATTCTTATAGTTGTTTTATTAGGTTCTTCATGGAACCATATTTGAGCCATTTAAGAAAGTATGATTCCCTTGAGTATGTGTGGTGTTAAAGTTTGTTTCAAGAGTGTAATTGGGTTCTATTTGATATGTCTAGGCTAAAGGAATCCTACTCTACCCACATTACAAGTGTGTAGCCAAATGAGGGGAAGAAAAATCAAGGAAATGTGTATGTGTTTGCATTCAAGGTAGAGCTCTAACCTTTCTCTCATACATGCTTTGTTGTTTTCTTATCTTTGGATATGTATATGTATGATTTTACTATGAGAAATGCTTCTAGTGATTTTCTACATGCCATGATACCATTATGTGTAGATTATGCATTTTATGCATGCTAATTGGCTTGAATGAGTTTAGTGAAGCCAAAAGTCTCAAGAAGAGTGAGGCTTAGTCAAAGTCCCTTGAAAATAGGTGAGGAAAGTACAAAAGTCCTAAGGAAAGGGAGTGAGGCTAAACCAATGCTCTTGAAGGCGAACATATGATGTATATGAGTTCCTTGCATGTGAAAATGATTGTATGTATGGTTATGAGTAGCAAAATGTTCATACATGCATCTTTTAGCTTGAAAGCATGGCTATTATGTATGATTGAAAGGGTTAAGAGCTATTGGGATTCCTAGAATCTCACTCTTCCTCTCCATTGCCAAAACATATCTAGGTAAACCAAGTGAACAAAGAGATGAAAACCACCACACTTGAAGATGAGAGATTGATAAAAGAATGTGTTATTTAGCCATTTTATAACAATATTGTTAGTAAATGATGTAACCCCATGTTGTAAAAGATGTATAGCCACTTGAACATATGTATATACATGGATATTATGATGTATGTATGGAAATTGAAAGCATATGAATAAGAATAGATGTTTTTGATATTGAGATGTATGGATGAGTTTGTAAGATCTTATGTATGTGAACAAATGGGATAGTAATTTTATAATGTATGCATATTTGGAGTTCTTAGACAAGTTTAATGGACTATTTTTAAGCTTTCTCACATGCCCAAGTGGTCTTGGTTCAAGGGAAGACCATTTGGCACATAAATGAACTATTTTATGACAAAAAATGGCCCATTTTATGAGCTGAACCCCAACCTGACCAAATGAGTCATTTTGAGGCTAAGATTTTGCACATATATAGATATCATATAGAAATTTTTTTTGTCTAAGAACTACATTATTTGGAGGTCTATAGAATTTATTATAATTTTTCAAATTTCATATCAAAAGTTAGTTTTGGTCTGAGCATTGTTCACTTGAGCAGATTACATCTTTATGTCATATGAGAGTCAAATGAGGTCTAATAGTTTTGAAATTTTACATGGAGAAACTAGATATTTATAATGATTTGTAGAAATTAGAAGCACCTTATTTGGAGGTCTGTAAAGAAAGAAATGAATTTTTAAAATTTTACATAAGAAACAGTAATGCCAGCCAACCTTGTGTACTATTTCATTATAATTTAGTTCCTAAACAAGCTTAACATGGCCCTAAATTATTTTTCCCAAATATTTAACGTCCATAGCTTTCTAAAAATGGTATGGTTTACTAGGTTTTAATTTTTCTAAAATTAGTTATAAATTGTTAAAATTTACATCAGTAACCTATGATAGCAAACTTGGGCAGTTGGACCTTTGGTGTTTTTCTGCTATCAATCGTGGTCCAGCTAGTGTTTTCATGGATTGGAATTATTTTTAACCTATAGTTAATATTTAGAGCTTTCCAAAAATCCATCATTCACTGGATTTCAATGCTTCTAAATTTAATTATAATTTTTAAAGTTGATGACAAAATCTTGGTACTGTAATACAAAAGCATTTTGCAATTTTCCAATGTGTGGCTTATAATCAGAGGAGTATGTGATGTTTGGTGAAGTTTATGACTTGTATAGATGAAATGTAAGTAAAGGAATATATTAGAGAGTTCACGAGGTCCACGGAGCATGAAATAGAAATTTAAAGGCTTACATAACACAAAATAATAAATTATTTTTATCTTATATTCCCTTGAAACTTATGTGTGAAGCTTAGTGTATAGGAAAGTGGGGCTAAAAGAATATGATGTTACATCTACGGCAAGAACAAAGGAGGAATTTTGTTGTTTTCATGAATCCAAGCTAAGAAAATTGGAAAAATCATAAATGAGGCTTATGGATTCATGTGATTCAAGAAAATTTCTATTCTTACAATTTTCCTACAAACTATGGAACTTGGAATTTCAAGAAGCCATGGAAGAAATTGAAGAGAAAATAAATAGGAAAATAATAGGAGAAAGCCTAAGGAAGAAATAGATTAATATAATCTTGATTTTCATGAAGATTATGGCAAGAAACCCTTGAATTTCATTTTAGTATAAGTATAGAAAATACATGGATTTTCTAGAAATTGTTAAAGGACTTTGTTCATCTCCTTTGTGTAACATCCAATTTTTCTTAAAAACACCGAAACAAGTTATTTTTAAAAGCAAGTCCCCTAAAATGAATGAGTTGAGGCCAAATAAAATTAGAATAAAATTTTAAATAATGAAAAATGAGAATCCAAGGTCTAAAATGCCCAAAAACCAAAGCCAAAGTAGTTTAATAAAATCACCAAAAATATAATAGTATTTTCACAAATATGAGTACTTTTTGGAAAACTCATAGAAGGGCTTTTTAAATGAAAAAATTGAGTTGTTTGGAGTTTTTAAAGGTCTTAAAAATCATAAGAACCCCTGAACTGATTTAAACCCCCTCCAATGTACGTTTTTAAACGTCGGTTGATCCAAATTTTGACATTTTTCATTCAGAAAGGTTTTTAATTCATTTTGAGTTATTCCAAAAGTATTTTATTAATTAGAAGACTTAAATTTTATGATAAAAATAATAATTTTCAAAAAGGAGCTAAAATGATTTTAAAATGAAATAGCCAAACAAAGGGACATGAATGGCATTATTAAAGAACAAATTTAAGAAGCCTTTAGTTTATAAGTGGCATTCCATTCTTCTTCCATTTAACTGACTCACTTTCTACCCAAAATAGAGGAGAGTGCTCAACTAAGAGTAACGCACCAAAAAGGAGGAAGAAGGGAAGGAAGAAGCCAAGGAAAAGGTGAGGAAAATCAAGGCCTTTTATGGTTCTTCCTTTAGGAACTTTATTCTCCTCCTCCTCCTTTATCTTTCTATAGCTTTGGTGATTGATATAGGGCTATTTTGGGTCTGGTATAGAGGAAGAAGAGTAGGAATTCAAGGAGAAGCCTATATTAAGTGAAAAAGCTCTTAAAGAAGCCAAGGAATCAAGATAAACTTTCTTGCTCTTGTTGCTTCTTTGAGTGTTGGTTCGGCCAAGTAGAGAACTTGTAGAGGAAAGAATTTCTGACCAAAAGCAAGCAAAGAACCTAGGTTTTAGATTATGGTAAGCTAGTAAATGCAATGAAACCTAAAGGAAAATCATTAGAATTCAAGATAGCAAGCTAGGGATTCTTAGACATATAGCAAAATCTGATTTCTTCCAAGGATGTTCTAGCTTATGTAAGAGTTTAATTGAGTTTCTAAGACCCCTAGGAAGCCTCCCAAGTGCCTCCCCCTTCAAGGAAATAAAACAAATTCCATGGGTCCAAAACATGATGCATGTCTTAGCCAAACCCACTTGGGAGTGTTTTAAATTTTTCTAAACCTAGATTGGGACTAGATATGATAGAAGAATACCAAAGGAATCCTTGAGTAAAATTTAGAAGTCATAGATTGAGAGATGAAGGTGTAGGTTCCATAATGTGACATAAAGAAGTAACATATAGCTAAGCTCCTTAAAATGAATGTGTAATGGTTCCAAGAAGTCTAGATAGAGTCAAAAGTCATAGATTGAGGGAGAAAATAGAGCCAAGATCATGAATTCCCATATTTGCTTCATTAGGTCTCTTATAGAACCACTTTGTAGCCATAAAACAAAATATGTTTCCCTAGAGTATGTATGGTACTAGAACTTATTTCAAGAATGTAATTGGACCCCTTTTGATGTGTCTAGGCCAAAGGAATCAAGCTCTACCCACTTGCAAATATGTGACCTTGAGAAGGGAAGAATAATTAAGAGAAAGGCTTATGTTTTGTTCCAAAGGTAGCTCTCTAACCTTTCTCTCATGCATTCTTAGTTGTTTTCTTGTATTTGGATGTGTGTATGTATGATTATATCAAGAGAAATGTTTATAGCTAGTTTCCTATATGCCATGGTACCATGATATTCTTAAAATGCATTTTATAAATATGTTTTGGCTTGAATGGATTTGGTGAAGCCAAAAGTCCCTTAACAAGGGTGAGGATGAGTCAAAAGTTCCTGGGATTGGGTGAGACAAAGTCAAAAGACTCAAGAAGAGTGAGGCTTAATCAAAAGTCTCTTAAAAATGGCAAGGCAAGTCCAAAAGTCCTAAGGAAAAGGGATAAGGCTAAACCAATATCCTTAAGGGTCAATGTATGATATGTATGAGCTTCTTGAACATAAAAATTGTTTTATGTATGGTTACAAGTAGCTTGATCTTCATGCATGCATTCTTTGACTTGAAAATATATCTATTATATATATTTGAAAGGGTTAAGAACTATTGGGATTCTTTGAATCTCACTCTTCCCTCTCCAATATCTAACCATATCTAGGTGAACTAAGTGGGCCAAGAAGTGGGAGCTAACAACCTTGAAAAGCAAGAACTTGACAATGGAGTAGTTAAATAGTCATTTTGATAGCCTTTTGTTGTCAAGAATTGTAATTACATGTTGTATATATGATATAGACACTTGCGCACACTTAAAAATGTATATAGACATGATATATGTAATGATTTTGGGATTGTATGAATGAGTATGCGTGATTTTGCCATTAAAGACCCTTTATGTGCCTTAATTCCCATGTGTATGATAGCAAGCAGCATAGTGAAAATGAGCTCCATGAGGTTTTAAACCAAATGGCATGTCTCTTTAGGCTGTGAATGTGGCTTTGGACATGCCCAAGTCTCCATGGATGATCTAGAAGGCAATTTGACACCTTAATGAACCATTTTGAACATTAAAAGTGACCAAATAATAAACTGAACCACAAATTGAGTAAATGGACAATTTTTCCATAAAATTTGGCATGAATATAGGTCTCATCTAGAGATTTTTATAGAGCTAAGAGCACCTAATTTAGAGTTCTAGAGAATTTATTATGATTTTTTAAAATTGAAAAAATTCTACTAATATGGTATTAGCACTGTTCATATGATTAGTTTATGTTTCTATGTCACAAGTGGGTCAAATTAAGTCCAATGCTTATGAAATTTATAGGCATAAACTATACATGATAAGCTTTCTATGGCCATTGAGATCATCTCATTTAGAGCTTTGTAGAGGAAGAACTAAATTTTTGAAATTGCATGATAGAACCTGTAATGTAGCATGACCTCTGGTATTGTTTTATCAATTTTCATGGGCTAAATGCTTTGTTTTTGGTCTAGACCTATTTTTAGTCATTAGTTAACATCCAAAGCTTTCCTAAATAGTATGGTTTTCTTGAGTCTGATTTTTCTAAAATTAGTTATAATTTTCCAAAATTTGCACCAGAAAGCTATATTAGAAACCCAAGAACAACTCTTCATTTTTCTGATGTATGGCTTCCAATCTAAGATGTATGTGATGTTTTATGATGTTTATGTCTTGTATGGATGGATTATGGGTAGAGGATGATAGTGAGGAGTTCACAAGGTCCATAGAGCAAAAGACAAAAATTTAAAAGCCTATGTAATGTGAATTAATTCATTAAATATATTGCATTTTCTTGGAAATTGTATGAGCTTAAGCTATATAATGCTATGGAAGGACTATGAGCTTAAGGTATGAAACCTTGAATATGTATATATGGCAATTGGTGATATGAAAATGAAGCAATTCTCACATAATCTCCTTGGTCCATAGGTTCGGCCAAGAACATTAGAGATACCTAGGAAAGAGCTTTCTAAAATCCAAATAAATTAGGTTAATTTACACTAAAAATAAGGCCTATGATAAAAATTTTGGTGAATTATAGATCATTATATAAAAATTTAATTTTTTGAGAAAAAAATGTTGACCAAAAGCTTCTTGAATGCTTACCTATATTATTTGATGTGTTTTGGATGATTTATGTGATCTAATATTTTTTATATGTTGTTTAGATTATATTGATATTTATTTTGTAAATTTTGGAGCCTATTTGTGATAGTTAGAAATTTATGAAGCATTATGTCAAGAATAGAATATCGGATAAACATATGCTCTGGATTATGCTGCTTGTTGTACTGATATATTGTTTGCTATTTGATTTCAAGAACATGGGTTATTTGGAAAAGGACTGGCCTATATATATATATATATATATATATATTATGGTAGAGTTATCTTGTTTAGGGGATGAGCCTTGTGTATACCAAAGTTATCCATTGGATAGCTGCTGTGATGTTGGATGTCCAATTTTAATTAAAAAAGATACTTAAAAGTACCTGAAATACTAATTAGGACCGGTGAAGGCTATTCAGATATTTTAGACCTATTTGGACTTATTGGGCTTTATTAAGTCTCTCGTATACATAAACTAGTTTTTTATGGTTATACTGGACTTTATTCTATATCTTGACGTTGGACCCTAATTTATGAATTATTTTGAATACTAGATGGGCCCTAAGACAATTATAGACTTAGAAAAATGAAAAGGCAATTTTAAGTATTTAAATATAATTTTTCAAGACTTTAGTATGCTATTATATTATCGGGATTATTTTTACACAGAGTTGTATAAGGTAGTTCTTTCCCAAATATACCTATTATATCTTGATCAAATAATAATTTGGATGACATATTATTGTAATATTTTTAAATGACTTTTCTTAGGTACCCACTGGGGGACACCTCAGTAAAGGAAGCAAGGGTGAGCTTGCCAAGTCATAGCAATGCAACATGATCTAGGCATTGAGCGTGACAGTCTCCAAGGCCTAATGGTCAAGCTAAATAAATGTTATTTGTTATATTTTCTATATTTTGTGCATATGGATGTTTGTGATATCTTGCAATTGAAGAACTTAGATTCTGTTAATATCTTGTATTTAAATCATGCTCTATTTGCATATGCAAAATCCTGAAACATTCATGATGATGTTATATGTTAGTGCCAAACTCTCTATTAATCTCTATTTTTGTTATTTCATATACATGTTAAATATTACAAAAGAGTATATTTCTCTGTTTATTTTATCTTGTAAATTAACTTTTTTTATAAAGCCTTCCACTTATATTACTTTTGTTTGTTAAATTATTACTGAACTTTTCTTCGTAGATATCATTTTATATTAATCCTATCTATGTTACTAAAATAATTATTCCTTACTCTGTTGTAGTTTATATTTTTCTTATATGCTTGTCTATAGATTAACCTTAGAACTTCAGACATAGTGGATCCAGTTCCCAGTATGAAGATGGACGTTTGTCATCCACAACATTAAAGTTATCTCGTGTGATAAATTAGTTTATGTGGTACTGATCATATTTGTAGCAAGAAATAAGGAGAATCCCCCATTCCTTATGGGAGGGATTCCTCCTCCTTTCCTATGAATGAAAACTTCAAACTAATCCTAATATGACCTTTTTGTGCAAATAAGGAACTGACCTTTTTGGTTCTTTTTGTTATTTGGAGATTTTCTTTTTGAGTAGTTATAGCATAAATCTCTAGTGATATGATATGGTTTGTACTTATATCACCCTGCTCCCCTATATCTAGACTTTTGACTATATGTAATGACAACAATTTTATTTTCATCACATTTTGTGATCCTCTACACTGTATATGTTAGTTGACATGCAGTAAAGAATTTTTATCTCAAAAGGAAAATGAAAATGATGAGAGGGTAACTAAATTGAATTAAGTTAAATTATCTTAAGGATAAATAAAAAAAATAACATAATAAAATACAAGGAATTAAGGAAGGTGTTATAGTATACATGTTTATAATGTCTTTAGACTACTTTAATCACATGAATATTGCTACATTTGTGGCAAATCAAATGGGAAACTTTTTAGGGCACACATTTAGTAGCTCTTGATTTTTTGCATGAAATTGTAATCTTTTCTTTGATTTTTACTTGAATCTAGTTTATAGTTGCTTCCTAGGTGTTTTTCTATTGTGAAATCATGTTAAAACATGTGCTTGGAAGTTCTAGTTGTCCTTTAATGGTGGATTTTCACTATGACGACCTTAACTTCTAATCATTATAATTAAGGTTAAATACGTGATTAATAACCATGAATCAAGGTTACAAGACATTATGACTAATTACATTCGAAAAATATAAGGACATTTGAACCTTAATGCTATTAGAGTCATCCACCAAATAATTACAAGCATTCATGTACACAAGGGAAACAAACACTCATTTACAAGCCCTTGATTATATTACCCAGTAGTTCCAACTCACAAGAATCTTCTACCAATGTTTCTAAGTCATCCCTTAAGGTTACCATGGGAAAAACTAAGGTTTCTAGGTTAGAATAAGCGTTTGGGTCCATTAGCCATGGCTAAATGCCCTTGCACTGTGGCCAATTGCTTTCAGGTTCACTCTTATATCTTTACAGATTTCGCCGCAGCTAACCTATATGGTGCCACAATGAGTAAGCCTCCTAGAATCTACCTCGCTTGCCTCTCGCTATTGGTTGCGGCCAATTCCCCCTTTTGCCGCGACTAATTCCTCTCTAGAATGCCTGACAAATTCTCACAAAAGTTTGCCACGGCCAATTACCATTTAGCTGCGGCGAATTACCCTTTAGACGACTTCTAGTTTTTCCTCTCATATTTTACCACGACGAATTACTCTCTGGTACTCTCCTTAGGCAACGTCACCTCTATTGGCAGTGGCTAATAATATGTTGGCCGTGGCAAAATGCTTTCTGATCCTATAACTCCTAAAATCTTATCTCATACTCTTCACTCTCCCTCCAATGACACCCTAAGGCCACTTTACCTTAATTATGGGGCTTCCATAGCTTTCATTAGCCTAATTTACCCAACTAATCTATCATTACCAGTTCAAGATTTAAGAGTCAATTTCTACTCCTCCAACTACCCTATATCAACAAGTTCATAGATTAATAACAGCAGAATTTCATAAGTTTCCAACAATTATTATTCAAATATACATTCCATTAAAGATTCCGTACATCACTGATTCAAACCAACAATCTAATATATCTCATGATGACATTTCCAATAATAGACCACATCATGAATTCAATAAAGTTCATACATCAGATACTATAAGTTCATATATCTAATACCATGCTATAATGAGACTTAACTCCTTAATAGATACATTTCAACTAATCAAAATATAAACGCCTACACTTAGCAATATGATTACATGATGATGCTATATAAAAAATTAACAAAATTACATCTACTCTACTCAGATCAGCCCAAGTGTAGCTTCCTCTACACATGACTAGAGCTCATGGATTTTGATCCACTTGCTTTCCCTTATCCTTACCTAAAGGGCCTTCACCTAAAAGTATAATCCCATGAAATGGGATGAGATATAAATCTTAGTAACCAAGGCAAATTCTATTCATATATTCTAGTTTAATTAACATATATGCATGATTTCATATAAGCATCAGAAAACATACCAGTCATATCAATAAATGAAACAATTAGGCTATCTATGATTACTATCCTATACTAGTAATCACAATTCCATATGTTATAGGCTAATAACACCGAGAGAGGCCTATCCATGACACTTATTCCCCAATGAGCACAACAAAGGCTCAGTGCATCTGTGGTTTGATCATAATCTGGTACTCGATCAAAGCACATGCATAGGTGGCAACTGCATCATAGCTCTACCATGGACTTACAAGGTCCAATACACATAACAAATAACCAACTAATTCATTTAACATCAATATTATAATCATGCAGCAAATACAAAATTAAAACAAAATATATGCATGGAATTAGCATAAACCCCAGTTACCTCATTCTGTAGACAATTGAAAAGCCACCAACAGTGCCAAAATCTCCTTATAACCATGACATCAAAAGATTACTACCTTAAATTGTCATGTACAGCAGCAACAAGTACCCAAAAATTAAAATACTAATGGGTACTCAGAGGATACTTACCCAACCACTACAATTCCCTAAATTCGAATTGAATATGTCCTTTACCAGAAATTTCAATATATTACCCTAATTCCTAAGCAAATTCATACATAATTAATACCCATACTAAAAATCAACCATAGAGGTCTTAAACCAGTAGAAAATACATTCGAATGGAGAGTTTACACTTACCTAATGTCCCTCCTAGCCTCTACCTTTGAAAATCCTCTAGGAAAATACCAAACAACTACATTTTAGATTTTGGGTATGGTGAAAATGCTCCAAATGAGAAACTAATTAGGCCAAAATAAAGAGAAAGAGAAGGGGATTAAGTTACATAACTATTACCTTGGCTGAATCTTGCTCTAGAAGTGGGAAATAGTGGTTTTCTTGCCCCAAACCCTAACCTCCGAAAAATGAGTTGTGTGTTTTGTGTTTCTGCATAAGGGAGGGGAAAGGCTAAATATGTTTAGGGTTTTAGATGGGTTTGGGCTAACCTAATGGCCCAAGTCCATATAGGTTCAGACTTTGAGTAGAATTGGGCTGAGTTTTAATTTGTTGGTCCAATTTCAACAATTTAGACTTTTAGTTGGGTTAGGTTAAGTTTTCAAGAGCCCACTTAGTTAAGGTCTACACAAGAGGTATTGGGCCAATTACAATGGCTTATATAAGTTAGGTCTGCACCTAAAATTATTGGGCCTCCATTAGTTCCTAACCTTAGTCTACTTAATTTAATTTGGGCTTAGATGAGGTTTCTAACTCCATTAAATCTCAAACTCATATTAATAATTTATCTCTCTAAAAATTTCATTCACTTAACTTGCCAAATTATCTCATATTAATTATTCTTAATTAATCTAAATCTATGATTAACACCTTAATTAATTTTAGAGTGTTACATCCACTATGGCTAAAGCTTCAAGCTTAAAGCTTGAAGGTGAACATTCTAGCACATGCCCACTTATGCCCTTTGGTGTATGGGAATGCTTATGGGCTACTTTTGGGCCCTTTCTACCTAACTCTTAGCCTGTTAGAATTCTTTTTCAATCCTATATTCAATGGTATTTTTTCTTGAATTTTTGGAAAGCCTAAAATTTGATTTCTTGAATTTCCATAATATTTTGCACTATGTTTTAGCTATGTACTCTTTGAATTTTAAGTTGAAAATTTTTATGCATAAACTTCATGAAATTTTGTACAATATATTTCCATACTCTCACTAGTGATACCTTTTTGTGTGTGAAATAATTTTTGATGATTTATGGGCTTTTGTATCTTTATTATGCTAAAATTAAGTTTAAACCATATTTTGGCATATAATTCTTAAAATTTTGATCATTGTAATTATGAGCATAAAGGTTTGGCACCTTATAATTAAGAACTTACCGATCATGGGACAAATCATAAAAATATTGGTTGATTTTAATTAAAATGCATATTTTTCCTAATACAAAAAAATTGAACTTACCACTTTGTTAATTTCTACTATACATAAATTACTGAGTAAATTACATTTGCAATGAATACACCTTATTGGTGTAGCATTGTCAATGTAATATTTGGTTAACTTTGTATGTTTAAATTGATGTCTTAATATTATTTGCACCTTATCAATATAGATATATTAGAGACATTCATTTTTGTGTGGGTTTTTTCTTGATATGCAATTAAGTTTTTTGGTTTATTGTAGTATGGGACCTTTATGTGAGATTATGGTAAACAATAATTTTTTATATGTATAATTGCATAAGTTAGATCTTGTATAGAACTTCTATTTATGATTATCTTGTTCACATAATTCATGTTTCCCTTATTATTTTTATTTTAGTTTTTATGCCCATTGAATTATCACTTGTGAAAACTTTGAATAGGACAATTTATAATGACTAAAAAGAGTCCCTGAAAATATATTTAGCAATTGTATAATTGGACTTCGCCCTAAGGGTGGATGCACCTATTACATTGAATTATAATTCCACTACTATAGAAAATGCCTTTCATGAGAAATGACATAATTCTAACAGAGTTTAACAGATGGTCATGAACTTCATAATTGACAAAACCATTAAGCAAGGGATTCCTAAAAAGAAATTTATAATGGAATTCTAAAGGCTATTAGGAAGAAATTTAAGGGATTTGACAAGGCAAAAAAAGGCCACTACCTTTCCTGCTAAATAAGACCCTTTTTATGACAAAGTGTTTAGTGTCAAAGAATACATTTTGAATCTTGTCAATTATAATAACAAGCTTAAGTCCTTTGGTTCTAGCACATTTTTAAATCTCCCCTACCATAGTTTCAAGTACTAAAGACTTCATATAATACCCATTAAGATAAGTGCATTATTGATAAGCTAATAGGCATCATCTCTCAGCAAGAGGAATTTATGGAAAAAGGAAATACCTTTAATCCTATTGTAAACTTTATGGCAAATAAATCCCATAACAAGCCCATTATAGGTTTCCATATAAGAAGCCCATGCCGTAATTTAAAAGGGGAAATGCCAATAAGAAAGGTGGCAAGCATGTGAACCATCTGGGATTAAAGAAGAAAGGATTTAAAGTCAAGTGTAACTACTATAAGAAGCTAGACTATAAAATAGTATATTGTTACAAATTTAAGAATAATTGGGAAAAGGAAGGCATTATTTTTTGTTTTACCCTCTAGTTTTAGTTTGTTTTGAATCGAATTCTATTCATATACCATTATATTTTAATGGTTCAATTTAGAACTACTATTCATATTATAAACTCTTTACAGGGGATTAGAAATGGAAAGAAATCAAGTGAGAAGGAAATGACCATAATTGGTGTTAATGAAGTAGCAATAGCAGACCAAATAAGAACTATTTCATTTTATGTTTAGATTTTAGACATATTTTGGAATTAAATAATACTTTTTATATGCCCTTTTTCATGGAAGCCCTTGATTTTTGCTTCTATTTTAGATATGTGCAGTTATCCTCTTTGGCAAGGAAATGGAAAAATTGTTATTTACTTTAATACAGTTGTTGTTGGTTCTAGTGTGCTAAATAATGGTTTATATGCTTTAAATCTTGATTCTTTGCTTGTTAGGCCTAGTTTCACTGCTAATGCTATTATTGGCAACAAATATAGTAGACTTGATGAAAACTCTTTAATGTTGTGGAACAAATTATTAGGCCACCTTTTTAGAGAGAGAAAGGAAAGAATGGTTAAATAAGATGCCCTACATAACCTTGACTTTCGTGATTATAGTTATTGTGTTGACTGTATTAAGGGGAAATTCCTTACTAAAGTTAGGAATAAAGGGATGATAACTCCCTAATTTGTGGTATAAAATGAGATTATATTTAAGATCAAATTAGGGAGGCAAATGCTTTCTTCTTGATTAATAGAATTAAAAATGAATTAAATCACACAAAATAAAGAGAGTGTTTTATTGTATTATCTTTAGCAGTTTGAGCATCACTCTATGATTGATTTCAATTTCAGGAAAGATAAAAAAAGAAAGAAAGAATGGAGAAAAGAGAAGGAAGCTGAGAAGTGAGAAAGTACAAGTGGATCAAGCATTCTCGCTACAGCGAGGATTGAACTTGTTATGGCGAGAACACACTTTCGCTATAGCGAGTGAGGTACTTTGCCACAGCGAAGTCGCGAAACATACAAATTCCAGGGAGAAACTCGCCATAGCGCAGCAATAGCGAGGACAGCAGAAAATCTAGGAACTTATGAGATCTTGCTATAGCGAGAAGCACTCCTTGCCATAGCGAGATCGGACCCTGAAACGTACAGTTTAATTTAGCAAGCTAGAAAAGTCGAGGAAAGCCTAGGGTTTCATTCATTCAGCAAGCAGAAAGAGTTCTGGCCGACTAGAAGAGAAGAAAACACATCCAAGGTGTTGGAGAAGCTTTAATTTGATCGGGAATTCGTTGGTTCTGTTGATTTTCCTTCCGATTAGGTGTTTCTACTCCATCTTCCCTCTTAGTTGATGATAATTAATATGTCTGCTGAATTTATCTGTGGATTTCAAGCCATGAGCAGCTAACTTTTGTAATCCTTAGGGATTTTATGAACCTTTATTCTGTAGAGATTATTTTCCCTTGTTGATTCTGCAGTTATTGGAATTTATAGTGTTTAATTTGAAATATATTTCATTATATTGGATAGCCTCCTTTAGTTTGATTGTGGATTAAGTAATTAACCTTTGACGGTAAGGAATTGCTTATAGACCATTGGTTAAACAACTTAGGATTAGATATAATCTAATTTGCACTTGAGATAGAGATATCCTCAAGGGCTCTAGGTAGTCGAAAGAAGGTTTGCACTTAAGCATTTATTAACCACTCCTTGAGATATCAAGCATGAGTGGATATAAGGGTTCAATTGGATCGAAAGACAATTGCACCCACTTCAACTTTGACTCTAGTAATTACATTAAGCTGTTTAATTAAAAAGGAAGTAATCGACAGTTGATATAAAGGGGATTAAAATTCCTAAGGAGTTTCTAATTGCATACTTTCAATTATAATCACCGTTTATTACTTGCCTTTACGTAATTTTCATAAATCCATTTGCAATTTGATTGTTTAAATAAAATGAAAGTGAGAACTCTAATGCCTAATCGCCAATTATGTTAATTCTCCGAGGGAACGACCTTGATTCATCACGTACTACGGTTGCGACCCGTACACTTGCGGTGTCATATTTTAGTGAGCATCAAGGGACAAGTAGGAGACAAGATATTTTGAATCTAATCCATACAAACATTTGTGAACCCCATCACTTTTTTTATTATGAGTCGTTTTAAATGCTATATCATCTTCATTGGTGACCTCTCTAGATATGGGTGGATTAATTTTCTACATAAGAAAGTAGAGTCTTTAGATGCTTTTAAAACCTTTAAAGTGGTTGTCAAATTGAAAATTGATAAATGCATTAAATGCATAAGATTTAACAATGATGGTAAATATTATGCAAATATATAAAAGTGAGTAGAAATCTTGGTCTTTTTGCTTATTTATGAAAGAATATGGTATTGAGGATTAATACACCATACTTGGCACCTTTTAACAAAGCGAGGTTGCAAATAATCAAAATCATACCATGATAGATATGGTGAGATGTATGCTCAGTCACTTTTTGCCAAAGTTTCTATTGGGTGATGCCCTAAAGATAGTTATATACATACTCAACCAAGTTCCTAATAAAGTTATTCCCAAGACTCTATATGAATTGATGTTTGACAAGAAACCCAGGTTGAGGCACTTTCATATTTAGGGCTACAATGAGAAAGTGAGACTATATAATTATCAAATCAAGAAATCAAATGCCAAATTTAATAGTGGTTTCTTCATTGGTTATTATACAGCTCTAGAGGCAGTAGATTCTATTGTCTCACTTATTCTACCAAAGTCATTAAATTGAATCAAAAAATTTATTTTAAGAATAACCTAGATAATGGGAGTTAGATGCATCGTGTTATTGATCTCTTATATTAGAGTACTATCTTGCCTATATCTGTGTTGCCTTCCTTTTTTGTATTTGATCTTCCTAAAGGGGATGTTAATATTTAGGATCCTCTTAGCAATGATGGAAAACCACTTGTTGTTGATGTTGAGGGATCTGTTGTGTCCAATGATGTTAATCCATTAAGACGGTTACAAAAGATTTGTAAACCTACAATTTTGAGTGATTACAAGGTTTATTTATAAGAGCAAGAATTTGATTTGATTGATATTTCATATATGTTTTCTTGTTAGGAAGCTATACCAAGACATAACTCATCTAGATGGTTAAAGGCCATTAAGGATAAATTATCTTTTATGGATCATAATCATGTTTAGGAACTCAAATAATTTCTTTTTGACTACAAAGCCATTAATTGTAAATGGGTCTTCAAGACCAAGGGTGGGGCTACACATGAAATAAAAAGATAGAAATTTAGACTTGTTGTAAATGGCTATAATCAGAGAGAAGGAATTGATTAAATAGAGACTTTCTTATTGGTATCCATTAAATATTCTTTTATAGTGGTTATGACCCCAGTTACTCATTTTAATTTAGAACTCCACCTTAGGAGCTTGTCTAAGGATGTTTGCATGGTTTAACCTAATGGTATCTAAAATTTGATAAGGTTATAACCTCTCTTTGTTTTATTAAAAATTCTTTAGATTAGTGTATCTTTTAAAAAATTAATGAGAGCAACTTCATTATTGTTGTGCTATATGCTGATGACATACTTCTTGCAAGCAATAGCATTAACATCCTAAACATGACAAAACATATGCTTTCTTATAACTTTGACATGAAAGATCTTGGTATGGCCTTCTTTGTCCTTGGGATTCAAATCTAATGTGATAGGTATCGTGGTGTTTTTAGTTTGTCTCAAGGAACTTATTTTGACTAAGTGCTTAAGAAATTCAATATGCATCCTTATTTCCCTTATGCTACACTAGTTTAGAAAAATCAAAAGCTATCTAGATCATAGTGTCCTTAGAATGATAGAAGGAGAACTAAGATGGAAACAATTCTATATGCTTCTATAATAGGCCACTTGATGTATGCTCAAGCTCAAGTGTGTACTCTTTTAGATATAATATTTGCTATAAGTGTGCTTGGTAAATACTTGAGTGATCCTAGATAAGAAAGTCATGAGGTACTTGCATGATACTAAGAATCAAATGTTAACTTATTGATTCTCTTAAAATCATTGGTTACTTGAATTTAGATTATGCAAGTTGTGTAGATGATCAAAAATCAACTTCCAAATACAATTTCATGATGTAAAAGAGCTATTTAATAGAAAAGTATCAAATGAATACTTATAGCTACCTTAACTATGGAGGCAAAGTATGTCACTTGTTATGAGACCACTTATTAGGTTATCTGATTGAGGAAATTGATTTGTAGCATGCACATTATTGAAACTATATCTCCACCATTGACTGTCGATTGTGATAATGTATTTGTGTATGCTTCTCTCAAAATCATAAGAATTCCATTCATGCTATACATTTTGATATTAAGCTCCTGTTCATGAGAGAGAAGATTTTTGAATCTCATACTTTCATTGAACACATTTCTACAGACCATATGCTAACAGATCTTTTGACCAAGGGCTTATCCATTGAAGTATTTTAGAGACAAGTAATTCATATGGGTCTTGTAAAATCTTTTGATGATGCCTTGATTTACTAGGAGTATGACTTGCGTTCTTCAAGGACATTTTAGTTTATGTTGACATTTGGTTAAGAGAAATGTTCTTGGATACACTTATGATATTCCATTTAATTTAGTTTTGAAACATTGTTGGCATTTCAACATTGTTTCCTTATTGGATTCAATGTTCTTGGTTTGCTATTTAATTTCCAAATTTTGTTACAATGCATATTGATTACTTGATATTCTTGGTATATTATATTGATATGTTCTTGTTTTTGGCTAACAAATTAATTAATACTATCCAAGTGAAAGATTGTTAGAATTTTAATTAATTTATGAATTAGTATTAATCAATTATTTGGCTAATAACATGTTATATTTTAATAATATCAAATAATTGAATTTAATTTAGGTGCTATCAAAGTGGATGAATTTTTTAATGTTGTGGGTAGCTTGTAATAGGCTAAATTATCCATAAGCCCATTTAGGGAACAACCCTCAACTCACAACCCATTTAAACTATAATCTTATTTAACATTAGTTAGGGTTTATTGATTAACCTAATTTGTATTCTAATAGACTTTGTAGTTTTTGTCCTGTATTGTGAGTTGTATTTCCTACCTTTTTGTCTCTTGTGATCACTTTCAATTGAAGTATTCAATATAGTCAATGGATCCCAATCTAATATCAGGTTTAATCTATACTTATCTCCTATAATTAACTTAGCATTCTCATGTATGGAACCAAAGAAACACTATTTTGGATTATTCAGTAAAAGATTATCATTAATCTAAAAGAGCATTTTATCTAGCTTTTGTTGTTGAAGAAGTAACATTTATCACTAGTGGGCTAATCTTTCTTAGGGGAGTACCGACTCCAAGTGATAGGCAGAAACATTCGTGAAACACTCTCCTATTTCCTTAATGCTCAACTTGGTATCTTGAATGATATAGACAATGCAAGTTGGATAATTTAGCTAAAAAGGGATATGCATTTTTATACTAGTTGTCTGAAAAACTAAAACCATTGCCTAATTGTTTAAGCAATAATTTTTTACTATACTATAATCCCCCATTGCCTATTGTTTAAAGCAACAGTTTTTAACTAGTAACTATTGTGTTTAAGCATCCATTTTTTACTATACTATATTCCACCATTGCCTTTTGTTTAAGACAACTGTTTTTAACTAGTTACTATTGTATTTAAGCAATAATTTTCTACTATATTATATTCCACCATTGCCTATTGTTTAGGGCAATAGTTTTTAACTAGTAACTATTGGAATGGTTGTAAATTATTACTGTTTTAGGCAATAATAACAACCAATTACATAAATAATATGCAACGATTTTCAACAAGCTACTATTGTAACGGTTTTCAAATGTTACCCTTTTGGATAACAGGGGTATGGTAATAGTAAAAAATTGTTGCCCAATAAAAAGACAATTTTTGGTTCAACGTTAACTAAAGGCCGGGAGCGAACTCGAACTTTGGGATGCTAATGGTACGTGACTACGCCTATACCATTAAGCCATTAAGTATTGATCAACTAGGCGACTTAGCATATATATACATATATCTCTATCTTTTATTAAAATCTTATTTTTGCAAAACTGGCCACAAGCAGAATTGAATCTTTGGCCTCCAGTTTATTTGCTAGCATTTTTTCCATTGGGCTATCATGTATTACGTAGATAATAAATCTAATGTTTTATTGTTATACCATGAAAAATAAAGAGATAAAATTCACATAATAACTTTATTAAAATAAAAATAAAAATCTAAAGTAAAAATCAAATCATGTAATAATATTAAGTTGTAAAATCTATATATTTATTTGCCAAAATAAGGTATTTATCATGTTATTATTAAAATACTTAATAATAAATATATAAAAATTTATGGGTTATCTCCAAATTTATCTATAACATTGTATATTATATTTTTTTTATAAATATTTTGATATTATGTTATTTTAAAATTAATTTAGGGAAAAAGTGTTATTATAAATATAAAAAAATGAACAAAATGGGGACTTATACCACAAAATTTTTGTAAGAGCTTATTGGAAACAATTATTATTATTAGTTGCAAAATTAATTTTTATAAGGTACACACTTAAACTATTGCATAAAATAAAAAAAGATATGAACACTCCAAACCATTCCCTATTTGAGTTTTTGGAACCAGTTTTGTTTGTCATAAAATTAAATTTTATAGGTTACGCACTTAAATCATTACTTAAAATAAAAAGGATAGACAATGCTAAAAAATTATTTCTTATTGGAGTTTTGGAAACAGTTTTTATTTATTGCAAAATTTGATTTTATTGACTACATACTCAAACTATTCCATAAAATAAAAAGGATAGGATACATTTAAAACCCATTCCTTATTTGAGTTTTGGGAACAACTTTTGTTCATGCGAAATTTGATTTTATAGGCCATTTACTCACACTATATTATAAAGTACAAAAGATAAGCAACACTTAAACTTCAATTTCTGTATTAGAAATAATTTTTATTTGTTGCAAAATTTGATTTTATAGTCAACACACTCAAATTGTTGCATAAAATAAAATGAATAGGCAATGTTTAAAATCCATTTCTCTTTTGAGATTTGGAAACCGTTTTCATTTGTTGTAAAATTAAATTTTTATAAACCACATACTCAAATTATTGAAAATATAAAAAATAAGCAATGTTGAAAAACTTATTCCTTATTTATACGGTTTTCACGTGTTGCAAAATTAAATTTTATAAATTATATCTTTAAACTGTTGCTTAAAATAGAAAAATAAGTAACATTTAAAAATCATTTCCTAATTGAGTTTTGGAAATGGTTTTAAAGCGTTACATCACATAAAGTAAGCTTTACTTATAACATGTAAAAATTGTTTCCTATTCTCCATTTAGGCAAAGATTTTAAAATTGTTGCCACAAAAACTGTTGTTAAAATAAAAATGGTGTAGAAACCTTTCATAGCTGTAACTTATCTCTAGGTTTTCTTTGTTCTCATTAAAAATAACAAATTCATCACGCTTTCTATCGACATTGATTGTGTACTCTTAAAAAAAATTAATATAAAAATATAAGATAAATCAACAAAGGAAGCCTTTATGGCAGTGTTGGACTCTTAAGCTCCACTAGTAGTTGCCTTCCCTATAAATGTGCGCTTGACACATTAACACAATTGGGTGTTGCAGGAACTCCATTGAACATAAGATTGATGTCATTTACCTTCACAGCCTCCCATGTCCATTTTCACTACAGATAAGAACTTCTCCTTGTGATCGAGAAGTGCCCCTAATGTTCTTTGTTTTTTATGGGATCTAAGCCGTTGAAAGCACGCATTAAAATAGAGAATATATATATATATATATATATATATATATAAAAGAAACCACAATCCTTGGGATATTCAATCTATAAAAATAAGAGTAATTAGGGAAGTTAACGATTTAGATAATAACTTCTCCAAAAGTGATTAATGAAGAGCAAGGTTTAATAAAATGAGTTTCAGTAGCTTTAAAATAAATACCTGTTTTTCACATAGATTAGACGGCCAATACTCTTGATCTATGAGCACGTTTGATATCAAAAGAGAAGAATAGAACAGGGAGATTTAAAAAAATAAATATTATGCAATGTCCATTATATTCTTATGTTTATTACTTAATAGTATATATTTATTTTACTTTTTTTTTTTTAAGTAAGAGGCTTGAATGTAATTTTTAATTCATTTTATTTATTTTTTTATTCTTTTCTATTCCATTCTTTTTCAATCCGTTGTAATAAACGTAGTATATTCTCAAAATAAATAAATATTTTTCACATTGCTTCGGCACCAAGCCAAGTTTTAATCCTCACACCATTGGTTGTCTTTTATTGTGCAATTCTTAACTTTAAAATCATCTACAGGTGTTTTATCAGATTGTTTTCCAGGCTTCCAACGCTAATGCCAGGGCTGGGTCCACAAGTCACATTCTCCATAGTTGCTTGCATTCTTGACCCAATGAGATGCATTCATATCCGATGTCGCAAAGTTGCTATATTTAATTTTGGAAAAATTTTAATTAGAGACTTTAAGTTTGAAAAAATTATTTTTAGAATGATCTGATTGTAACTTTAAAAAAATTTGATTGTAATTTTAGAAAGATTAACTTGTAAAAAGTTTTAAAAAGGTCTTTGACTGTCAATTTTATCAATTTAAAGTCCTTAAAAAGAATTTTCCCTTTAATTTTCACTTCAGTTGATTTTGAAAGGTGGATTCCATCAGTCTTGAGGCTATTTTCACGGGTAGTTATCTTGAAACCATATTTAAGATTCCAGCATCCAGAAAGGATAACATGAAGCGTTTTTGAAGTTATATCTTGGACAAAATGAATAGGTCACAGCATTTAAAACCAACATTCTTACAAGCTATGAAATTTATATGTGCATATAATTTAGATTAAATTATTCTATTCGCATTTTGAATTTTATTGACACATGACTAATTATGTGTCCTATTGGCATTCAAAATTTTCATGTTTTAAGCTAAATGACCCAAGTCTTTATCCCAAAAAAAAGTTATATCATTTTAAGTCACTTAACATAAGGCTCATCACATGTCATATACAATAGTTTCATTTTATTATCCACTTTTACCTTTTTTTAACTGTCATAAATCATGCATAAATTCTGTATTTAGTCTTATAAACTACTCAACCTGCATGTACAGCCCCTCTTTTATAAACTTTGCGCAGCCTATATGCATGAATTAATTCAGCCAACAAAACCATAACATAGAATCCGTGGCAACCTAGTAAAGATTAAGTTTTAAAAGAGATTCAACAGCACAGGAACTGCTAATATTGAAGTGATATCAAGTAGCCAAGCAAAGATCAAACATGGTGGAGGCAAGATCACAGATTGATAAGAAATATTTATTTGAATATTTTGAATGTCTATTTTGGAGGGCAAGATCCAACAGCATGTATTGGGAATTTACTCTAAAATAATATATATTTAATATCACTTTTTTTTATTAATATATATATATGTGTGTGTGTGTGTGTGACAAGTCCCAAATTCATAAATATTTTTATACCTTTTTGTGAGACTTATTATGGGAATTTTTGGTTTATTTGGGGTTTTAGTAAATAATTTTAGCAATTTTTAGTTAATCTTGTGTTTATTTGTTTAATCTAGTTTTTAGCGTTTTTTATTGAACAATTGATAGATTTTTGGTGAATTTTGTATGTTTTTGAATGTATTAAATGGGAGGCACTTAATTTGCAAGTTAGATGGTTGAATTTTGCATGCGGAGTATCTAGAGTCTCGAACTAGAGGAGGTTACTGCAATTTTTTCACAAATTCTACCTACTAGAACAGCCAGGTATTACATTTCCAGCATTGTGGGTTTGTTTGGTTGTCTGATTTAGGAAACCAGTGGATAGAAGCTTGAGCGTCGCCACCATAATGGAGGGGAGCCACGGCACTAACATGAAATTTTGCAAAAACGACATTATTTGGTCTTACCTATTTGGAGGCCCTGTATAAATACCCCATTTACGTATTCTAAAGAGGTAGGATGATTCTATGATTGATTTTAGGGTTCTTGGAGGCCATCTATGGTTAACTCCTTTGGTCAGTTGCTCAGACTTTCATCACAAACAATGTTCTATCCTTCTTCCATTTTTCTTTTTTCTTTTTTAACTTTATATTTGTGTTTAATTTGTTCATTCTGTGTTTTGTGTAATTGACTCGTATTGAAATCAACATTATATAAATGAATTTATATTTATTTCTCTACTCATGAATATGTGTTGTAAATCTTTAATGCAATTAATGTAGATGAAGAGTAGATTAGTTGAAATGATGGCTCTTATTAAAGAAGTTTCAACTGGTTTGCTTGTAATTTGTGCTAATTGAATCTTAAGCCTAATAATGGATTGCATTTATGATATTAGGTTAAAGATACTTTTATACATAGCATGTAGCATAATTTGATGGACTGAATTGATGAAGAATTTGTTAGCTTCATGGATATACAAAATAACATTTATGATATCCAAATAAAAAGAAATCGAATGAAAATATACCTCCAGCCATTGCCTCAATATTCTGATTCTGGATGAAAGTTCTATAAGTATGAAGATCTAGGAGATACTTCCAAGCTCTAGTTATCACTGTATGATGGTGTTCTATTCAGAAAATGTGTGTTAACTGAGCTTGGGGACCCTTGTATATATAGGCAAGGTTCTAACAGTAATTCCCATCATATCACTTATGAAAACGCAATGTTCAAATGTGGGGTGTACACATTTTGAATCATCCCACATAGCCCACAATTTTTAGACCATAATTGAGTCATTTCAAACTACATTCAGAGGTGTAATGTGGATTTTGATATGCAACGTGGTTTGTTACTATGTTCATGCAACATCTTATATTCTCCCAATTGGTTCAAAAATTATTACTTATAATGGCATTTTAAGATTCAAATGTTTAATTGAAACCAAATGCACAAATCATAGCAATAGTTTCTCTATAAGTAAATAATACCTTCCATGTATCACAATGTATTTTATTTTCTTACCCACTATATATTAACTTTAAGAATAAGTCATATACTTATTTTAAGTCCTTTTAATGTCTTTATTCTTAAACATAATGTATGCGCATAAAAATGAGAAAATAACTCAAAATGAATAAGGGCTTTATTATAAATGATATATATAATATATATACATCAAGAACACAAAGTGGAACCAAGTCCCATTTTAGATACATGATCCTTAAATACTACTAGTAACATTCCTTTTGTTAAAGGATTAGCTATCATCAACTCAGTGCTAATGTGTTTAATGGTGATTTTATTTTCCTTGACGCATTCTTGAATGGGTAAGTACTTAATGTTGATATATTTACTTTGACTTCTACTTTTATTGTTCTTAGCTAGAAAAATAACAATTGAGTTGTCACAATATATCTTTAATGGCTTAGAGACAATGTCGACGATTCTAAGTCCAAATATAAAGCCCTTAAACTAAACACCATGCGAAATTGCCTCAAAACAATATATGAACTCTGCCTCCATAGTAGAAGTAGCAATCAAAATATACTTTGCACTCCTCCAAGATATGGCTTTGCTGGCTAACATGAAAATATAGCTTAAGGTTGATTTTCATGAATCAATGCATCTAGCGAAGTCTGAATTTGAGTAACCAATTACTTAAAGTCCATTTGTACATTAGCATGTAGTTTTTAATACCTTTAAGATACCTCATTACCTTCTTTATAGCTTTCCAGTGATTTATACCTAGATTACTCTAATATCTGCCTAACATTTTAACTACAAATGCAATGTCAGGTTTTGCATAAACCTGAGCATACATAAGGCTTTCGATAGTAGAAGTAGATGGAATGTTATGCATTTGTTTCCTTTCTAAATCATTCTTTGGGTACTGATTTAAATTAAACCTATCACCTTTTATAATGGGTGCTACATTTGGTGAGCAATCTTTCATCTGAAATCTCTCTCAGACCTTATTAATATGGGTTTCTTGTGATAGATCTAAAATACATTGAGTTCTATTTCTATGGATCTTAATGCTACTAACATAAGATGCCTCATCCATATCTTTCATATCAAAATTCTTAAAGAGAAACTACTTCATCTCATATATCAACACTTTATTATTGGTTGTAGGCAATATATTATCCACATATAGTACAATGAAACAGATTTTACTCCTATTGACCTTTTAGTATATACACTGATCCATGACTTTCTCCACAAATCTATATGAAGAGATAACATTATGAAATTTTAAGTACTGTTGGCGAGAGACATGTTTCAATTCATATATAGATTTCTTAAGCTTGCACACCACATGTTCACTGGCACTAGAGGAGAATCCTTCAGGTTATTTCATATATACCTCCTCCTCTAGTTTCCCATTGAAGAAAGCTGTCTTCACATCCATCTGATGCAACTCTAAGTTAAAACGAGCAACTAATGCCATTATTATATGGAGGGAATCTTCTTTCTTAAATATAAGAGAAAAAATTTCTATGTAATTGATTCCTTCCTTTTGAGTGAATCCCTTAGCCACGAGTCTTGCCTTATATCTCTCAACATTGCCTAATGAGTCTCTTTTCATCTTATAGAGCTATTTGCATCTAATGACCTTAAAGTCATTAGGCAACTTGACAAGATCCCAAACTCCATTAGATACCATAGAATCCATCTCTTCCTTCATAGGCTTGTGCCACAATTTAGATTCTTTACAACTAATAGCTTGTGAAAACATTTCAGGGTCATTCTCAACTCCTATGTTGTAATTAGATTTGTATAGATACACAACATAATCACCAAGAATTGTTAGTCTTCTCATCTTAGTTGATCTTCTTAATATTGACTCAACATTCTCTTATGGAGCATGTTATTTAATTATTTGTTCAACAGTCCCTAGAAATTATCCATCAACTAAATCAACTTGATCATAATCAATAAGTTGTGGATTTTGAATGATTGGTTGTTCAATGCCCCTTTAGACTTAAAGGACATGGATCACAGTCAATCTATCACTTGATATAGGAATTTAAATATCAGATTGATTATTTTTAGAACCTAAATTCTAAGTTTGATCACTCCCATAGATCAAGTCGTTCTTAAGAAATTTTGTATTTCTTAGTTCCATAATCATAATGCTATAATATGGACAATAAAATTTGTAACCTTTAGACTTTTTAGCATAGCCAATGAAATAGCCACGGATGGTCTTTGGGTCTAACTTTTTTTCTTGTGGATTATAAATTCTTACCTTATACGGGCATCCCCAAATACGCATATATCTTAAACTTGATTTCCAACCTTTCAAAATCTCAAACCATGTCTTTTCAACAGCCTTGGTTGGAACTCAATTAAGAATATACATAGCCGTCTTAAGGGCTTCAGTCTACAAGGACTTGGGTAATTTGGAGCTAACCAACATGCTCCTCGCTATGTCCAACAATGTTTGGTTTCTTCTTTTAGTTACACCATTCTGGTCTGGTGACCCAGGCATGATATATTAGGCAACAATTCTATGTTTTTGAAGAAATCGAGCAAATAGACCCAATATTTGTCTATCCTCTATGTATCTATCATAATACTCACTCCCTCTATCTGATCTCATTATTTTGATTTGTTTACTATATTGTTTCTCCACTTTTGTCTTAAATATCTTAAAGGTATCTAGTACTTCATTCTTATTATTGAGCAAATAGAGATACATGTATTATAAGTAATCATCAATAAAGGTGATGAAATATTCCTAGCTACTAGAGTCCAAATCTGGATTACAAATATTCGTATGTATGATTTCTAATATATTAGAACTCCTTTTAGCGCTTCTCTTAGTCTTATTAGTATGTTTCTCCTTGATGCAGTCAACATAAGTGTTCAAATCAATAAAGTCAAGAGTATTGAGTACTCTATCTTTTAACCTTCTCTATTGAGATATGACTAAGCCTATGGTGCCATAACATAAAAGAATCTTCATTAGTAACATTGCTTTTAACACCTATACTATTATAAACATGTATTGAATCATAAGAGTTATTGTTTCGTAATTGAATTTGGAATAGGACATCACAAAGTGTATCATTACTAATAATATTATATTTATAAAATAATTTAAATTTATTACTTGAAAATTCAAAGCAATATCCTAATGGTACAAGTTTGGAAACAAATATCAAGTTTCTAAAGAAACTTGGTACATAAAATGTTTTCTCTAAATTCAAAACAAAACAAAAATAAAGAACCAATTTGCATGTTCCTATGGTTTCTACTATTGAGCCCATCTTATTTCCTGAATAGATGTATCACTCGCTGCCCACCGACCTCCTTTAGTTTAGAAAGCCTTGCAAGGTATTAGAGATGTGAATTGTTGAGCCAAAATCAATCCACCATGTATTATTACTAGCATCTACTATATTAAATTTATAACAAAAATATGAGATTAAATTACCTTTCTTTTTAAGCTAAACTTTGAATTTAATACAGTCCAACTTCATGTGTCCTTTCTTTTTGCAAAAGAAGCAATTGGACTCTTTCTTAATCTCCTCATGGATGGGTACCTTGCCCTTCCCTTTTCTTTAGCCTTTCTTTTCTTCTTTCCTTGTATCATTGTATGTGCACTTTCACCCATTTCTGCTATGAGTCTTCCCTCTTCTTGTACACACATAGCAGAAGTTTATTTATTGACCATTTCTCCTTATGTGTGTTGTAGGAGATTTTGAAAGGCCTATATTATTGTGATAGAGAATTCAAGATATAATGCACAAGAAAATATTCTAACATCTCAACCTCAAGTGTCTTCAACTGAGCCGTTATATCTCTTATCTTCATGATATGCTCTCGCACACCTCTTATCCTGGTAAGTTTCATGGATGATAACTTTGTCATTAAGGTACTTGCCAAAGCCTTATTTGAGGATTTGAACTGTTCATCAATAACATTAAGCAAACTTCGAATGTTTTGATGCTCTTTGATATATCCACAAATACTAGCTAATATTTTAGTCTTAATGTACATTATATTGAGACAATTGGATCGCCCCCAGCTCCCAGCATTCATAAAGATTTACAACTGTTGCATTACTAGTGTCTGAGTTTAGGAGATTTATTTTTTTTATTGCATCATCAACATTCATCCACTTTAATTGGAAAAATATTTTCTCCTTCCAAATATTATCTTTATCAATAGTTAATTTAGGAACTTGAAAATTAGAGATATTTTAAAGGTTGAAAAGCAAAATGAATTTATATGCTATGTTAATAATTTAATACAAATAAATATTCTAAATGACATGTCATGCAAATGCTATGTATATCAATTCAAATTATGAATTTAGTAACAAATAAAACTATCTACAGCTTAAGTTTTATTTAATTAGACTTATATATTAATGATAAAACTAGTAAATTATATTCTTTTTTTAATCCACATGGGCAAATCAAGAAAAGAAAAAATTTACTATTTCATCTTAATTAATCATATAAAGTATGATAATATTTCTGTAGAATAATGATTATCATATTAAATATGATTAATTACAATTTGATGTCATTTTTTCTTTATGAGATTTATAACACTTAGTGTATAATTTCAAAATAATTAAAGGTATTGTGGCTAAACTTTAATTAAATTAAAATTACACAAATCACATGACATGTAAATAAAATTACATACTTGAATATAACTTAAACATACGTATAAACAAGCATTACATAATAAGAATTTGAATAATTAATTAATTAATCTACAAAATGTGACTAATCTAATTAATTAATATTATCCCCTTAAATTAACTTAAATGTGCCATAAACATTGCCTAAAAATTAAAAATTAATTAATTAACCAAACTTAGGTATAATTTAAATGACACCATAAATTAATTTTTATTTCTAAATATGTTAAAATTGCCTAAAATTAAATAATTTTTCCAAATTTTAGGCAAAATTTAAAGGTATAAAATTAATTTCACAATAATTTTGATAAAAGAATAATTAAATATTGTCAAAAATTAATTTAAATTTGTTTGAAATAATTTTTTCAAAATTTGGACAAATTAAAATGTACTTAATAATTTTGAACAAAATAAATGATCAAAAAATAAATAAATTATTGTAATTTATTTATTTTTAAATACTAGAAGATAATATATATATATATATAGATGCAAACCATGAAACAAAGGCTGGTATACATGTTAGTCAAAGCATGGCTAAAGTAGTAAAGTCTCATGCTAACTTTGAGAGGGGGCAATCCCAAAACAACATGTCAATTGATGAAGCATCAAAATAATGTGTCGTACAATTCGTTTGTAACCTTTAGTTGTTTTAGACCTAAAACAAAAACTCATTTTTGGCATATCTGACTTTGTTTTGAGTGGTTTAAGAGTCTATTTTCATCAAAATTTCATGAGAATTGCATTTATAATGTCAAAATGACGAAAAAATGGCTCTAAAATCCAGCCTAAATTAAGCAGAATGAAGGTAAGTTTGAGCTTGAAACACAACAAGGTAGAGGCATTTTATATGCTTTGATACCAACTGTTAGCTTTTATGGATATACAAAATAATGTTTATGATATCCAAATGAAAAGAAATCAAATGAAAACATACCTCTAGCCATTGCCTCAGTATTCTGATTTTGGATGAAAGTTATGTAAGTATGAAGATTTAAAGGATGTTTCCTAGCTTTGGTTATCATTGTATGATGGTGTTCTATTCAAAAAATGTGTGTTAATTGGGCTTGGGGACCCTTGTATATAGGCAAAGTTCCAATGGCAATTCCCATCATATCATCAATGAAAACGCAATGTTCAAAGGTGGGGTGTACACATTCTAAATAATCCCACATAGCCTACAATTTTTGAACCACAATTGAGCTGTTGCAACCCACATTCAAAGGTGCAACATGGATTCTAATATGCAACGTGGTTTGTTACCACGCTCATGCAACGTCTTACATAATTGTGTAGTTAACTTAGTGATTATAGTGATAGATCCATACTGATAAAGCCATAGTAACTAAGGGAACTTGATTGAATAGAAGTAAATATAGATTAATCTCATTTTCTTGATGATTACTTAACTAGAGCCAATGTGTGTCAAATCATTGTGTGTTGGTATGTGAATGTTTTGAATCTTAATTTGTGTTTTGATTTGAGTCTTTATTGTCTTCATATTTTGTACATTTAAAATATTTGACCAAATGTTTGAGTGACTAGCAACTAGAAAAAATTCAAGATAATAGTGTGTAAATATATCCATAATTGTAATTAATTAACAACTAATCTTAAATATAAGTAAAATTTATTTAGAATTATAAGCATACAATCCTCATGAGATTGACATTTTGACATGAGCTCACTTTATTACTCTAAGTAACTAATACATTTGCTAGCTTTTATTTTTAAAGAAAGCATAGTTCATCAAGTTTTTTACACCGTTGTTGGGAATTGTTTTCACTTGTATTTCTAGAGCAATGGTTTGCCAAGAAAATTGTTTACTTACAATTTAGACACAAAAATATTTTCATTCTTTATCTTTTAAAGGTTGACCTCTTGTATGATGTGTATTAAAGTTGTAAAGTATGCTATAGTAGAAGTTTAGTTTTCCACACTTGTTTGACTGGTTTTTGTAAATTGAATTTATGATTTACTGCTTTGATAATTTCTTGAATGTACCATACATGTATATTTTTCTCTTTTCTTTGATGTATATATGTAAGATAGTTTACTTGATGTGTTATAATTAGATTTGAAAGTAATCTACGTTGAATTCATTTATTTGAACAGTTTGGACAGCATTGTATTGAAATATGAGTAACATTATTTGTGCAGACTTTGAAAATCTACTGGGAATGCATTTGACTGAATCTTGCTTTGATTTTTGGTGAATATAGTTGCTTATGTGCTCTAAATTTTGTATATTTTTGTGCTAATTTTTTAGATACATCTTAAGGTGAAAATAACGAATGGTGAAAAGGGATGTCTTTCTGAATTTTTCTAGGAGTTGTATGGACGTTATTTTGCTACGAAATTTGGTGAAAATGTTTTTCTATATGTGTATTATCTTGTGTAATTTTCTCTTGATTTTTGAGTTACATTTGACTGTACAAAATCTTGCACTTTTTATGCAGTGTTATGTTTTTAGTTAGAATGAAATCAGAGCTTATTTGGAAAAATTCTGGAAACATTTAAGAGGGTATTTTGATCCAATTTTTAGTTTGAGAGTACCTTTATGTTTAGTTTCTTGAGAAAATTGGGTTGAAGTTTTGGTGTTGATAGCTTTGCTATTTGTTTATGCACAATTAAGTATACTGTCAAAAACAGGGTAGTCTCAATTTACCCAACTTTCTAGTCATACATTGGTTTGCTTTGAAATACCTTGTCGCCGAACTTATGTCTTTAATTGCATCTAATTGGTAGTTGATGTTGTAGAAAATTAGCTGCCAAATAAGAAATTGGTTAGAAGCAAATAAATCCGAGCCGTGTGCAAGGACACTGTCCTTGAGAGATATTCCGCCACAAGACGGCACTCCCCAGGATTGAACGGATTCTTCTGCGATGCCGCAGGGAGCAGAATAGCGGAAATGAGAACTCAGGGAGAAGAGAGGAAAGAACAGCTCGAATGTTGTCCGCAGCTGTGGTGTATCGAACCCAGTGAGCAATGCGGTATTTATAGGCTCAAGTGAGGCGAGGCGTTGGACCACAGTTAATTATATTAATGGGAATGTTTCTGAACGTTGGACGGTTTCCGACATAAGAATTAATGGAAATTCAATCAGGTAATAAAAATAAAAGAACGGACCAGTAATTACAAATAAACGGATAACCAACATTCAGAAACATTTCCACCATGAACTCATAACCGAAGCCTTAAAATTGTAGATATTTCGGAAAGCCATCAGAAAATATTTAATTTTTCAAAAATAATTTCTGGCAATGGTAAAAAGTGTCCAACACCGCGTATATTTTGCGCGCAGGGGGGGGGAAATCGACGAATTTTAACTGAGCTCAACTGAGTTGGTTCAGCCTTTTGTGCGCGCGAGCCCATTCTCCTCCTAAGCCCATTTTGCTCTTCCATAATCACATGTTAATATTTATACCCTTGGGCCTTCATTTATTTGAGCAATGTGGGACTTCTCTTTTTCTCTTCTCCTTTTGACACACACACACACATATTCTCCAACAATCCCCCACATGTGTGTCAAAAGATCACTATCATCTGAGTTATATATATGAGTATAAACATTTCGAATATGGTGTCTTGCAGACTATGAACCATTCCTAGACTGATAAAGCTTAGTACACAAAGTTGTAGGTGAAGCTTATAGCTTCTATGAACCAACAATTCTTTGTTGTATACTAGAGGCTTTAAGAGTCAATTTATACCCCCACAATTTTCGCTATTATCGCAGTTTTGCGCTTTAAACTACGGCCGTGCGCGTGCCTGGTTTTAATGAATGCTCTAGAGATTTTTGCCATGATCTCATAGGAGCGGCCCCACTCCACATTCATATAGGTGATTTCATCAAGTGTGACTGCAATGATCACACCATCCATAAGGAATATGAAATCATTAAGAGCTTTTGCTCAGCCTCGCCAATAATGCATCCTAACACTTTTCCATATTATAGGAAGAAACCAAAAATAATAAAGTGCTAGCAGAATTAACAAATGACTTGTTTTTACCCATATGAACCTCCTTCATGGGATCACCAATCACAGAGGTTGGGTTACCATCACTGTTAATTTTCAAACTGGCTTAAGTCCCATTTCCCTCGATGTTTCCAAAATTTGTTTCTTCCCTAAAGGTTTGGTTAGAGGGTCTGCCAGATTTAATTCTGACTTTACAAAATCGATCGATATAACTTCATTTTTCAACAGCTGTCTTATAATATTATGTCTCAAACGAATGTGCCTACTTTTGCCATTGTAGGTCTTATTTTTAGTAACGGCTATTGCCGATTGGCTATCACAATGTAATGACACCGATGGTGTTGGTTTTTCACCTAATGGAATATTTGCCAAGAAGTTTTTCAACCACTCAGCCTCATTACTAGCCAGCTCTAGAGCAATGAACTCTGAATCCATAGTGGATCTTGCTATAATATTTTGTTGAGCTGATTTCCAGGTTACTACACCACCACCAAGAGTGAATACATAGCCACTAGTGGATTTGGTCTCTTCTGAATCTGAGATCCAGTTAGCATCACTGTATCCTTCTAATACAGCGGGAAATCCATTATAACATATACCATAATTCATGGTACCTTTCAGATAACTCATTAATCTGTCTAAAGCTAACCAATGTTCACTACTTGGACAGTGAGTATATCTACTCAATCTACACACAGCATATGCTATATCAGGTCGGGTGTAATTCATTAAATGCAACAGACTTCCAATAATCTGTGCATATGTAGATTGAGCTACCGAGTCACCCTTATTTTTAACTAATTTAGTGCTAGCGTCATAAGGAGTGCTCACAGGTATCTTTTCAAAGAATCCAAATTTTTTAAGAATTTGTTCAACATAATGTTCTTGAGATAGTAAAATGTTATTTTCACTCCTTATGATTTTAACACCTAATATCACCTTTGCTTCACCCATATCCTTCATGTCAAATTTAGAAAAAAGAAACTTTTTAGTTTCTATCACAACATTCATGCTTGTACCAAAAATAAGCATATCATCAACATATAAACAAATAATCACACAACCATTATTCATAATTTTTGTATAAACACATCTTTCTACTTCAACAGTAGAAAACCCATCACTTGTTAAGACTTGATCAAGTTTTTCATGCCATTGTTTCGGTGCTTGTTTTAATCCATATAATGATTTAACAAGTTTACAAACTTTATTTTCTTGTCCAGGAGCAACACACCCTTCAGGTTGTACCATATAAATTTCCTCTTCTAAATCTCCATTTAAAAAAGCAGTTTTAACATCCATTTGATGAATAAAAAGCTTGTAAATTGAAGCTAAAGCAATCAAGATTCTAACAGAGGAAATTCTTGTTACTGGAGAAAAAGTATCAAAATAGTCAATATTTTGTTTTTGAGTAAATCCTTTAGCTACTAGCCTCGCTTTATATTTATCAATGGACCCATCAGGATTATATTTCCTTTTAAAAACCCATTTACAACCAATAGGTCTTGCTCCTGGAGGCAAATCTGCCAAAACCCAAGTTTTGTTTTGATTTAGTGAATCTATTTCAGCTTTAATTGCTTCTTTCCAAAGATGAGCATCGAAAGATGAAATTGCTTCAGAGAAATTTGATGGCTCATCTTGTAACATATAAGTATAAAAATCATTTCCAAAAGAAGTTTCTTTTCTTTGTCTTTTGCTTCTCCTCAAATTTTCAACAAAATTTTCTCTTTCATTTACTTTAGATAAAGAAGGAAAATTTTCTACTGTTTGAGAAGTATATTGAACTTTCAAAGGAAAAATATGTTCAAAAAATTCTGCATTTTTAGTTTCAATAATAGTGTTATGATCAAGAACATCACTTTTTAAAACTAGAAATCTATATGATGCACTATGTTCAGCATATCCAATAAACATGCAATCAGAAGTTTTAGAACCTATTTTTCTCTTTTTAGGATCAGGTAATAAAACTTTTACAAGACACCCCCACACTTTCAAATATTTTAAATTTGGTGTGTATCCTTTCCATAATTCATAAGGTGTCTTATTTGTTTTCTTATAAGGTATTCTATTCTGTAAAAAACATGCAGATAATAAAGCTTCACCCCATAAATTATCTGGCGCAGAAGAACTTACAAGCATAGCATTCATCATTTCTTTTAAAGTTCTATTTTTTCTTTCTGCTACTCCATTTGATTCAGGTGAGTATGGAGGGGTTACTTCATGAATTATTCCTTCTTTTTCACAAAAGTCATTAAATAAAACAAATTCTCCTCCTCTGTCCGATCTAACTCTTTTAATCCTTTTATTTAATTGATTTTCTACTTCAGCTTTGTATAGAAGAAATTTATCAAAAGCTTCATCTTTGTTTCTCAATAAATAAACTTTTGTATATCTAGAAAAATCATCGATAAAAGTTACAAAATACTTTTTGCCTCCTCTTGTCATAGTTTGTTTCAAATCACCCAAATCGGTATGTATTAAGCTAAGTAATTCAGTTTCTCTTTGTACAGAAAAATGAGACTTTTTGGTTAACTTAGCTTCTGTACAAATTTCACATTTGTTTAGAAAATCATTTTTAATTTCAGAAATTAAACCAAGTTTTTGCATTTTCTTTAAATATGACTTACTAACATGTCCTAATCGAGCATGCCATATATCAAAAGTATCAATCATAAAGATAGGCAAGTAAGCAGAAGATGATGCATTTTCATTCATATCAGCAATGTTGAGTACAAACAGCCCCTGAGTACAATAGCCCTTCCCTACAAACACATTATTCTTTGTCATTACGATCTTGTCAGATTCGAATGACACTTTAACCCCAGCTTTGCTTAATAGAGCTACAGAAATTAAATTAGCTCTAACATCAGGCACATGAAGAACATCATTGAGTGACAGAGTTTTTCCAGATGTGAGTTTCAGTTCAACCTTTCCTTTTCCTAGAACTTTTGTAGTTCGGGAATCAGCAAGGTAAACACGGTCTTCTCCTTCCTTGATAGGATTATAGGAGGCAAACATTTCACGATTGGCACAAATGTGCCTGGTAGCCCCAGAGTCTACCACCCATTTTTTCACATCGGATACGAAGAGAGCTTGAGAAATGACCGCTACAATGATTTCATTTTCTTCATCTCCTTGAACCAGATTGGCCCTAGGAGGATTGTCATTTCTAGCCCTCTTCCTGCATTGAGCAGCATGGTGGCCTGGTTTTCCACAAACAAAGCAACTCCCTTTCTTTTTGAATTTGGGGTTAGAACTTTTGGGCTTGTAATCAGGTTTTGTTCTAGAGTCATACCTTTTGCCGGGCTGCTTTGTCTCTACCAAATTTGCTTTTGAAGCCATCTCTTTGCCTTTTGCAGCTTGCATCTCTTTTCGATTTGTGTCTTCGATTATGATGTGAGTGATTAGGTCCGACAGCGGCAATTGCTTTTGTTTGTGTTTCAGTTGTTGTTTGTAGTCCTTCCATGATTCAGGCAACTTCTCAATCAAAATTCCAGCAACAAACTCGTCAGGTAAGTTGATTTTTTCTGCCCTCAACTCTTCTAGCAGCTTATGGTACTCATTAATTTGAAGCTTAATATCTTTATCCTCAGTCATCTCCCATCTATAGTAATTTCCAACAACAAACTTTTGCTTCCCAACATCCTCAGCAGTATATTTGGCAATTAGCGATTCCCAGATTTTGCTTGCTTCCTTGTATACATAGTAAACATCGAAGAGATCATTAGACAAAGTGTTAATGATGGTATTTCTGCATACCTTGTTGGCATATTCCCAAGCCATCCTTTGATTTTGGTCAATATCTAACGGGGGCTCAGACTGTGTGAGTGCAATAGCAACTCCATGTAGGTCAAGGATAGAGTAGACACGTTCTTGCCACCTTCGGAAATTTTTTCCGTCGAACATCTCAATTTTTGAAATATCAGGAGGTGGCCTAGACAGTGGCATCGGAGGCAGTGCAAACGGACCAAAGGATGTAGCACCGGCAGGGCCATCGGGAGCAATGGTGTTGTTTTGTTGTGACTCCATATCTCTCAAGATTGTAGAAAATTAGCTGCCAAATAAGAAATTGGTTAGAAGCAAATAAATCCGAGCCGTGTGCAAGGACACTGTCCTTGAGAGATATTCCGCCACAAGACGGCACTCCCCAGGATTGAACGGATTCTTCTGCGATGCCGCAGGGAGCAGAATAGCGGAAATGAGAACTCAGGGAGAAGAGAGGAAAGAACAGCTCGAATGTTGTCCGCAGCTGTGGTGTATCGAACCCAGTGAGCAATGCGGTATTTATAGGCTCAAGTGAGGCGAGGCGTTGTATTTCTGGCAATGGTAAAAAGTGTCCAACACCGCGTATATTTTGCGCGCAGGGGGGGGAAATCGACGAATTTTAACTGAGCTCAACTGAGTTGGTTCAGCCTTTTGTGCGCGCGAGCCCATTCTCCTCCTAAGCCCATTTTGCTCTTCCATAATCACATGTTAATATTTATACCCTTGGGCCTTCATTTATTTGAGCAATGTGGGACTTCTCTTTTTCTCTTCTCCTTTTGACACACACACACACATATTCTCCAACAGATGTATATGATATTTTTCATGGTTCAATATGCAATATTTTTTGTTGCTCATTATGCACAATGTTTCAAATGCACAAAATTCCTAACAATAGTGATGTGGAAGAAGTACAACAAAAGATTCCTCAAATGCACAAAATTCTGCGAGATTAATCAGTTCCTTCATTAGATGGAGTAGAGTCCACTATCAGAAGGCCACCAATTGATGCAAATAAGTTAAGCCTACAGTAATCACAGTGATCCAATCATCGGTACAACTTGGGGGTCTACCACATGGAGATCCCAACGCACATATTGCAAAATTTATGGAAATTTAAGCGAACTCTTTTCCTTTTCCCTTGGGGATAAAGTGCTATATAGTCTCTACTATTGGGTTCCATAACTACTTGGAATTTTATGGTGGAAGTATTCCTCACTTGCAAAAATGATAAAATTGAGGAGTAAAATTACAACATTTTCGCAGGGTGAAAATGAACACTTGTATGAAGTTTGAGACTATTTTAAAGATTTACTAAGGCGACGTGCGGATCATAATTTACCAGATAGTTTTAAGTTTATTTTTCTATTTTTGTTTTTATTGTATATATATATTCTTAATGATGGACTAGCTGTGAATACTCGTACTTTAGTTGATGCAACTGCAGGTAATAAATAAGACACCAAAGAGCATGTATAACCTATTTAAATGGCTTCGAATGCATACATAGCGTTGGAGCAATGTTCAAAGAGAGCATCGAACGCAATCTGGATCTTCTTTATTTTCTCCGGTCCTCTTTCCTACATCAAATTAGGATTGTCTAATCTGAATCACTTATTTTTTTTGTATTTTAGAAATTTTTTTAATAAAAACTGAACATAAAATAAAAATAGTATTTCAATTATAATTTTTTTTAAAAAATAATATTTAAGCTTTAAAAAGATTTTAAAAAATAAATTTAGATTATCTAAATTTTAATCAAGGTAGTTCAAATTTCATGGGAGAGAGCATGGAAGGCGCCTAAGTGAGATGATCTGTTTTGCAATGAACGTCATTGAAGAAGACTCCATGGTTGCATTGATAACGCAATTTGATGCTTTGAATACGAAGATAAATGATTTAAGATTTCTAAATATGGCCAATTTTTCTGACTTTTCCTCTTAATGTAATTGTTGTGGATTGTGTGTTGCTTAACGATATTATGTTGAGAGGATCCAAATCCGTTATTTATGCTAGATGCCAAATTCAAATTTTTAGTGGCATGTACTCTAGGAATATTTGTCCATGTCTGATCCATGTAAGCAGGATTTAATAAGATATAAATGGAGTTACTAAGAAAATAAGTTTCTATCAAATATTACAATTTTAGGACATAATTGAAACAAAAGTATATTTAAGACAAAAATAAAATTTTATTAAAAAATTATTGAACAAAAAAGGTAACTTTTTTGTCTATTTCTGTCCGTATCGTTATCTTATGGATCATTTCAGCGATCCAGAGTGGAGACTTGGTCTCAGGGGTCGTCACTTCACCTTCTGCTCTTGCTCTGCGTGTGTGTGCCTGAAATGGAGACCCTCTCTTGCTCTGCACTCACGCTGCCAAGCCCTTCCAATTTAGCAAATCACCGGAGTGGCGGGTCGCTTTCCGTTCTTAGGTTAGCTTTGCCATCTCTGAATTCTTCAACTTTCTCCAAATGTCGCAGAAGGCTTCGGGTTGGGGTCCCCAAGGCCTCCATTGCCGTTGAGCAACAGAATCAGGAGACTAAGGTTGCACTCATCAGAATTGGTACAAGAGGAAGGTATTTTTTTTCCTGTGTTTTAGCGCGTACCCAAGTATCCTGTTGTTTTTAGTGTTAATTTCAAAGGGGTTAAGTTATATTGCAGGCTTTGAGTCTTCGATTCTGTTGGTTTTATTGTAGTGCGATTACTTCTGACTGTAATTGAGTTGATTCCTTTGTCATTATGGAAAAACAAGAGAATAGAAAGTAAAGGAAGCGGCTTAACGACCTTTTTCTTATACTAGGATGTAAGTACACGTAACCTGGCTGAAAAAAAAAAAAGAAAAAACAAACGATGGTCCTTTTTTCTTTTTTCTTTTTTATTGGGATCAAACTCTATTTATAATTGTACTATTGTAATACTTGGTCACTCACCTGTGGTCAACTTCCGATATGAACTGGTTGAATCCTCTAGCAGCTTGTGAAATTGATGTTTAAGCTTGATTTGTAGTCCTGTCATGGTGCAAATATGCTATGTTTTGGGCTTTGAAATATTTCGGTGGGTATAATGGCATAGTTACTATGGATAAATTTATTCCTATGCTTTACTTTAAGACAACTTATTTTCTTGGGATTATTTAGGCATTGTGCTAATGATGACCTGAGAGTTGATTAACAATAAATACTCAGAGAGATAAGAATGCTTTACCATTTTAATCTATTTTTCATTTGCTCTATATAAATTCTTAAGGAAGATTCCTCATCCACTATTAATATCTTAATTGGCTCTTTCTCTTCTAATTGAAATTCTTCTTTTAACCAAAAAGAAAAAGAAGGAAAAAGAGATAAAATAAAGAACTGATCCTGCTTTTATTGAGAGACTTTGTATGAATATGATTGCTTATTAGAATTGTCTATACCATAATATGTGATTGTATGTGAGCATGTGATAGCTATTTATGTTAACCTTGTAAACCTGTATCTTTATAGTTTGTCCTGAAATATAGTTGTAGGTGCTTTACTTCATTAGTTAAGAGCCCATGAGCTAAACATAAACATTGAGTTGGTTTGGGTTGTTGCTAATAGCCTAGCATTTAGGTTGCATATTGATAAGACTCTAGCCTCGATGACATCACTTTTACTTGAATGGGTGTTAGTCATAGGTGACATAAAAAATGTTAAAATTATCAAGTTTATTGAGCAAGTAATGTTATATATTGTGCCGTATTCTATAGAGATGTAATTTAACTAGATGAATTGTGTTGATGTTGAATAGAGGGTCTACCCATGAACTAAAGGCTATTTCTACTCAAAAGCTTAAGCGGTTAAGTGAATTTTATTATAATCTCTAAAATTCCCCCTCTCACAAAAGGCCTTCAAGTTTGAAGTATGGAATTAAGAGAATGGGAGGTGGCAAGGATTAAACTTTAGAGCACTTGTTATAGGGGGCTTTGATAACACGTTAAAGACCCTTTCCACTCAAAAGCTTAAGCGGCCAATTAATAGTTTTATTATCTCCTGTAACAAGCCCCTTTGATCATTAGTATCCCGTATACAATTACATTCTATTAAGTTGGTCTTCATCTAAGCTATTATGTGTGGAAGTATTAAACAGCTTGATAGGTTTTGAATTTTCAGCTCATAATGAAGAAACAAAATGCAAAACAACGATAATCATATTGAAAATTGCTTCAGGCTTACATCATATTAATATGTGCTATAAAATATATTTACACTCTTTCTTCTGAGTGTGGTTGCCTTTGGAAATATTGTTAAACTTGAGATTGGGATTCTCCTGAAATTTTTTGCAGGCTAATTTAGATGTTAATAATTATGGCAGAGATGAGCTTGTTGTTTACTATAAATTTATAAAAGCCAATAGGAGGATTCTTTGCAAAATATAAGGTTATAAAAGATGGCATATTGATACTCAGAATTCTAGAATATTTGATTGTAGTACGTTGCCTTGTTTGTGGTATGGCAGCACCCACAATTACCAATATCCCTCACCAACCTCCCTGAAAGGAAAAAGCCAGAGAAGGAAAAATGAACTAGTGGATGCAATGCGTCTAAACCTCTTAATTTAAGATGTTAAGTCAACTTCATACCTTTTCCAAGATTTCTGTGTTAGAAGTAATATTTTAAAAGAAACACTGTCTAATCTGTTTACTATTATACCATGAAGTTCAGTTACATTTATTTCTTACCAAGCTGTTACTTGCTAGATGATTATGGATACTTTAGTTATTGATTTAACCAATATTTTTGGGTTCCTACTTTATTTGGGTTATTTATATATATTATATATGTAGAGCAGTCCTCTAGCTTTAGCTCAGGCATATGAGACCAGAGACAAACTCATGGCAATACATTCAGAGCTAGCTGAAGAGGGGGCTATTCAGATTGTAGTAATTAAAACAACAGGTGATAAAATACTATCACAACCACTTGCGGACATAGGAGGGAAGGGCTTATTCACCAAAGAAATAGATGAGGCACTCATAAACGGTGCAATTGACATTGCTGTCCACTCAATGAAAGATGTTCCTACTTACTTACCTGATAAAACTATTCTTCCATGCAACCTTCAGCGTGAGGATGTTAGGGATGCTTTTATATCCTTGAGTGTAACTTCACTAGCTGATCTACCTGCTGGAAGTGTCGTTGGCACTGCTTCCCTCAGACGAAAGTCACAGATACTCCACCGGTATCCATCTCTAAATGTAAGTTGGTGCAGTCATGCTGTTTACACTGAACAATGTTATCTAGTCATATTACACTCAGCTTTTTCTCCTCTAGACATTGATCTTTTTGTGGCTATACTTCTTAACTCATCATTATGATTACAACCTGAAGCCATAACTAATTATTTCCTATGCTTTTATAACTTAATGAATGATTGAATGTCTAGGAGACTTCAAATTTCCTTAACTGGTTGCGGAATGTGATCTAATCATTATATTTGGAAATATGAATTGATTTCTTTTGTATATTTTCTATCCACTATTTCCCCTTCTTCTACTATGTGAATTTCTGCGACTTAATTTTCCTTGTTTACTGATTATTATCTGTCGTATTATAATAATTATACCTTGGGCAGGGGCTAGGTGTCATGGTGATGTAGGACAAGAGGAGAATGAGAGAGATATAGAATAAAGGGGGAGATGTAGAGAGAAAATAAAGAAAAGGAGAAGAAGGGAGGGAGACGTACAACCGATGAATTCGGATAATTTTATTAATAATCAACTAGAAGTTGCTTAACCTTAATTGCTAAGGGCTTTATATAGAATATAGTAATTTAAATATTAGTTCTTAATCCTAATCCTAATAAAATATCATTTCTTATATTTATTTCTAATCTATAATTTACAAATAATTAATAATAGTGTTCCTATTCTTTTCCCATTCTCCATTATTTGGTCTCTCTAACATGCAAATCTTAACCTAAAAATTTAGTAGTCATGGTTAATCGGTAGTTCTATAATAATAACAATAATAGTAGTAGTAGTAGTAGTAGTAGGAGTAGTAGTAATGATAGTTCTCTGCTTGATGAGAACAACAACTGTGTCAGTATTGTTACAAAAAGATTACATCTTTAAATATTAAGGTGCATTGAGTCTGAGATACAGTTTCCTTCAACTGTCAATGTGAATGACATTTGTGTTTTATTTCAATTTTACGAATTCTGATTTGTTTCCTTTTCATTTTGTTAGATGGAGGTTTCAAGTAGTTTACTGTTTACATGGCTCAGTTTATGTCGAACGAATATTCTTTATACACTTCTTTTGATACAATAAGAAATTTTATGAGAAAGGAAGTAACCTACAAAGGTTTTTTCTTTTTTCTTTTTTTTTTTAAATATACAATTTATCCTTGTCAATCCATCAAGTGTGAACCTGTGCCTTGTACCCTACCCACAGATTTTATAACTTAGATATACAGGTGAAGTGAGTGAATAGTTTGTTCAAAATCTTTAGAGGTAATTTATTATAATATCAGTTGTGTTGGAAAAGCAGAAATTTTGGGGAGAGGAAGCAATGTTTAATGCTATAAAAGGTGTGTGTGTATATATATATATGTAGAGAGAGAGAGAGAGAGAGAGAGAGAGAGAGAGAAGGCTGTAAATTGAAGCACATATTGCCTCTTAGCCCACACCAGTGTTTGTACTAGGGGGAAACAATCTTTCTGATGCTGTTGATAAGTTACCCCTCAACCAGTGTCCTAATCTCCATCCTAACTAACAGAAATTAAGCACATGATAATCACTCCTAATTTACAGAAGTCAACACTTCTCCTCATGATGGAGCATGGATATCCTTTGTCTATGTTGCGAACTTTGAATGGATAGAAACTGAACTCAAACTAAGTAACAAAAATGACAAATAACTAAGACTCCAAAAATACGGAGCCCTTCTAAGAACTTAGGGTCCGTTTGGTTCAACGGAGGGGAGAGGAGGGGAGGGGAGGGGAGGGGGTTTAATGAGTTCTGTTTGGTTGGAAGGGAGGAGAAGGGAGGGGTGGGGAGATTATTGTTGGGTTCAGGAGGGAATGGGAGGGGAGGGAAGATAATTATATTTGGACAAATTTATCCTTTATATTATTTTAATTTTTTTTATAAAAAAATTTATTTATATCAATATTTTTTTTAAAAAAATTATAAATTTCAATCTTTTTTTTTTTATTTTTAATTTTTGATTAAAAAAATTATCTTAATTTTTATTAAATATTAATATATTAAAATATTAAAAAAATAAAGGGCAAAAAAGTAAATTAAAATTAAAAAAATACCCCTCTCCTCCCCTCCCCTCCAAAACCCCCCAATCCCTCCCCTCCCCTCCCCTCCAAAATCTTCCAACCAAACTAAGCCTTAAGCAACTAGTAATTCCCTTGAGCAATAAACCCTTAACGGCATTTTCAGAAGACAGCTCCTAAAAGTCTTTGACCTTATTAATTCCCTTAGCCTCCTCCTGGCTGTTCCTGATCAGACAGATCCTAAATGTCTTCACCCAGCAGTCCCCCTGACATTTTCCCAATTACTCCAATGAACTTACTGACATAGCCCCTAAAGGTCTTTGATCTACTGCTTCTCCATGGTCCCATTAACCATTTCCCAGCCTGTCTAAATCTCTTTGGGTCTCACACAGCTCTTATGTGTGCTAAGTTTCCAAATTCCAATTAGCGACCCTTTACAACCTATGAAGCTTTGGCATGGACACAGACATGTTGACATATCAAATTTAAAAAAATAATAAAATATGTATAAAACACAACACAACATGTCTTATATATATCTATATATATAGGCATATGTGTTACATTCAAATCCTAATTTTTAAAAAATTTTATTTAGTGATGTACTTCCACAGAAAACACAACCTGCATTATCTTATTCTAAACATCTTATAATTTATTTTTCAAGAACATCTGTTAAATAATAAGATTTTAAACTATTTTATTCAAATAATTCATGCACAACAAAAAAATTAAGAAAGAACTTTTATTATCTCATCTAGATGGATGGGGCTCTAGTCTCTCAATCTATGGGGTCATTTTCCTTAATTTTGGGGTCTCACCTGTGTCCAAGTTGTGTCAAATGTGAGTCTGAGCTGAAGAAATATAATTTTTTTTACCTCTTATTCAGCACTCCCACGAGCATGTTGAACATGTGTTGAAGTATGCTGTGTCAGTGTCCACCACCTGACTGAGATGTGTCCAACATGCCAACACACCTAACAAAACAGAGAAACACTGAGCACAAACCTTGCACTGTCAAGTCATTAACTCTGTGACGTCAAACTGAGTTCCATATATGAAACCCCTGCTTTTGTAGATCAGAAACCAACGTTATTTCACCCCAGCCAAAACCCACACATTACCTGGCTGGAAAACTTTGAACAGCACAGAGCAGACACAAGTTCATGAAGCATTCTCGTTCAGCTAGCCAAATACTTCAAAGTCCAAACAAATTTGATAGGGTCCAGAACTAAATTCATCTAACCATGTCACAAGTCAATTAGAAACATGCAACTACCCAGTTTGCACCGAAATAATTCTGAGTATGGCATCTCCAATTTCTGGGCTTGTCTTAGATCTGTTAATCGATTTAGTCTGTGGTGTAATATCGAGATGATTCCCAGGAAAGTGATGCATCAACAATTATTGCGATTGGGCATGACAATAATGACAAGCTGCAATCTGAAACTTGAAGCAATTGGATGCCTTGGTCTTCACTTTTGAGGGCAGATGTGGCTTCATCAACACCAGTCTAAGTCTTCTGTTTCCATTGACAGTGTTCAATGGTCAATAACGTACAAAAATCCCAACAAAACCAGATTATATGGAGCTTGAAAATGGGGCTGCTTTCTGACTTCTGACCCACTTTCTTAATCTCAGTTTAAAATAGAAAGAGAATATGGAATTAGGATGGCTGACAAATACCCAAAAACCCTTCTAAGGTCAATTGTTTGTTTGGACTTCAATTCTCATACTGATGATCTGCTGCAGATTCGATGGCCTCCTATGGCTATTTCTCCTGACGTGTTTATGTGGATATCTGATTTGAAAACTCTGGCCCACATATTTCTTCATTGTCCTGATACCTTGGACCAGTTTCTCCAGATTCGTTTGAAAGGATTTGGTAACAAGAAGTGGAACAAATTTTTGTGGCAATGCATGGTTTTTGGGATTTTGTGGTTTGTCTGGTTAGAGAGGAATGCTCGTATCTTCAAGGGCATTTCCCTGCCTTCAAAACTATTATAGGATAGAATTGTTTTCATGGCTTCTCTTTGGTGCTCTGCGATGGCCTTCTTAAGCAATTCACTATTTCTGATATGCAGGAGACTCGACAACTCTTCTTTGCTAACTAGTTTTTTTAGGGCTTTTGTTTGGTTATTCTATTGAGTTTGTACTTGTTTTCTTTGATTGAGTATTTCTTATCCTCAAATTTTTTGTACTCTCTTTCTTGTCTTAATACAGCTTATTTTATCAAAAAAGGATGGCCAGCCTCCTTTAAGGTTACAAGAAATTATTATTATTATTTTTTAAATAGCTCTTTGTTGGTTGAAAGGGTTAGGAGTCAAGGTGGATGGTACCTGTGCTTTGATAACATGTTGAACAGACAGAAATCTTGGAGAGAAAGTAATGTTCTGAATGGTAGAGAGAGAAAAGGCTGTAGGTTGAAGCACACATTGCCGCATAGCCTACACTTTTATTTATAATAAAGGAAAACAAATACATTTGTGTAGCTACCAATCAATTACCGTTCAAGGAGCCTCCCAATTGTTAGTGATCAATCACATGACAATCAACTCAGTCAAAAGGTTGCCAACTTGCAATTTTGTGCTGAACAGCTGAAATTTTTATTTCCAATCTGACTTTACTACAAATTGTTCTCTTGCAAGTTAATATAAAAGTTAGGAGACTGAAAAACATCTCTGCTTCTCTCTAGCAGGAAGAATTAGTAGTGAGCAGATAAACCTTAAGTACGTTGTGTTAAAGAAAGATGGGCTGTTTGTTATCCTACTTCCATCATTATAAAGGTGTATGGATACCTTGACTTGGGATAACACGTATACACTAGCACGCACACAGAGAGAGAGAGAGAGAGAGAGAGAGAGAGAGTACTTTTACATGTGAGTATCATCTATATGCAGGGCCAGAGGTATTCAAATATTGATAAAGGGTAATATTCTGATTATGACTATATTTATATTTGGAGAAATAGCCAAGAATCTGGGGTTACATTAGATGTACAGGCATAAATTTCATCCTCTGGATTGTGCCACGTGGTTGACACAGGCTAGATAGTTTCTGTATTTGAACTGATCATGTTCAAAAACTGGATTTCTGGAAGCATATAAATTTTATAGGTGGCTTTGGTTCTGATTAGATTTATTTTTAAAGGATTTAATACAATCTGGTGTGGTTGCTCAAAATCGAATCAAGTAGATATTAGTTAGTTTACCTATTTTGTGATTGTTTACGGCATGGATGTGACTGAAGAATGATAGACAATGTTATCCTTGAGAATCTCACCCTTGGATTATGGGTGTTGCCAAAACTCACCTTCTTATATAGCCATTATCTGTGTAAATTCCCTACGTCTCCTATTTGTATGATTGTTATTGGCTTTCTTGAAGCAATGCCTTTTTCTATTAGTTGTGCAATTTTCTTGTGCTTACTTCTAAGAATTATTTCTAACTTTGTAATTTCAATCTCAGGTGCAGGAAAATTTCCGTGGTAATGTCCAAACAAGATTAAAAAAACTCAACGAGGGGGTTGTCCAAGCTACATTATTGGCATTGGCTGGACTCAAACGCCTAAATATGACAGAAAACGTGACATCAACCCTATCAGTTGATGACATGCTTCCAGCTGTTGCCCAAGGTGCAATTGGAATAGCCTGTAGAAGTAATGATGATAAAATGGTGAGTTTTTTCTTTTTAAAAAAAAAAAGAAAGAAATTATTACACTGCATATTATTGCCACACTTGGTAAAAGATTTCCACCTTTTTAGACATGCAATGTGAAAGTATCTTTTAGAACCACAGGATATCATGCCATATGGATATATTTGCGGTTTGTAACTGTTAAGAGATAAAAAAAACCATCATTGTGCCTTGGCTAAGTGGAAGGAAGTTTTGTTACCTCTAATGTAATTAACTCGATCATTACACAGTAGGCCTTAACTCTCTCCTCTCTCCTATTTCAAATAATTTTCAACTAAGGGGTTATTTTGGAGGTAAAATATTTTCTTTAGCCTTTGCCTAGAAGCATAAGCTTTCAGGGTGGTTGGGACTTAGAAGTGCTTGGGGACAGCTCAAAGTATCTGTTATAAAGATGCCATGTGAGGAACTTTACTATTAATGTTATTATCTGAAGAGTCTTGGTAAGATAATATATATTGCTTGAAGATTTAAAAGGAAGCACAGGTTACAAATAAGCCATGTCCTAGTTATGCCTATATATGTATTGATAAAAATGAAGAGTTATAAGATTTTTAACAATTAGGATTATTGATTTTATTATAAATTTTATTTTATTATAATTAAATAGTTAAAAAATAATATTGAGACATGGAATTTATTATCTAGAGATTTTAAGTAACCGGGATTTTGTACGAACATACAAATTCCAAATAGCTGTAGACTAAATCCCCAATTTGCAGTTAACTAATTAATTGTAATAAATTTTAACACAAAATACAATTTAATGATGCCCCCAAATTACAAACATTAGCATTCGTGTCATGTTTTATCACTTCTCTGATTGTTCTATAATTGGAATAATTTTATCTGAAGTTTTTCGATTGAAGGGGAGAAGAACTTTGTATTTAGTACTCAGATTGCATCTTTGCTAAATGTGTTTATTTCATTTGCCTTAACGTCTTGTTTATTTTAGTTTTATATTTCCGTCAATGAGAGATGATTGTAGGCAAGATGTGTTCTGTTCTCCTTGTGAACTCTTTGCTGGGAATTTGGCTTCACCTACTCCTGAATGCCATGCCAGCTCCGCCTGCAAATCTAAGCCATTTTAAGTTTCCTAAAGATTTGAAATTTTCCTTGGTTGGCTGGTTTCTTCTACAGGCAGAATACCTTGCTTTATTAAATCATGAAGAAACAAGACTAGCAGTTGCTTGTGAAAGGGCCTTCCTTGAGACACTGGACGGGTCTTGCCGCACTCCCATTGCTGGATATGCTTGCAGAAATGAGGACGGTGATTGCTTGTTTAGAGGATTAGTTGCTTCCCCTGATGGAACCCGTGGTATGGACAACTTTGTTATAGATTATTTAAGGCTTGAAGATGCAATTTTAGTCCCTCTAGTTTTATGAAAGTTTCAATTTGATCTCCTAGTTCAAAATCAGAAAATGTTGCTTTCTCATTTTTAAGATGATGCAAATTTCCTCTTCTACTACACGATCCGTTTAAAATTTATTTTCAAGGCTGACTTAAATGTTATTTACTTACTTGGCACCATGAATTAACATTTAAATTTGGCTTTCAAGTCACGAGAGCATTAAATTTTAAATGGAGATGTGACATGGGAGCAAAAGTGGATCCTGTCAGAATATAGAAGGTAGGAAGGCGATATTGCTTGCTTTTTTGAAGTAGAAGGACCAAACTAAAACTTCTATGAAACTAGAGGAACCGAAAATGTCTTAAGCCATTATTTAATGATACTTTCATCTAACTTCTAATCCTTCATAACAAGTCACTGTTCATTAAGCTTTGCCTTTAATTCTCTTCATGCAGTTCTGGATACGTCAAGGATTGGTTCATATGCTGTTGAAGATATGATCAAGATAGGCAAGGATGCTGGCAAGGAGCTTCTTTCCCGGGCTGGTCCTGGCTTTTTCAGTAGTTGACCACTTGGATCAAAAGATGACTGAGTACGGAGGTTTCTATGTCAGCTTTTAGGTAACTGCATGCCAAGTTCATTCATTCTTTGACCTGTTGCAACTTAAGAATGATTTTATGTTCAACTGAGTTTCGAAAAATGAACCACTCAAAAGGTTCCTTTTTTTTTTTTGGCCATTCGATGAAAAGGTTCAAATTGTTGTATCTTGAGGAGATTGGAAAGCCAAGTTTTGTAATGTGAATAATTCTCTTCTGCAAATGTATTTTTCAGTCACCAGTCAAACTTGAGGGTTCATCCTAAACGCTGACCTTGGGGTTTTCTAAATTTTCTTATATTCACACTATATGATTGCTACGACAGTGGTGAACATAGGCCTTGTTTGGAACCTCCTCAAGTCTGAAAAAATATTTATTTTATATTAATTTATAAGTGCTTTTTGCTTCATACAGACGTATTAAGTTTCATAAATATTTCAAAGAAATTTAATAGGCTGACACTAATACACTATTGCCGTTAAGTGTGACGTGTGAAAATTGAGGTAGCATTTATTTTATGCCTCGTCATCGTCTTCTTCCGCTTCTCATTCTCTTGAAAATTTTCTATTCTCTCATCTTCCTCTTCCTCTTTTGCACACCTCTCTCTCTCACTCTCATATATTGCAATCCCAGCTGAGAATGGGAACAGAACAAACAAGAATAAATCAGACAACTAAATCAGGCCCAGATAAAATTCGAAAGCCAACTTTGCAACCTTCCATAAAATACAAGAATAACGACTTTGCAGCTTAAAAGTTTGCATCTAATATCGATTTACCAAGCAGCAACCCAAAAAAAAAAAAAAAAGTCCAAAAGAATGAAGCACTCGAATAAATTCGCATCCCTCTATTTAAGCCTTGATTTTACAGTGGACAACAATGGAGGCTCTTTAATCATCACTCTCAATAGATTTGCCAATATCCTGGCTAAAATCTTGTTGGGTTTTATTTGGGATGAAAATCGGTGTCGAAGCGACGGAAATAGGTGAACTTACCATTGAAAAGTAACAATATGTTAAGGGTAGTTGAGTGCTATGGCTGGGATTATTATGATAATTTAATTCTAACCGAAGTTAGTTAACTACTGAGAAAAGATGAGAAGGACTTAATAGTAATTCCGAGTACTTTAGTTGGGGCATTGTTGTCATTGTGTAGCAATAGTTAGTTGAATTGCTAGATTGAAACACTGGCTTGTACATGTGAGGAAGGTCATGGAATGCCATAGTGAATTATTCTCATCTCTTTTGTTTCTCTCCCTTTCTCTCATCTCTTTCTTCTCTTTTTCTTCTTCAGATTCGTCCTGTCAAATTTTTGCTCTTATCAACTTGTATAAGAGCGGCGAGATCCAATGGCGGATGCTATTCATTCGTAAGCAACAATTAGAGACATAGAGGGACGATTACACTTGAGGATAGATAAGATAATGTCTATGATGGAGCGGCAATTGAGCAGCTTTCAAGAATTGGTTAGAGGACTATCCTTCCAATTCACAGAGCTGACGAATCGAAATTGTGATAAAAGTTGAGCAGAAATACAGCAAGGAAGTGTAGATTACCATGTTCCTATGCGATTCACTAGTAGAGATGTTTATGGATGAGTGTCTAGGTGCAAGAGGTTCTTTTTGTTCGATGGTACACCAGAAGAAATAAGGTAATTCTTGCTAGTTAGCTTTTGATAAAGCTACTTATAAATGGTTTCAAGGATTTGAGAAAAGTAGAAATGGGAGGGTTACTTGGGCAAATTTAATTGAGATAATTAAGATTGGGTTTGATTCAATTTTTGATGCTCCTATGGAGGAGCTTATGCAAGTGAAACAAAAAGACTTTTGGTAAAATACCAAGAATCTTTTGATAACCTTGCTTGTAAGGTAGATCTGACAGAGGGGCAGAAACTGAGTTGTTATGTTGCTGGGACTAAGCCAAAATTAGTTATGGGAGTGAAGTTGTTCCATCCTAACACACTATTGGATGCTACAAGGTTGGCCAAATTGCAGGAGATGAATGTGGAGTTGCTGCAACAAAGACCTGTGAATCAATCATTCAGTAGTGTTTATAAGGGAGAAATAAGCAGTAGTGGCTACCAGGGCAATAACATGAACAGAAGTTAGAAAGTGGGGAAATGCAATTGGCAGTGTGACTTGGGGAAGTAATCAAAAGGGAATTCTGGGTTAACCTACTATGAGGTTCTAACAGAATTTAACTCCAGCTAAAGTAGACGAGCATAGAAACAAAAGCTTGTGCTATTTTTGCCATGAAATGTACACTCCTGTTCACGATTGTTGAAATGACCCAGAATTTTAAATTTTAATCAAGGAGCTGAAGTGTTTTTATTTTGGTTAAAAATTTTAGTTAGAAAGCATACAGAATAATAGTTGAGAAAGTTAGAAGAAATGTAAAATAAGAAAGATCATAGGAAGAATGACCTATTTGAAATTAGAAAAGGAACTTACTTGAAATGTTTTTGGGGTTATTAAGAACTAAAGCATTATTTTTTCCATGGGAAAAAAATATTTTCTTGTATGTACTAAAATGCCCCAAATATCACAAGGTGGCAGTATTCTTTCCTGTGCTCTGTTCCATGAAGCTTCCCTAGCCGCTATGGAAAAAAAGAAGAGAGAAAAAGGAAAAAAAGAAAAGATCCACTTCTTCCCCGTATTTCTTCAAACCGAGAGAGAGAGGGAGATCGAGTGAGAGAGGGAGTTAGAGGGAGAAAATGAATTGCAGTGGCAAGGTTCAACTTTCATCTTGTCCTCCATGGTGCAGCCATTGAAGGAGAACCAAGAAGCTTCGTTCTTCCTCTCTCTTTCGCGTTTCCGTTGGGTAGCCATGATTGTTAATGTTTGACCTTCATTTTCGCAGCCTCTAAGTTTAGATTATTCATCCGTGTAGCCATGGAGTTATTTCCCAAACTAGCATGATCTTCCACCTTCTTTTCTCAGCTGTACGAGTTGCTTCAAGTAGTTCCTTTCCCTTGCAGCACAACTCTCTCCGGCCATTCAGCCCTCAAACCGTGACATGCACGTCTTGTGTGGGTGTGGGTGTTGTAACTGCTATGTTGACCACGGGTGGTATGAGGTTGTTCCATTTTTGCTTGGTAATGTCCTTCTTTCCTTTCAGCTGTGACCTCACGGCTTTAGCACTTGATTCATTACTATGACCCTTCATTTTTTCAGTTGCCATATCTCTTGACCGTGGGCGATACTAAGGCTTTCTTGTTGTTGTTGTTAATGTGTTAGAAGGTGTTTGGACTCCTCTAGATGAGGTAAATACCCCCTACATCGCTCAGATATTTTACTTAAGTCCAAAGGCCCTATTGTGATTTCCAAAGTCCTGTAAGATATTCAGTGGACATTGGGAACCTTGTGACAGGTGGGAGAAGAGTTGCTTGATGTATTAAGCCAGAATTAGTAAGGGCATAGGAACTAAATTATTTGGGGGGTAATTTGATGAGCAGAGTAGTAGAATTGAATTGGGAATAATTTGAACTAAGGTTAATGTAAGGGTAAGTGTTAGACCATACGATAAATAAGATGCTAAATAAATAATAGAATTAAATGGGTAAGGAAGTCACTCATTGTTAAATGGTAAAATTAAGGACTAGAGATCACCCATAAGGCTTAAAGAGTGGGTGAGGACGATAACGTTAACCGATGTGTAATTATAAGGAAATTAGTGATGACATTATGTTATGGTTAATTTAGGGAGTTGTTGATGACATTGATTATCTTGGAAGGATTGACGAGGTAGTATAAAATCCTCTTAGACTGAGGATAGTCAATGAGGAGATCACGTCTTATATAATTCATGTTTTCATAACTTTTTTACCTTGCATTTTTATTATGAAATATCACAATTTCTTAAATTCTCAACTTTTTATTGCATTGATGTTTAATCAAGATATATTTTAATCATATTAAAATTCTTGATTTATAAATTGTTGATGCATGTATGGAATTACTAGGAGCAATCTCAAGAAATTTTCTATGAATCATCATGTCAAGTGTATGAGATAAATGTTTACATACTATTTGAATCAATGTGATTTTGAACATGATGGTAACATTTTTATAGGGGGACTAATTAAAAAATGTTTACATACTATAGCAGTTCTCTTAATCCTTAGCACACCATGGATGGTAACCTAAGTAGTAGGGAGTGCAGGAGATGTTAGCCTCTTGTCATGGCCATCACACGCGTAATAGAAAGATGTTATTTTACATAAGTTGAAGACTCATAATAGACTAGTTATTTATTTATGTGGGCTATGTGCCATGACAAAATGGTTACTTATCCACATTAGTTGTGTCCATAATAGTTATTCCATTCTAAAAGAAGTCCTTCTAATGCAATATAGTTTTTAAAGGAGCATGGTTTAGAATCTCTTTAATACACTTCTGGAAAGTTGTATATTTATTTATTTATTATCATTGTTGCCATGTCTTCATTGGTTCATGATTGTGCTAATAGTCAAATCTTAGCATATGTTTTCATGCGTGAATTTTTAAAACTTGTTCATTTTGTCAAGAAATACCAATTTCAATTTAAATGTTATTTAAGGTACTCCTTTATGGAATTTGATCTAATCATTTATTTACATTCTCACATTCTTATTTAATTGTTTATTCAATTAATTTGCCAGATGTTATTTACTTAGTAAATATTTGGTTTTTCAAATGTTAGGGCCAAGCCAAAGTCTTCTCTAGCAGATTCTTAGGGTTGAATTTTTTTTCTTTTGTTTTACATAAGCCTTGCATAGTCTTGTGTGGGCAATATTTATTTCATTGATTTGGTATAAGTTGAATTTTGTAATCTAACTATAGTTCCACAAAACTATAAGCAAGATCCCCTTCCTAGTGTATTTGGCATAGTTGTTAAGAGTAAAGCCTTCTTTATTAAAATTGTTGAGTTAGGCTATTGTAGAAATTTGAAGAAGTCCAACTTTCAAGGGAGCCTTTGCAAGAATGGCAAAAGTAGGCTTCAGGTCATTAAGTTAGGCTTGCAAGTAAAAGGTTAGTCTCATATTTTGTGCTAGTCACATCTTTAGTTGTGGGATGTGAGAAATATCCTCAAAAGCAAAAAAAATGTAGATCTATATGATGGAGGTAAATGAGGATAGGGAAGGAATTGAGAGTCATATAATTAAGAATCCAATTGAAGAAGTCCATGAGGTTCCAATATAGCATGAAGAACCAATAATGTCTCTCAATGCACTCCATGGCATAATTGTATATCCTGCAATGAGGATTATAAGGTTAGTTGGGAAGATGTTACATATTTTCATTGATATAGGAAGCACTCATAACTTCCTTGAAGAGAACATCTATAGAGAAGCATGGTAGGTAGCTAAAACAATAGAAGCTATTAGTGTTACAATAGTTTATAGAAGTAAGATACAAGGTAAAAAGATGTGTGAAGGATTGAAAAGGGGTAACAGATGAGGGTTGAATTTGAGACTAATGTGATTCTTTTTCCATTATAGGATGGGATATGTGTATTGTCACACCATAGCAAGATATACCTCAAATTATATCACAAGTGGCATAAATATTTCATTTCAATCCATTTACTACTTTTAGCAGGGGAATTAACCTATATCATAGGCCAAAATAATTAAATTTTAATCATATGGGCCATTTGGCCTAACCAACATTTTCTTCCAACCATAATATACTCAATGGACTAAAAATGACACAATTTTAAGGCCTCCATTTTGGTTTTGAGTCAAGCAACCCAATTCCAAAAGCAAGTTGCAAAATTTTCTGGTTCCATATTCTGATATGAAATTAAAAAATTCATAACTAATTCTAAAAAAATTCAAATCATGCAAATTATACCATTCTAAAAAGCTCTGAATGTCATATAAGAAAATAATTCCAGGTCAAAATGATGAGGTTTTTCCCACAAAAACTAATGGAATAGTAACATTGGTCTAGGTGGCGGCGTCCTACAACTGACATCAAATTTCAAAAATTCATATATCCCTCAATATAGATCCAAATGGGGTGCTCTCAATGCCTATAGAAAGCTTTTAGTTTATGTCTATAAAATTTTATGAGTATTGGATTTCATTTGGCTCACAAATGACATTGAGAAGCAAATTGACTATATAAATAGTAACTTTGACAAATTTGCATAATTTGGCCAATTTTAAAAATTTATAATAAATTCTTTAGAGTTTCAAATTAAGTGCTATTTAGCTATGTAAAAAGCTCTAGATTAGACCTATATTTATGTCAAATTTAATGCCAAAATTGATCCATTTAGTTAGATTTTGGTTTAACTCATAAAACATGGCACTTTTTGGTATCATAAGGGGGTCAAAAGGCACCAAATGGTCTTCCACACCTTTTATAACCATTTAAGCACATCCTATAGCATAAACATAGCATATATAAGCAGTCCAAAAATCCAAATCATCATACATCTCAAACTCACTATCCCACATGCATAAATACACATTCAAGTAAAGGCTCCCAATTGCCAAAATCATACATTCTCATATATATCGCTCTAAATTTAGTTCATATACTATATTTTACTGCTTTTACAATTGCTCAAGGGTTTACATCTAAAAAATAACTCATACATATAAACTTTGACATTTAATTAAATTAAAAGCTATTCTATTGCCAAAGTATTGCCAATCATGCTCTTTGGCTCCCATTTTTATTTTCTTGAGTTTCACCTAAACATGGTTAAATGGAAAATGAGGGAGAGTGAGATTCAAAAAATTTCAATAACTCATTCACCCTTTCAAGTAAGTAAACAAAACATATATTCATGTCAAAGAATACAAGCATGCCATAAACACTTCCAAAAATCATTCAAATCATGATTTTCACATCACATAAATATATCAAAGCTAAAAACAAGCTTTAGGGACTTTTGGCTAACCTCACCCTATTATTTAGAACTTTTGGATTACTTTCACCCACTTTCTAGGGAGTTTTGACTTAGCCTCACTCATTTGTGAGACTTTTGGCCTTATCTCACTCATGTTTAGGGACTTTTGGCACAATCTTACCTATAATAGTAATTACATAATTCAAAAGCAATTCAAGAAGCATAATGGTACCATGGCAATAAATCAATAACAAATAGTATGTCTTATGATTCAAATATACATACAAGCATTTAATGACAATCATATAACCAACAAATGCACATAAGAAAGAATGGAGAGCTACTTTGGTTCAAGAAGACAAATTCTTCCTTTGTTTCCTCACTTCCTTGGCTTGGCCTCACATCCACACCTGGGAGAGACTTGATTCACTTGGCCTAGACACATCAAACAAGACACAAACACATCATTGGAACTAACTCTAGCCTCATATAAATATTACACAATCTACATCTAGCTTATAACGCCATTGTGGTTCCATACAAGGGCATAATGAAGCAACCTATATAATTTAAGGTCTTGGCTCCTATTTCTCACACATTCTAAGTCACATGATTCCAATGAAAGTCATTAGAGCCACCATAAATTCAATCCAAGGAACCAAATATCAAGTTGCTTCTTTATGTCTAAAAAGGGAACCTAACTTTTAACTTTCAAAATATGGTTTCTAAATTAAAGCCAATTGTTCCTTTGGCATCTATAATTCATATCTAAATCATTTCTAACCTTGGAATTAAAGAAAAACCTCCTTAGGTATCTCTTCCCCTTCTTGGCTGAATTGCACACCATAATGGAAGCCTATAAGATTTTTTTGGTTTTCCTAAGGAACTTGCTATCCATGAAACTTCATAAATGTCTTGGAATCTCAAGCACACTCTTAGACAACCTAAATTACTATTAGAAAGTTTTAGATTTGCCAAGGTGCATCCAAATCCCTAACTACCATACTTTGTTCTCTAGTGGTTCTTTTTGCATCTTAATTGTTTCATTTGATTTCCCATGCCTCAAAGCCTCACTTATTCTAAGTCACATGAGTCTATTGAAATTCATTAGAGTCATCACAAATTCAATTCAAGGAGCCAAATATCAAGTTACTTCTTTATACCTAAAAAGGGAACCTAACTTTCAATTTTCAAAACATGATTTCTAAATTAAAACTAATGATTCCTCTGGTGTCTATAATTCATATTTAAACCATTTCTAACCTTCGAATCAAAGAAAAATATCCTTAGGTGTCTCTTCCCCCTTTTGGCCAAATTGCACACCATAATGGAAGCCTATAGGATTTTCTTGGTTTTCCTAGGGAACCTGCTATCCATGAAGCTTCCTAAATGTTTTAGGATCTCAAGCACACTCTTAGACAACCTAAATTACCATTAGAAAGTTTTAGATTTGCTAAGTGCATCCAAATCCCTAATTACCATACTTTGTCCTTTAGTGGTTCTTTTTGAATCCTAATTGTTTTATTTGATTTCCCATGCCTCAAAGCCTCACTTACTATCAAGTATCAATCAAAATAAGACCCTTAATATATGGTCTCAATTCTAGCCAAAATACATAAGAGAAGAAGGAGCAAGAGAGACCATGGGAATTTACTTTATTTGGAAGCTTTTCAGAGGTGCTTTACTATGCTTCCAATAGCTTTTCCAATTTCTCTCTTCTCTCCACTGGACTAGCCACTAAACATGACCAAATAAACCATTAAAACTATGGGAGAAGAGAGGAGAAGGAGGAGAAGGGGAAGATATGAAAAACTAAAAGATTCTTACACTTTTCAAGCTTCTTCATCCTCCCTTGGCTCTCCCTTTTGGTGTGCCTCCTTGAGTAGAGTATGGATCTCTTTTAGAGTACAAGAGAGTCAGTCAGATTAGGGATGTTTTTATTAAGCAAAAATATACTTTTTATCACTTTTCAAATTTACAATTTAGTCTATTTCCTTAGTTTTGTCCATTTGGGCTCATTTTAACTCCTTTTTTAGAACCGCCTTTTCTATCATAAAATTTTATTCCTCTAATTCATAAAATGGCTTTGGTTTCACCCAAATTGGATTTAAAATCTTCCTAAATGAAATAGTCAAAATTTTGATCAACTAACAACCAAAAATGCAAATCGGAAGGGTTTTAACCATTTTAAAAGTTCTTATGGTTTTCGGAGCCTCTGAGAACCTTGAACAACTTAATTTTTTTATTTAAAAATTTCTCCTTTGAGTTTTCTAAAAAGTGTCCAAAATTATGAAAATGCCACTTATTTTCGTTTGATTTTATTTAATTATTCTGACTCTAATGTTTTTTTGGCATCTTTAGCCTTGAATCCTCATTTTTAATTTTTTAAATTATGTCCTAATTTTATTTGGCCTCAAATCCTTCTATTTAGGAAATCTTTTTTAGTAATTGGGGCTTTTTAGAATAAATGAGTATTACATGTATTAAAGATGCAGTGGCTAAGAACATTAGGTGTTATCAAGTGGGATTATTTGAATTTGATTATAGATTTCAAGTTGAATGATAAGAAAGTGAAGATTACAGCTAAAGACCCCTAAGAGTATAATGATTAGGGAAGAAAAGTTACAAAAGCTAGTTAATACTAATCTTAATACTCTAATGTTGTGACTAGCTCCATGGCAACCTGACTTATCATGTTATCTAATGAAAGTAGAAAAAGAAAGTACTATACCTAAAGCTATAAAGCATTTATCAAATGAATTCAAAGATATATTTGAAGAACCTAAAACTAGTTCTCCTTATAGACATGATCATCAAATCATGTTGAAGAAGGAGACCAATCCTATCAACTTGAGGCCTTATAGATACCTACAATAGAAAAGGATGTGATAGAGAAGATCATTAATAAGATGCTAGAGGCAAGTATAATTCAACATAGTTATTCACCATTTGCTTCACCTGTAGTGCTTGTTTATAAAAAAGATGGAAGTGGGAAGATGTGTAGATTATAGAGCTTTTAACAAAACCATTGTGAGAATCAAGTTTCCAATTCCTTTAATAGAAGACTTATTGGATGAACTAGAGAGAGCAAAGGTGTTTTATAAGTTGGACCTATGCTTAAGTTATTATCAAATTAGAATTAGAGAGGGAGATGTGCCAAAAACTACATTTCAAACACATTTAGGCCAATCTGAATTCCTAATAATGCCATTTAGGCTTACAAAAGCTTCATCCACCTTTCAAGGAGTTATAAAAGCAATTTTTAAGAAACAATTGAGGGAATATGTGCTAGTCTTTTTTATGATATTTTAATATACAGTGTTAATGAAAAACATGTAATGCATTGAAGGGATATGTTCAATACCTTAATAATGCACCACTATATTGTCAAAAGAAGTAAGTATGGAGAAGATTGAATATTTGGGGCACGTCATATTTGTAACAACCGGGAAAAGGAAAGAAGAAGAAAAGAAAAGAAAAAGAAAAAAAAGAAGAAGAGAAAAGAAAAGCTGAAAATTTTTAGAAGCTGAAAATTTTCTAAATCTGCTAGCTACAACCTAGCTATAGCGAATGTACCTGTTCGCTATAGCGAGAAATGGTCTAGCTATAGCGAGAGTGCCTTCTCGCTATAGCGAAAATGCTTTTAGCTATAGCGAGTTCGAGCACCCCATACAAAAATCAAAGCGTAGCTCGCCGTAGCGCGCACTGTAGCGAAGGCAAGGGTCTGGGACTAATACGAGCTCGCCGTAGCGAGGGTTATGGCTCACTATAGCGAGGGTTAGTCCGGAAAAGTGTGAAAAAAGAAGATTTGACTTATTAAAACACCCCAACCCATTTCTTCTTCTTCCAACCAACTTAAGCTCCCTCTAAGACAAAGAAAAGGGCGGAGGAGAGAGAGAGAAGCCTAGAGGAGGAAGGAAGAACAAGAAAAGGTAAGAATTCCATGGCTTTTCTCCTAGAATGTTGTTCTTCTCCCCTTGCTCTCTCTTCCTACGGTTTTGGTAGTTAAAGTAGCCATGTTTGAGCTTGGTTCAGAGGAGGGAGAGTAGAAAACCCCTCTTGAAGAAGACCAAGACTCACATATCTTTACTTCTCCTTGCTTCCTTCTTGAGAGCTTGAGAGAGGAAGGAGAGTTGATGAGTTTCTAGTGAGAGAAAGAACCCCTAGCTCTTACATGCTTAGTAGGGTTACTAGAAAGAAATCCCTAGCTCATGAATAAGTGTTCAGAGAATAATTATATGCTTCTTATGTGGCTAGGCTCAAGAGAAGCACTCCCATCTAGAGTTGATTGTGAAAACCACAAGGGAGGAGACAAGTTGAAAGGAAAAATTGTGAATAACCAAAAAGGTAGCTCTCTCCACCTTCTTTCATGCATAAGATGTGTGCTTACATTGTCTTGCTTGTGTGTATGTATGTTTTGAACCAGGAAAAGTATGCTAACATGATGATGCCTCATGTATTTCAATGATGTTTTATGTGATTGTTTGGGTTTGCTTGAGTATGGAAAAGCCAACAACCCTCTAGCCATGGTGAGGATGAGCCAAAAACCCTCAAGTTGGTTGAGACAAAGTAAAGAGTCTCCCAAAAGTGAGGTTGACTCCCAAAGAGTAAGGGTTGAGTCTAAGAACCTCTTAGAGAATGGGTGAGGCAAGTCCAAAATCCATAAGTGAGTGGGTGAGGCTAATCCATTTACTTGGCAAGCTTTTATATGTTATGCATGGCCTACTCACATGTTGAAAATGTTTCTTTTATATGTAGGGCCAACTCAAATGTTGTAAATGCTTTTCTTATGATTCCATATGCTAACATGCCCATGCATATATTGTGAGACTTGTTTGCATGCTTTGTGTGTATGATTGAATGAGAGATAAGCTATTGAGATTCTTTGAATCTCACTCCCCCTCTCCACCATCCCAACATGCCAGGTGGACCAAGTGAGGCAAGAAATGGGAGCCACCAAGCTTGAAGCTAGAGAGTTCAATGAAGAAATTGTAAAAGAGGCCTTTTGTATTTATCTTATAGCTAGTCAAGAGATGTAATCCAATGATATGATGTAGCACATATGACCATTGTAAATGAATGTATTCAATATATACATATGAGAATTGAACCCATGGTGTATGAGGTAGCTAGTTTTGCAATGAATGAAAAGATTTAGCATTCTCCCATGAGTGTATGTGTTGGTGTGGGGGAGTGAGTTTTGAAAATCTGGGTTGTTAGACACTTAAGCCATGTTTGATGGCCTATATTGATGCCATCCCACGTGCTCATAGAGCCTTAGAGGTAGAAGAGTCAAATGTGAACCCTTAAAGCCTCATTCAATACATGAAAGTGGTCATTTTGCCCATGATGTCCAAGTTTGACCAAATGACCTCTTCTTGCCTTGAAATTTGGCATGTGATTAGATCTTGTCTAGATTTTTTTGAGAAGCTAAAGATCAAGTCATTTGGAGGTCTACAGAATTTTCTAGGATTTTTCAAAGTTGGTATCAGAAATTCGGATTTGTGTATGCACTGTTCATTTGGTCAGTAGGATAATTGTGTCATCCGAGGGGCAAACGTAGTCCAATGGCTACGAAATTTTATAGGCAGAAACTAGATAGTCACAGTGACTTATAGCAACTAGAAGCACCTCATTTGGAGGTCTAGAGAGGAAGATATGCAATTTCGAAGTTCCTGCCCAGCATCAGTCACCCAGCCAGACCCGAGGTACTGTTTCATTGGTTTCCGGGAGTTTGGTTTGATGAACTAATCTGGAGATATTTTTTCTCTCTAGTTAACATCCATATCTTTCCATAGTAATATCTTTTGCAAGCATTGTATTTTTGTGGAATTAGTTAGACATTTTTGAAGTTCATATTAGTAAATTGTGACAGTAACAGAACCCCCTCTGACAAGTAGATATTTTCGGATGTCAAATGCTTTATGCATGAGATTTTAAGACTTCTACATATTTTTAGCATGAAGTAGACGTCTTAAGCTTTCTAGAATGACCAGATCATATGTTTTCTATTTTTCTGTATTTAGTTCTGAATTTCCAAACTCAGCCCAGAAATGAGGCCAAGTATGGCCGAAATTGAATCTACATGTCTCATACCACTTTTTGGTTTCCATGGGTTTAAAGCTAGTTTTTGAGGTTGAAATGAGTTGTAATTATGCAATGTCATATGAGAAGGAATATAAGGAGCTCACTCGATCCACGTGATACTAAAGTGAATTTTGACCATGCCACATCCTTAAGAAAATGCATAAATCAAATTAGGAAGATCCCACTTATTTCTTCCTAGATGTATATGAGCATGTAAGGCATGATGCAAGAGAGCTAGAGATGATGGTGTTACAATATTGATCCTCAAAAGGTTACAATAATGGTAGAATGGCTTACTCCAAAGTGAGTCAAGTAACTAAGGGTTCGTTTGATACATTGTATAAGATAAAACCTAATAGGATAAAGTCGAATAAAACTTAAAAACTTATATAGTGTCTGGTGTGACATTGTGCAATATAATGTATCATATCAAATAATATTTTTCTATATTTGGTGATATATTATATAACATTAAATAGGACAAAAATTAATCATTTTGACAAAAATATCCTTTATCTAAAAATATACTATATTTATCTAAATTTATTATGTTATATTAATTTTTTAAAAAATAAAAAGTCCTTTTATCATTTAAAAAAATAGAAAAAGGGAACTTAAAACCAAAAAGAAAGAAAAAAAAAGGGCATACTAAGTTAGGTCGCCCATGTTAGCTAGTTTAGTCCAACTTGGTCCTATTATTTTTTTAAAAAAAATTATTTTATAGTAATCTTTTATGAAAATTTTATTTTTTTAGGGGCAAAATATAATTTTACAAGAACTTATATAAAAATTTTATTTTTTAAATATCATTTTATAATTTTTTTCAAATATTAAAAAAATAAAAATAAAAAGTGGCCTGACCAACTTAGGAAATTAGCCTAACCCAACTTAATACTAAACCAAATTGGGTCAAGCTTAGGCATTGGGTTTAGAAAAGAAGTCTAATGTGAAACTAGATCAAGCATCAAGCTAGGCTAATACTTGGCCTATCCTAACTCATCTACACCCTTATTGCCTAGTGGCTTGGCTAGCTTAGTCTCGCTTGGGTTATACTAGGCTAAAAGAAAAAAAATTGGATAGACTAGGTTAGGCCAATTAACCAGGCCACAATGGGCATCGGGTCGATACTATTGCCATGTTGATTAGTTTGGTTTAACTCAATTCAGTCTTATGAATTTTTTTATTTTATAAATACTTATATGGAAAATTTATTTATTAGAAGAAAAATATAATTTTATATAGACTTATATGAACATTTTATTTTTTACATGGGTCATTTTATAATTTTCATCAAAAAAAAATTAAAAGAAAAATGGTTTGACAAAACTAGGAAATTAGTGTGACTTAGCCTTGTACTAAACCAAACCAAGCCAGACCAAGGCCAAGCACTAAGCTTAAAAAATAACTTGATGCAAAATTGAGTTAGACACTAGGTGAGGACAAATCTCAACCTAATTTGACCTATGAAACCCTTATGGGTGAGGGTTGAAATGAGAAAGTGTTGAAGGAGTTAGCCCTTCTTACGCTAATGTAAAGTCATAGTCATCCGAAATGATGGTAGCTTTCTTTTTCTAAACTAAGATAAACCTTGACAATTTGGGTTTATCCTTGGATTTCCATTTGTTGGATTTCTACCTTCATTATATCTGAAATTTCTATTGCCATTATTGTTTTTCTTGAAGGTGTTGTTAAACCTTATTAGTCGCAGATGCTTGGTCCTTAATGGTAGTTATCATCCTATCAATGGCACCTACCATTCTTTCCATGTTATTGATAGAATTTACCTCAGTTAATGCCATAATTTGCTATGTATATAAACCTATTTAGTTGATCAAGCTCAATATCATAAAGCTATTGTAATGGGAAAATTATGGTAGCAATCCATTAATATGCAAGTGTATAATTACTGGTACCAGGGCAATTGTTCCTATCTACATATTAGAAATTTGCTTACTAATCATGGCTATCTAATTACTCTTTCCTATTCTAGGCATACCTAGATTGATCAGCTTTGATATTGTAACGTCTGGTTTTTGTAAAAATGATAGAAATAAACTAGTTATAAAAGAAATTCCCTTAAATAAAAAGATTTGAGGCTAAATAAAACTAGGATAAAATTCTAAATAATAAAAAAAAGTGATTTAAGGCTTAAGATGCCCTAAAATCCAAGTCATAAGAGTTAAGAAAATTGCAAAAATAAGTTGGGGCATTTTTGTAATTTTTGAAAAACTTATAGGAGGGCTTTTCAAACAAAAAAATTTAAACTTTCTGAGGTTTTTAGAGGACCTGAAAACTATGAGAACCCCTAGAATAGTTAAAACCCCTTCGGTTAGCGATTTCAGCAAAGGATTAACCAAAACTTTGACCAAATGGTTCAGAATGATTTCAAATCCAAATTTTGGTAAAACCAAAGGCAATTTATAAATTAGAGAGCCTAAATTTTATGATGAAAAAAATGGTTCTAAAAAAAGAGTTGAAATGAGGTCAAATGAATAAACCATGATTGAGGGACGAAAATGAAAAGTTAAAAAAGTGTGTTAACTTTACCTTTTGGCTTTCTAAATGTCTAGCCACTTGCTCTGGCCCTTAACCACGATTTTTTTTGTCTAAAATAGACCTAAGAGAGCTCCAAAGAAATACACAAGGAGAGAGAGAGGAGAAGGAGAGAAACCAAGCGAAAAGGGTAAGGAATTCATGGTTTTTCATACTCTTTCCTTTACCAAACCTCTTCTCCTCTTTTTCCTCTCTTCTCCCATGATTTTGATGATTAATTTTAGGCTGATTGGTGGTTGATTTAGTAGAAAAAGAAGGGGAATTGAAAGGAAGATTAGGAGCTTTGGAAAGCTTACTTGAAGAAGCATGAAACCAAGGTAAGAACCATAGCTTCTCTTGCTTCTTCTTGGTTGTTTTCTTTATTAGATTTTTAGTCAGAATCGAGCCCATCTAGGAGAGAGTTAATTTTGGTCTTAGCTAGGTGGGAAAGAGGATTTTAAAGTAAGAGAAGTAAGAATATGCAACAGGAAGTAAAAGAAGAGCCATAAAACTCAAGTTGTCCAACTTAGTAGGGTGTTCATTGGCCTGTTATGCCTTAAGGGCCCGTCCTAACCTGACCTAATTGGGTCAAGTTGGGTCAGACCAAAAATATAAATGGGCAAAACCTTAAACAAAACTATATCAAGTTAAATCGGACCACGAGTGAAAACATATTTTACCTAACCTGCTCTAGTAGTTACTTTTTTTTAATTATTAATATCTAGTCATCTTATATTTTTTTTATTCTTATTTCATCTAATTATTTTTGCATGCTACAACTTTCATTACCTACCTAAACCCTTCCTACTTCTTAATTATTTTCATCATTGATGTACATACTTATTAATATTTCTTTTGTTGAATAATGAAAATACGCATGTTTATCGAAAGCTAATTATGTTAGTATAACTTATATTTTACTTGATAATACCATGATATTTTTTTATTATTGATAAAAACATGAGGGTTCTAAAAGCCCATTATTTTGATGTATATGCTTATAAGTTTGCAAAAAAATATTTTTATATTATAAGTATTAATTCATGAAAAAAAAATGGCTTAGGCAGCCCTAACCTACACTAACCCAATTAAAATCGGGCTTGTTTGGGTCAGACTGGGTCACAAGCATAAAAATAAGCCCAATGTCTTAATCGGGTTGGGTATCAGGCATACTAAATGTTTGGCTCGACCTTGCTCATGAATAGCCCTACAACTTAGGGATTTTGGTAGACACATGCAAATTTGAAACTTCTTAAGGATCCTATGGTTTATGTAAAAGTGTGAATGAGTTCTTAAGATACTTAAGAAGTCTCCTAAGTGGCAATTCCCTAAAGAGAAGCAAGCAAACTCCATGGGTGCTTCAGCTTACATAGGCTCGGCCAAAACAAAACCATGCATCTAGGGAGTGTTTTAAATTGTTCTAAGGTTAAAAAAAGGACTAAATATGATAGAAGAATATCAAAGGAAGCTTTAGAATAAATTTAGAAAGCATGGGTTGTGAGATGGAGCTGTAGACTCCATAATGAGACATAAAGAAGCAACTTATAGCTAGACTCCTTAAAATGAATTTGTGATAACTCCAAGGAGTCTAAATAAAGTCAAGAGACTTAGATTGAAGGAAAAAATGGAGCCAAGATCATGAATTCCAATAGTTGCTTCATTATGCCTTGTATGGAGACATATTTGAGCCATATGAGAAAGTAGCTTTGCACAGAGCTTGCATAAGGCTAAAGCTTGTTCCCATGAGTGATTTGATGTGTTTAGGCTAAGAGAATTAAGTGCCACCTAATTTCATAAATTTGGCCAAAAAGGGGAAGACAAGTTCAAGGGAAAAGTGTGATGTTCTTACTTCAAGGTAACTCTCTAACCTTTTTCACATGCATAGCTTGGATGTGTGCTTATCTTTAAGTGCTTATATATATGTTTGAACTATGAAATGTATTTTTAGCTATTGCTTACTTGCTATGGTACTATTATGCATCTTGAAATGAGTTTATGAATGTGTTTTGACTTAAATAGATATGGTTAAGCCAAAAGTCCCCTAACATAAGTGAGGATGAGTAAAAAATTCTTAAGATTAGGTAAGACAAAGTCAAAAGTCTCAAGAAGAGTGAGGCTCAGTCAAAAGTCTCTTAAAAGTAGGTGAAGCAAATCTAAAAGTCCTTAAAAAGTTAGATGAGGCTAGACCAATACCCTTGAAAGCCTATGTTTGATATGTATGAGTTCACATGACCAAGAAAATATTTTATGTAGGTTCATGAGAAGTTTGTTAACATGCATGTATTTTTTGATATGTTTTAATATCCACTATGTATATTTGAAAGGGTAAAGAGTTATTGAGATTTTTTGAATCTCACTCTTCCCCTCCATATACTTAATTATGTTTAGGTGAGCTAAATGAATCAAAGAATGAAGCTAAAGGTCTTGAAGCATGGCACTTTGACAAAGGAGTAGAACAATAGACAATTTTATAGCATATTGATGTCAAGAATTGTATTCATGTGATGTATATGAGATGCAACCAGTTGAACAAATTTAAATGTATACAAATATGATGTGTACATCAATGTGGAAGCCAAATGAATGAGAATGTGAATTTTTATCACTCACTTGCCTTTATGTCCATGTGTATGAATGCAAGTGAAAAGGTGATAATGAGCTCTATGATGATTTGGATCATTTGACATGCTTTTATATGTTGTAATTATGCTATTGGATATGCCCAAGTAGCTATAAAATGAGAGAAAAGTTTTTTGGTGCCTTAAGATACCAAATTGGACTTCAAAAATGACCATTATGTTTGTTGAACCAAACTCTGACCAAATAGATGAGTTTCTCTATGAAATTTGGCCAACAAGAGGTCTCATCTAGAGCTTTTCACAAAACTAAAGATCACTCAATTTGAAGCTCTAGAGAATTTATTATAATTTTTCAAAGTTGGCTAAATTATGCAGAAATGGTATGTACACTGTTCATATAGTCAATTTATATTTCAGTGTTACTCGTGAGTCAAATAAAGTCCAATGCTTATAAAATCATATAAGCATAAACTAAATATCATAAGCTTTCCATATCCACTGAGATCACCCCAATTGGAGGTCTGTAAAGGGAGAAACAAATTTTTGAAATTGCATGATAATACTAGTAAACTCGACCTTGGGTACTATTCCATCAATTTTCGTAGGTTAAATGCCAGTGCATTGGTCTAGATTTATTTTTATTATTAGTTAACATCCAAAGCTTTTAGAAAGCTATCATATGCATGATTTCAATTTTTTTAAAATTAGTTATGAATTTTCAAAGTTTATATTAGAAATCTGACATGCCAGCCCAAGACCAAATTCTGGTTTTTGAAATGTATGGCTCCAAATCCTTGATGCATGAGTTAAATGATAATGTTTATGACTTGAATAGATATGTTACAGATAGGAAATGATATGGATGAGTTCATATGGTCCCTAAAGCCATGAATCATGAATGTGGCTTCCCAATCACGCAATTATTCATGCTTAAAGTATATGTTTCCTTACATTTGTGGTCCAATATGCATGACATGGATAATATAGACCATAGGACAATTGTGTAAGGGTAAAGAGGTTAAGGTATTATAGATACCATAATGTAACAACCTCTATTTAATATTTCTTATCTATTTCTCAAATTAGCATGTTTACAAAATATTAATTACACAATTAAAAAAACAAATAAATAAACAAAAATCAATATGAGTAAGAAAACTATGTTATCATTCATGGAGGGGAACAATTAGTTATATATCTCACTACACTTATACCAAAAAGATATATGTAGGAAATTATATTTTTCAATAATACTAAAAGGTTTTCCCTTCTTTGATCCTTATGTAATTATCCTGGAGTACAATGAACTACTCTATAACTTGCCATGACACAGTGTATATTTCTTGAATCATAGGGCTCAATCAGATATTATATTGCATTTATAGTAAATAAGAAAGGTATTATATAACATTATTTTATCATGACAAAATAATATCATCTCATGGCTCATGCATAAATATCATAATATCATGCATGCATATACATGGTAGTATATTATCTTTATTTTGATTATTTCGTTTTGAATATGTCTATTTATTTATCTGTGTGAACTATAACTAAATTGCTAAACCTTTTCTCCTAACTAGGACATCTCTTATAATGAATTCATAATGGAGAATTAAGCAATCAAATATCACTTTCTTTTCTCTTCTTTATAAGGATCATCCTCGCAGTTCCTTAGATCTTTTCCTTTTATTCTCTTTGAAGATCATTTCTCACTTCACATGGCCTTATAAACATTATCTTTCTTTATCAATGTAGACATGCTCATAGAATAATCTACATATACTATTTCTTTTTTTCTTTTAATGATAATTTTTAATCACTTATATTATGAATCATAATTTCGAGAAATTTCCCAGAACGCATGTTATGAATAATATAATATAAAAATTAACTCACAATACTCTCACATGATATTTATTGATCCCAGCTATTTTAACTCATACATGTAAGATTCTAAATTAACTCAATATTCTAAGTTAATTAAATGGGATGTATTATTGTAGTATTAAATGAAAATAATAATTTAATTAATAGGGGTATAATTACCTTAACTTGTTTATGTAAAATATGATTATACTATATATATATATATATATATATATATAAACACACACACACATACACACACACAAATATCACTCACTAACAGTAAACAATTTGTCCAAATTTATAAGGTGTAGCATGCATGCTTCCTTTTTGTTAATTATAAAATAATTAAATTGGATATTATCACTTTTTATTTTCTATATTAATTTTCTATGTGCAAAATCCTAAAACAATGCAACCACAATATTAAAAGAAGTAAAATTCTAACTTAGGCATTATTACTATTTAACTTATGCATGCAAAATTCAAAATTAATGCAAACATAATATTATAAGAGGGTAAAATTCTAACTTGAATATAAAATTACTATAATCACAACATAACCAAAAATTTAATGTTCTAAAAAATATCTTAGTATTAAAATACTAAGAGAGAGAGTTGTTATTATCTACCTTAAATTTAGAAAATTTCTTCAACACCATGCCACTTCTGGCTCTTCCAACTTTCTTTCATCTCATTTCTTTCTATCCTACATTCAAGTGCTTTCTATTGCTGAAATGGGGGCAAGAGAAGAGGTATTTATAGGAGGCTTTTTCTAATCAATTTTTGCCATTTCTTTCATCTAAATGATTACTTGTTTTTAACGCAGATGCAATGTTGGCAAGATGGAGAAGTGAGAAAAGTGAAAACTTATTCCTCATGCATGATGATGTCACCATGCTAATGGCTGCTTTTCCCTTATTTAGACATGTGTCATTGGAAGTTGAAGTTATATTATTTATTTATATATTGTTGATGTAGTCATTGTTGCTATTGTTGTTACTTTTCAAAACTTATCAATTTGCCTTTGTTTCCATTTTTGCATCCACATGTTGTAATGTAAGGGATTGATATATTAACATTATGCTTCTCATATTAAAATCATCAAGTTTTTCTTATACTTCTTTCTTTCTTTTTTTAATTTCCTATCCTATTTAAGTCTTAAGTTAAAGATAATAAAATACTAAAATCAAACAAGATTTACATAAATTAATCATGTAAAGTTTACATAATTTAATTACATATCCTAATTAGATAGTGATTCTATATATATTTTCAGTATTCCCAAATAAAATATTTTTCTTAAGTAAATTTCAATTAAAGCCAATTTGTTACCAAGAAAGATGCTAATTTAACTGTAAGGTCACTTATTACTTATAATATGATTGTGTTCATTATGAAGTGTATTCTTTTTAATTTATATATGTATTTAAGTTTGTACTAAGCATAAGCAAATAATTATAATTACTAAAATTTTAACCTATAAAAAATTCACATAATTGCCTATATAAAGTATTCTAGGTAAATAAAATCACACACTTTAATTCATGTCGCAACATTACATATCTTACTTAGAGAGATGTTATAGAAAGTGATAATTCATATATTTTCTATATTTTTACCCATTAATTATGGACTTTTTATTAATAATTTGATGATACTTTGATCTTTATTGGATATTGTTTGGATTAGGAAGTGAAATTTCACATTTTGAAATTTTATTGCATAAATTGAGCATTTAAATGATTTTATTTCTTAGGTGTCAATTTTGTTTTATGAGCATTGATTTTATCTCATTTTGACTTAGAGAATTTCATGAAAAGGGTCATGCAAGGAGGACCAATTGGTAAATCAAGGGGAAGGAATAACTTTTTAGAATTTTTAATGAATTTTTAGAGATTTAATATATAGAAAAATGAAGAGGAATGGTGTGGACACTTCATGCAAATATGATCTAGATCTAATCTTCCACACATGGTCTCTCATATTGACTCACATAGCCTCGTTCCTCACTCACACAACCTCCAGCTTAATGCATACATGTCAAAGCAATTAACTCACACATTCCACGTAGCAATACACACGATCTTGGGAGGCCAAGAAGGTAGCACACATCACATTTATGAAGAATGAAGATGCACGAGTTTGAAGGGCACAACAACTCACTTGAATAGTAGAAAAAAGGAGACATGGACAAACACAGGGAGGATCATGTAGCTACTACAATTCACACATGGGCTGCTACCAAAACATACACTCACAGATTCCATATATGAGTTTTTTTTTGTTTTTCCACATGGCTGGTTGGATGAATCACCTACACAAGCTCTCTTTCAACCATGTAGCAACTTCATCACACGCACACAAATGCTCACAAGCTCTCACACACAAAGGAGAAGACTCAAGCAGAAGGTTATTAAGAAGAGAAGGAAAAAGAGGCACAGGCTGGAGGAAGCATACATGAGAGATGAAGAGAAAAAAGAAGTACGTGAAAGGAACTTCATGAAAACACGTGAGGAGAGGAGGTGGCTTAGGTTAGGATTGGAAGAGAAAGAATAATGCACCAGATTCTTACATGGAGGAGGATGTTTAGAATGTAATTAAGGTGAAGAACATGAACCAGATTCTATAATACATTATCATGTTGCTCACATGCACGGGGGACCCACAAAATTTCAACAAGGGAAACACAGGTTTTGATGTAGAGAGCAGAACACGTGACTAGCAACTGAGGAAAAAAACACACACACATGAGTAGAATGGGAGAAAAGAAAAGAATAACATGTGATGAGAGGAAGATATTAAAGGAAGTGGCACGAGCAGAGGAATCACATTGGAATGATTGATGAAGCCACGGGTTTTGATGGAGAGGGCAGAAGCACAAGATACACATGAGACACACAAGGCTCCATTCTCTTATGGAGTACAGAATTATATTCATTTAGAAGGCCCACAGATATTCACGTAAGAAAAGAGAAAATTTTAGGACAGGAGGGACGGATCCAATCCATTCATTCACTATCATTCATTCATCTCCATCCCTAGGCTGTGGCATATCTCTATCCTCTTCCTTCACTTTCCACTCTATGAGAGATTAAATCTATTCATTGTGGCTAGCTAGGATGAAGACCATGATTGAAGCTTGAATCCATGGAGATTGTCAAGGGATTGGGCTAAGATTCCTATTTTATTTTTTCTCTCTCTCTTTCTACATTAATTCTTGTTCTTATACTTGCTTGGTTGAAATTATAATTGACTAAGATTAGTGTAGTTTGTAATTAATAGCTAGTTAGATATCAATTAAGAGAGTAATTGATGATTAGTTGATTGATTTAAGTGCTAAATTTTTCATTTTTCTTTAATTTTTCATGTGTGTAGTCAAAGTGTTTGATGAAATGCATGTAAGAAATTGTGTGCTTAATTGTTTGAATTGAGGATTCCTTAAAATTTAATTGGTAAATTAAACACTTAGGGTAAAAACTCATAGGCTAATTAATTGATTAATCACTCAATTTAAGTGTTCAAAGATCTTAATCACAAGAATTAGTAATTTAATGTGAGTTAAAGTCTCAAATCAACATCAAATTACTAGTCTCTTGAATCTTATGTGGTAACTCAAGATAACTTGCCATGAACACAAATAGGAACTCTTAAACCAGAACTAATGATAATTGAATTAGGATAAGGATGGTGGATATCAAGAGACAAATCCGAAGCTAGTCACATGTCCATTAGTTACTTTTTAATTTATGCAATTTAGTTAGTAGTTAGAAAAGTTAATTCTATCTAATTTTAGCTAGTTAAATTCAATCAAAATCCCCTTTCAAGTAGATAGTTTTTAGGTCTCTCTTGCACGTAAAATATTTAATTAAATATTGAAATCTATTTCCAAAGGAAATGATATAGGTTGTGTCACTAGCTACAAATATTTTTCAACCTAGTTTATTTGAGGTTGCTCAACACAACCATCAGAAAGCCTGATCACTTCTCCCATGATTACCCACAGTACAAAGAAAAGACACTAAAAGGGAAAGCACCAACTCAAAAACCTTTAACTAAAGGGAGAGTTTTTACTTTGAATGGAAAGGATGTACGTTAGTTGCCCAATCTCATACAAGGTACATGTTTTATTAATGACATTCCTGTACTTTCACTTTATGATTTAAGAGCCATAGTCTTCTTCATATCTATAAACTATAAAGAGATTAGGATTTTATGTTTTCAAATTGTCTTTTAAACTACATATTTATACTCATATGAAAGAAAGTGTTTGTACATCATTTGCTTGCTTGAACTACTTTATACGAATTGAAAGTAGAACTTTTATTGCTCATTTCATTTACCTACCTTTGAGTGATATTGACATCATCCTTGGTATGGACCAGTTAGCTAAAAATCATGTGACCATAAATTATCTCCATAAAACTATGATGTTTCCACCCATTTTTTGTCACACTTTGCTAATCTCATTGCGAATCTTGATAGTATGGAAGTAGATGAAATAAGAACTAAGTGTGCTACCTTGGAATTCTTATAGCAAAAAAAGGAAAATTTTAAGATTTATGGTGTAGCTATAGTGAGAAACTATCTAGATGTTTTTCTTTATGAGATTTCTACCCTCCTCTTAAAAGAAAGGTCAAGTTTGCCATAAACTTGCTTCTCGAAATAGGACTAATCTCCATAGCACCCTACAAGATGTCTCTTTTAGAATTGAAGGAATTTAAAGTCAAGATAAAAGACCTATTGGAGAAGAACTTCATCCAACCTAATGTCTCATCTTAGGGAGCCTATGTTTTGTTTATGAAGAAAAACAATAGGAGCCTTTAATTATGCATGGATTATAGAAAACTTAATAAGGTGACCATTAACAATAGTACCCACTTGTTAAGATAGATGACCTTTTAGATTGAAAGGAGCATCTGTCTTTTCCAAGGTTGACCTTAGTTTTGGTTATCACCAGATTAGGGTAAGGACAGAAGATACAACTAAGACTGCTTTTTGTAACATCTGGTATTTTGTAAAAACATCATAATGAGTCAATTTGAAAAAAAAGTCTCCTAAGATGAATGATTTAAAGTCAAATAAAATTTGGATAAAATTTTAAATAATAAAAAATGAGGATTGAAATCTTGAGTTGCTCAGAAACTGGGGCTAGAGTGGTTCAAAAAATTTGCTAAGAAATCTAGTGGCATTTTTGTAAATATGGACACATTTTGGAAAACTCACAATAGGGCTTTTTAAATGGAAATTTTGAGTTCTCTGAGGTTCTCAGAGGGCCTAAAAATCATAGAAAGCCTCAGGATAATTAAAAACCCTTCGGTGTATGTTTTTAAATGTCGATTGATCCGAATTTTAACTATTTCATTCGGAAAGGTTTTGACTTCAAGTTTTAACTATTATAAGTTTTAGGACTTAAATTTTATGATAGAAAAGATAGCTCTAAAAAAAGAGCTAAAACGAAAATGTCACGAATATGGGATGTAAATGTCATTTTTAATGAACAATTCCTTCCTTTTTTGCTTTATATTAGGTGTCCCTTTTTCTAGTTCCTTCTAACCAAAATTTCATCTGCATAAGAGCATAAGAGAGCTCATCTAAGAAGGGTGCACAAGGAGAGCCAAGGAGGAAGAAAGATATCAAGAAAAAAGGTGAGAAAAATTCAAGATTTCATGGCTTTCTTCCTTAGAAAACTTGTTTTTCTCTCTTTGCTCTCTCTTTCCACGATTTTGGTTGTTCATATGGATCTGTTGGCCTTGTTTTAGAGGAGGAAGTTTAGAGATTCAAAGAGAAGGCTAAGGCAAAGGGAAACACTCTTGAAGGGAGCTTTGATTCAAGGTAGCTTCAATTCTTTCTTACTTTCCTCTTCTTCCTCCTTTTAATTGTGTGTCTCGGTCAAGAACAGAACCATTATGAGGGAGGAGTTTCTATCAAAAAACAAGTAAGAATCCATTAATTTAGGCTATGGGAGCTTAGAAAATGCAAAGAAATTGGAAGAAAAGCTAATGAAAATCAAGAGAGGAAAGTATGGAATCTTTGAACCTATTGTAAAAATTGATTTGATTCATGAATTTCCTATGCTATGTGAGTGTTTTTTTGAGTTCCTAAGACCCTTAGGAAGCTTCTCAAGTGCCTCTCCATTCAAGGAAAAATTGCAAAGTCTATGGTTCCATAATGCCTTCATTACCTTGGCCTAAAGGGTTTAGAAGGGCTAGAGAGTATTTTAATTTGTTCTAAACTTGGTTTGGGACTTTATGTGATGGAAGAAGGTGGAAGGAATCCTTGGGGAAAATTTAGAAGTCATAGATTGGGAGATGAGGTATTAGGTTCCATAATGTAGTCTTAAGAAGCAACTTGTACCTAGACTCTTGAAAATAAGTTTGTGAGGACTTTAGGGAGTCTAAATGGAACCAAGAGGTCTAGATATGAAAAGAAAATGAAGCCAAGAACCTAAATTATGGTAGTTTCTTTATTAGGCTATTAATGGAATTCTTATGAACCATTAGACAAAGTATGCTCTCTTGGTGTGTTTCTAATGATTTGGCTTGCTTTAAGAGTGTAATGAGATCTTATTTGTTATGTTTAGGCCAAAGGAATCAAACTCCATTTATTTATGGGTGTATAACCGAAAAGGAAGAGGGTAATCAAGTTTAAAAGCTTGGATTTCTAATAAGGTAGCTTTTCACTTTTCTTGTTTGCATTTTTGGTTATGTACATGCCTTTGGATGCTTGTATGTGTATTTGCCATATGATGTTGCCTTGTTGCATTAGTACTAATATTTTTTTTTAATGTTGTTTTGGTTATGACAATTACTCTTAAGGGTGAGGTGATGCTAAAAGTCCCTTGATATGGGTGAGGTGAAGCCAAAAGTCCCTAGGAATGGGTGAGATAAGGCCAAAAGCCTCTTAAATGAGTGAGGTCAAGTCAAAAGTTCCTATACTAAGGATGAGGCTAATCCAAAAATCTCAAGAATAGGGTGAGGCAAGACCCAAAAGTCCCTAGATCTTGCTCTTAGCCTTGATATGATTTTATAGCATGGAAATGTTGAAATGAATGTTTTATGTTGTGTTAGAATGCATACTTATGTTATATGCATTGATTGCCTACTTGAATGAGTGTATAAGCTATTAAGATTCCATGAATCTCACCCCCTTCCCTCTCCCATCTCACCTTGTCTAGGTGGAGTTCAAGAGCCCAAGAATGGAAGCCAAGGAGCATGATCGGCTATATCTTAACAATAGTGCAATTTTTTATGTAAAAGAATGTCCAAGTGTATATGTACATGTTATTTTTGAGATATAAATATTTGAGCAAGTGCAAAAGTATGTATGAATGATGTATAAACCAAACTTGACAGCAAATCAATGGTAAAATGTGATTTGGGTGCTTGAAGACCCATTATTGCTTATGTATTCTTGCATGTGGCCTACTGGATTTAAGATGCATGATAGTTTAGATCATTTGAGAGGCTTGGTTATGCTGTAATTATGCTTTGAATCATGTCCATGAGGTGGTGGCATCGTTAAAAGGCCATTTGGAACCATATTGACCATTTTAGGCTATTAAACTTGCCAAATTCTAGAGCTATGTCAAGATTTAACCAAATGATTTCTTCTTGGCCTGAAACTTGGCATGCACATAGGTATTATCTAGAGCTTTTTGGAAAGCTAAAGTGCATATTATTTGGAGTTCTAGAAAATTTTTGATGAATTTTCGAAGTTGGCAAAATTTTGCACTTTGATAGTGGTACTATACAAATGGTTAATAGCTTCACCTTTATCACTCATGGCCCGAATGGTATCCAATGGCTATGAAATTTTACAAAGCAAAATTAAACATTCACAGTGACCTATACCAACTAGAAGCACCTCAATTAGAGGTCTGTATAGGGAGAACTATTTTTTTTAAGTTCTAGGTTAGTATCAGGGGTGCAATCAGACCTCAGTTATTGTTCAATCAGTTTTCGTGGTCTGAAAGCTTCTGAATTGGTATGGAATTATTTTTTTCCTCTATTTAATATCAATATCTTTCAAAATTGATATATTTTTCCTTAATTATATTTTTTTGGAATTAATTATGAATTTTTGACTTTATATTAGTAAAGTGTATCAAAAATGCTAGGCAAGCTGACCTATGTCACTTTTCTATTATCAAACATGGTCCAAATGATGTTAATATGGCTTGGAATTATTTTTAGTATAAATTTAACATCCAAGGATTTCCAAAAAAGCTATCATATGTGTGATTTCAATTTTTCAAGAATTAGTTATGACTTTCCAAATTTGCTATCAGTAAAATGCACTCTGGACCCAAGACTGAAATGTGATTTTTTTATGTGTGGCTCCTAAACCAAAATATATGTAATGTTTTGCAATGTTTATGACCTTTTTAGATGGAATATGAGTAGAGGATGTTGTTAGGGAGTCCATGGGGTGAAATCTAAATTTTTAAAATACTACGCAATGCAAGAAAAGACTATTATTTTTAATGTCTTTTCTTTGGAATTGTGTAGATCATGCTTGGGCATTAGTCTAATAAGCTTAAATAAATCATGGTGTGACATTTTTTATATCAGAGCAAAAGTTTTGGTACTTTTGCTCGATATTTGGCTCTTGAATTGCATTATTGGTTCTGTTAAGGTGTGAATTGCCATAAAAGTGATGAAATACACATGCATATGTGCTTGAGATACAATTGTGTACTAAAGGGTGCTACTCTTTTAAGATAAGATGGTTGAGACTAATGAGTTCCTAGTGATGTCTTTTAGGTTGACTAATGCCCTAGTAGTGTTCATGGACTACATGAATCGAATCTTTAGGCCTTACTTGGATAGATTTGTAATGATGTTCATAAATTACATTATGATCTACTCATTGTTAAAAGAAGAATATGAGGAACACCTTTGAATGGTACTATAGATATTGAAGGAAAAGCAATTATCTGCCAAATTAGAAAAATGTGAGCTCTAGCTAGAAGAAGCAAAATTATTAGGCCATGTAATTTCATAAAAAGGAGTATCTATCAACCCTAAGAAGGTAGAAGCAGCGATAAAATGGAGAGACCCTAATCAATTATGAAAATTAAAAGTTTCTTAGGCTAACTGGCTATTATAAGAGATTTATCCAAGGATTTTCCTAATTATCCCTACCCTTGACTTGGTTGACCTAGAAAGGAAGCCCTTTTATGTAGGTCTTTGAGTGTGAGAATAGTTTTCAAACTTCAAAAGAAAAGTTGACCACTTTTCCTATCCTAATAATCCTAAATCCCTAAGGAAGTTTTGAAGTGTATTGTAAATGCCTCTAAGAAAAGTTTAAAATGTGTGCTTATGCAAGACAAGAGAGTTATAGCCTCTTCCTCCAGACAACTTAGCCCACATGAGGAGAATTGTCCTACCTATGACTTAGAATTAGCTGCAGTAATGTTTGCTTTAAAATTTTTGTAACATTATTTGTATAGAGCTAACTTTAAAGTCTTGAAAGACCATAAGAGCCTTAAGTACCTTTTTTATCAAAACGAGTTGAATATGAGATAAAGAAAGTGGATGGAGCTAATTAAGTATTATGATTTTGAACTAAAGCACCACCTAGAAATGTGGTTGTAGATGCTCTCAGTAGGAAGTCCCTACAAGTGGCCCTCATAACGATAGAGGAAGTTAGGGTGCTAGAACACCTTAGAGACATTGATGTCTTCATGACTATCCCACTCCATAGGTTGCACCTAAGTGAGCTCATAATTGAGAATGACTTAAGGACTCATATTAAAGTAGCCAAAAAACATGATTCATCCATGTAAAAGTAGTTAAGACATTAAGATTTCTTTAAAGTACCTAATGGGATTGTTCTTTTCCAAGGAAAAGTGTGTGTCTTAGACCAAGTAGAACTTTAAGAGAAAATCTAAGATGAAGCCTATAAGAGCAAGTACACCATTCACCCTAATTCCTCTATAATGTATCAAGATTTGAAAAGGATGTACTGGTGGCCCAGCATGAAGAAAGAGATTGTTGAATATGTGACTAGTGTCTTGTGTGCCAAAAAGTTAAGATAAAACACTAAAAGCCTTTTAATCTACTTCAACCCCTAAAAATCCCTGATAGGACAATGTCACCTTAGACTTTATGATGGGATTACTTAGGACTCAGTCAGGCAAGGACACCATATGGGTGGTCGTGGAATGATTAACAAAATTTGCTCACTTTTTATCCATTAGAGAACTAAGTATTCCCTAGATAAACTTACCCAGCTATACCTTTAAGAAATTGTGAGGTTATATAGAGTACCCTCAAGAATAGTTTCAGATCGAGACTCTAGATTTACCTTTAGGTCTTAGGGAGCCTTATAAGAAGCTTTTAGTACAAAACTATGTTTTAATATGGCTTATCATCCTTAAATGAATGGTTAGTCAAAATGAACAATCTAGACTTTAAAAGACATGCTCAGAGCTTATACCCTAGACCAAGAGGAATGTTAAGAGAGGTACATACCATTAACAAAGTTTTTACACAACAATAGTTTCTATTCCAGTATTAGGATACAACCTTATAAAATTTTCTATGATAAAAAGTATATTTCATATCTATGTTGGTTTAAGGTAGGTGAAAGGAGATTTTTAAGGCCAAAGTTAGTTTAAGAGACCACTGAGCTACGTAAGATGATCTAAAAAAAGATGTCTGCTACTCAGAGTAGGTAAAATAATTATGTAGATAAGAGAAGAAAACCTTTAGAATTTAAGGAAGGTGTGCACATGTTTTTTAAGATCACTTCTACTACAAGAATAGGTAGATACCTTAAATCTAAAAAGTTAAGTCCCAAATACATCAGATAGTTTCAAATCATAAAAAAGGTTGGACCTGTTGCTTAACAAATTGCCTTACCACCTAGATTGTACAATTTTCACCCTCTTTTCCATGTGTCTTAACTTCACAAGTATGTCTCTAATCCTTCACACATCATAGCAAAAAAGTTAGTCTAGGTTAAAAAGAATTTATCTTATCAGTAAAAACCTTACGAATTATGGGAACAAACCAAAAACACTTAAAAAGTAAGAATATCTCCTTAGTCAAGGTGATTTGAAAAGGGCTAACCTCAGAGGAAGCTACATGGGAGATGGAAGATAAAGACAAAGAAAAACTCCTAAAATTATTCCCATAAAGTAATTTTAATTTTGCAAACAAAATTTTTAAAAGGTAGGGAGAAATGTAATATCTTTTTTCTAATTAGAAATTATTTAATAATATTTAAGCAATTTAAAATAAATTGAATAATATTAAGAAAATAATTAGGAATTAATTGATGGTCAAATAATGAAGATTTAAAGAGATTTATATGTGTAAGACTTCAGGAAAAAATTTTGGAAGTTTCCAAGAATTAATAATAATTTTTAAGAATTTTATATGATAGATTGGCATTATTGATAATTAAGAAATTAGAAGAACTTATGAAATAAATACTTTAAAAACTAATTCCTAAAAATTACCAAGACAAAAATACCCTAATAATATAAGTAAAATATTTGAGAGATAAAGGATTTTATGGTAAAATTCTTGGGTTAAACTACAAATATTAAATGTTTAAGCCCAAAACTTGTAATTTCAATTAGGGCCAAATTACAATTTTGGCAATATTCAAAGTGATAATTTTGAATTTTGTTTACATAAACATTTGTCAAGAAAAAAAAAAGCACTGCCAAAATTACAAGCATAATGAGATGAAAATTTTGATATACATAAAATTGGAGATAACTTTTATACTGACTATTAAACAAACAAATACCATTTTATCTAAAAGAAAAATGCCAGAATGTCAGATTTTTCATCCAATCCACTGTCAACATGCCTGTAACACCTCGAAAATAACTAATAGTTATTATTTAGGGATTATGAAATTATTAAGAGGAATTTAAGAAAAATTTATAAGGAAATGGAAGTTTTAAAGAAAATGGCAAATTTGAATATTTTGACATAATAATTATTAATTAGATAATTTTGAAAGAAGTAACAAAATGACTATGGATTTAAGTATGATTTGGGCTCATGATTAATTTATGTATGCCAAGAACATTATTAGAAGCCTAGTCTTATTCTTATGAAGGCCCAACTTCATCTTAATATGACCCAACTCTATTCTTATAGAAATCCAACCCATTTTGAACCCAAATAAACCTATATACCATGGCCCATCATGTTAAGTTTTAGCCCACTTTAAACATCACGTTAAGCTTCAGCCCACTAAAACCCTAAACCCATCTCAACCCCTCTCCTTATTCTGTAGAAAACATAAGAGGCAAGAGAAAAAATTCAAAGGTTTAAGGGAGGCTAAGGTTTTACCAACATTGTAGCTCCATTTTTTACTTCTAAAGGATGATTTGGCCAAGGTGAGTAATGTAAAACTTAATCCTCTCTTATTTCTCTTTAATTTGACCTGATTAGTTTTTCGTTTGGAAGATTTCTATCTTCTTCTCAAATCTAAGCCTTGTCATTTTGATGGGTCTTAGCTGATTTTCAAAGGTTGAAGTTAGGAGGGCTGTTAGGTAAGTATCTACCCCTCATTTTGATGTATTTTCTACTAGATAATGGCCTTAGTAGTAGACCTTTAGTATGGGTTCTGATTCTGTACAAAAATGCCTAGGTTTTCGAGTAAAATATTGTGGTTTCTGGTGGGGAAAAGTTAAAACTTGATATTGGAATCCATTGGTAGTTAGGTAAGTAACTTCTAAGTAGTCATTGATAGTTCAACTTTTTAGGTATCTAATTTATTGCTATAAATGATGATAACTATGCTTATCTTAGGCTTGGTGTGCATTTGAATCATGATAGTAGTTAGAGGAAGAGTAATTGAACTTCATTAAGGTAATCAGGGTTAATTTCCTAATTCTATGTATATGTTCATTTTAATCTTATACTTGTTGTACATGTATGATTTTGAATTCTAAATGAATGGTAGGCTATTTGAATTATTGTGATTAGACATTGTGAGTCTATGGTGGAATTATGGTGCGACTGCCACTTGTGTATTGTACTTCGACCGAGCATGGAGTTATGATCAGACCCTCGAATGTACTGGGCCCAGGTTGTGCTTATTGGGAAGTTGGTGCCATGGATGGGTCTCTCTCAATGTTATTAGCCTTTAATATATTATATATGAATGCTAGTATGGGATAGTAATAACTGGTAATCCAACTAGTTCATTTACTGATGATATTGATGCCTATGATATGTTTTTCTGTATAATTGCATTATATTGATTAATTTGTACACACACACACACACACACATATATATATATATATGAAATTTGCTTCTTGTTACTAAGATTGTAAATCTTACCTCAGTTGTGAGCTAACATTTTCAAGGACCAAAGCTTTAGTGGTAAGGAGAAATTAATGGAAGCTTATTGTATAATTTAGTAGCATATAGGTTTAGAAACCTTGTTAGATTGGGTTTGTGTAATAAGAATACTAGTTTTTATGTATTTATCATATTACATCATGAATTGCCAAGTATAAGGATGGGCTATGTGACATGATTATCGTGGGATTAAACATTGTGATTGTATCTGACAAATACTTGTTAAATGACTTGATATTTGTAACCATTAGGCTTTGGCCTTATGTACATTGTGATTGAAACACTTTGCTATCATGGGAGGGGAATTGACTGATACAAAATTAAGTTTTGATTACTCTAATTCAATCCTTGATCCTACAATAAGGATTAGTGAATCATGATATTTGGGGGTTATGAGATCTAGAAAACCATGTATGTTAGCCATTAAGATCCTAAAATTCATCTAGAATTAGTGGGAATTGATTGGTGTGACACCTTAACCTCTAACTCATACCCAACGTGCCCTCTAGCCCATATGGGCAATGCGGAACTCATAAGGGAAACACTTTCTCTACCTTATGCTTACTCTTATATGGCACTATGTGTGGGTAGAGCTCCACTTAGAAGTAATATGGACCGGTTGAGCTCTCTCTCTGATTCCTCATGCTCAATTCCTCTATTGAGACTTGTTTCAATCCCCGCTATGTGCTTAAAACTCATGGAAAGCAAAAAGGGATTGGAGACATGTATTTTCGCTATGGGCAGATTTTGCTTCTTTTCTGGGCTAACTTTGGAAATTCATAACTAAATGCATAAAAATCGTATCTGCATGATCTGGGTCATTCTAGAGAGCTCGAGACGTCTACTTCATGCTAAAAATACTTAGAAGTCTCAATCTCTCACTCATTCTGCGTTTGACATCGAAATAGTTCACTGGTCAGAGGGGGCTTCTTTGCTGTCACAGTTTACTGATATGGACTTTGAAAATACCTAACTAATTCCACAAAAATCCAATGCTCATAAACTCTATCTCTATGGAAATATGTGGATGTTAGCTAGAGGAGAAAAATATCTCCAGATCAGTTCACCTAGCAAATTCCCCGGAAACCGATGAAACAGTACCTCGGGTCTGGTTGGGTGTCTAATTCTGGGCAGGAACTTCGAAATTGTATAACTTCCTCTCTAGACCTCTAAATGAGGTGCTTCCAGTTCCTACAAGTCACTGTGACCATCTAGTTTCTGTGTATAAAATTTCGTAGCCATTGGACTACGTTTGCCCCTCGGATGACATGATTTCAAAACTGACCAAATGAACAGTGATTTTCTGAATCCGAATTTCTGATGTCAACTTTGATGAATCATAGAAAATGTTATAGACCTCTATTTGAAATGAACTCTAACTTCCCAGAAAGCTCTAGACATAATCTAGCTACATGTCAAATCTTATGGCTAGAAGAGGTCATATGGCTATTCTATGACATCATGTGCAAAATGACCCTTTCTTGGCCAAAAGTGTGGCTAATGGGGTCCAATCTTAAGTTTTCTACTTCTATGACTCATTGAGCACATGAGAAAGCATCTATAGGAGCTATCAATCATGTCTCAAGTGTCTCATAACTTAGATTGGGGAAACTCACTACCCCATGCCCACTTATGCACCCTTATACTCTAGACTATCATTGGTTCTTTCTCATTCAAGCATAGCTTTTCATTCATCATAAACCTCATTCTCATACATTCATCATTAATACATACATTGTCTTACAACATTTGTACATACTACATCATATACATCATTTACATCTCATGTACAATTCTTATATACAATGTAGTACAAAACTATACATTCTTCTTCATCTCTATCCCTAGCCTCATGCTTGTTGGTGGTTGCTCCCATCTCTTATCTCACTTGGGCCACCTGGCATGGTTGAATGGTGGAGAGGGAGGGTGAGATTCGGAGAATCTCAGTAGTTCAACTCTCATTCAAACATACATATATTGCATGCAACAAGTCTCATTATGCATGTATGGCATGTTAGCATATAAAACATAATGAAAGCATTTAAAACATGTGAAATGGCCATGGATAACATTCATAAGCTCGCTGAGTACTTGGATCGGCCTCACCCCTTCCCTTATGGCTTTTGGATTTGCCTTCCCATACTTTAGAGGTACTTGGACTCACCCTTACTCTTTGGGAGTCAACCTCACTTTTGGGAGACATGGCTCAACCAACTTAGGGCTTCGGCTCATCCTCACCTTGGTTTTAGGGTTATTGGCTTTTCCATTTCCTCAAGCAAACCAATCAATCATTTAAAACATCATCTCAATCATAACATATAATCATGCTAACATACTTCTTATAGCTCATATCATTCATACACACAAGCAAGACAATGTAAACACACAATTATGCATGAGAGAAAGTGGAGAGAACTACCTTTGTTGGCTATTTACTACTTGCTCTGACAATGGTCTCCTCCCTTGTTGGTTTCACAACAACTTCTAGATGGGAGAGTTTCTCTCTTGAGCCTAACCACACAAAAGCATGGAATTAATACCTTACTACTCAATTCTTAAGCTAGGGATTACTTCTACTCAGCTCTACTGAGCTTCTCACTCTAGGTTTTTCCTCTCACTAGGGTCCATGAGCTATCCCTCTCTTTTCCAACTCTTAAGAAAGGGAAAAAGCAAGAAAGAGAAGACTATCTATTTCTAATCTCTCTCAAGAATGGTTTTCCACTCTCTCTCCTCTAAACCAGACTCAGACCTAACCATTTATATCATCTAAACCGTAGGAAAGAGGGGAAAAGGGGAGAAAGGCAACATACTAAGAGGAAGCCATGAAAATTCATACCTTTCTTGTGCTTTCCTCTTTTCTTCAGCTTCTCTCTCTTTCCTCCGCCCTTTTCTCTCTCCTAAGACGAGTTTGAGTCGGTTAGAAGAAGAAAGAAGAGATTTGGAAGCTTTTAAAAAGTCAAATTCTCTTTTTCTCGCTCTTCTGGACCGCTCTCGCTATAGCGGGTTAGTGACCTCGCTACGGCGAGCTCGTGTCTGTTCCAGACTTTCACCTTCGCTATGGCGTCGCTACGGCGAGATCGTGTCTATTCTCGACCTTCGCTATGGCGAGATCATGTCTGCTCCAGACCTCTGCCTTCGCTATAGCGTCGCTACGGCGAGCAACTCCCTGGTTTTTGTATGGGGTGCTGCACTCGCTATAGCTAGGATCAATTTCGCTACGGCGAGCAACTCTGGTCTATGGAATGCCACACTCGCTATAGCTTCGCTACGGCGAGCAACTTCCTGGTTCTTGTATGGAGTGCTGCACTCGCTATAGCTAGAAACACATTCGCTACGACGAGCAAGCCCTCTCGCTATGGCGATTCCATATTTCGTTGTGGCGAGAAGACTTAGAAAATTCTCAACTCTACGAAAATTTTCCAGCTTCTCTTTTCCTTTCCTTTTCTCATTTCTTTTTCTCTTTTCTTTTTCTTGGTTGTTACAATTGGGGAGTAGGAAAAAGAAAGTCTAGGTATACAATGGAGTTAAACTGTAGCCAAAAGTCTCTAAGTCGTAGCTAAAGCTCTTCAAGAAGTTGGGAGCATCGCAGTGCGATATGCCTCACCACGGCACAATACCAAAATTTCACCTAAAAGGGTAACAAAGAGTAAACTCACCATGATGCAAGGGAAGCTCACTGCAGTGAGCATCGGGAGGCAAGCTTGAAGAGTTCCAAGAGGCTCTCTTGCTGTAGTACCACATAGTCTTGCCGTATGAAAGGTAAATAGTAGGTTCTCAAGAATACCTTCACCATAGCACAGAAGGCCTGAGTCATGGTGCAATGTCTGTATTTTTTATTTTTGAGCTTTAGTAGCCTCTTACACTGTGGTGCGGGTGTACCAAGTCATGACAAGAAGGGTTTAAGTTGCGGCGAAGGTCCCTAAACTTTTATTTTTGACTTAGAAACCTTAAGATTTGTTACGATAATATTATGTAATGACTTTAGGATATTATATAAGGATTTGTGAGTTTGAAATCAATGCAACATGAATCAAAGGTCTTGAATGATAAATAGAATTACTTGTGGATTCAAATGGTGTTAGTTGTTTGACTAATAACCTTAATAATATCAAGGTTCAAATTCCCTCACTTTTTCTTTATTTGATCAATTTTAATAACTTTAGACCTTGGTTTACGATCATTAACTACATAATTAATTTTAATCATGGTAATTAAAAATTAGGGTTGTTATAACGCCTCTGAAGGCTAAAACTAAAGAAGATTTTTGAAGAAATCATCAATCATTCACTCTTATTTAGCCCCTTCATAGTCACCCCCATTATTTTTTGCCTATTCTAAAAAAAACAAAGAGAGAAAGTGCAAAGTTGAGAGCTTAGAGAGAAAGAATGGAGTATAAAGAAGGAGAAGTGGGACAGAAGAAAGAACATGTAGCATCTAGAAGCCATAACACCTTAGCAACAAGGTAACACTCTTGTCTTACTGAGGATTTTAGCTTGTCTTCTCCTCTCCACCTTTATCCTCTTCATCTTATTTTTATAGAAAGCTTAGCTTTCTTCCATGGTGAAACTTGATGTGTGTTATTTTATGGCTATTTCATGCTTTAAATCATGTCTTAGTTAGGTTTAGATGCTGGCTAAATGTGTAAAATACTTTATCTCTTTATCTTTTTCTCATATGTTCACCCACCTCCAACTTTCTCTCTCTATTTGATGTTCATAGTGATACTCTAAAAGTCCATGGTTGTTGCTATTTTAGACCTTGGATGACATTCTTATTAAGAGTGGAAGCTTATGGTGTGGAAGAAACTCTTAGAATCACCATCACCTTTGTTCTCTTCACCTTTTCTCTCTAATCCACTTTTATGGTAAAAATGGAGTCTTGTGTTTTGGATTATTTAAATTGATTTTCAATGGTTTTTTCAAGGTCCTAGAATGCATATGAGCTGATTATAATGGCTGTTTGAGTTAGGCCATGGTCAAAAATGGTGTTTTAATTGTAAATATAGTCATTTTCAAGTTTCAGGAGTGTTAGGCATAGCCAGGCTATGTTGTACAACACGGACCATGTCCAAAGAGTAATTTCTCATCCTTTAGTAGTGCCATCACAACTATGCCATGTTAGAGAGGGTCCCAACACAGTCGGGTTGTGTTGTATCTTGTTTTGCCTAAAAAATAAGGCTTTTATTGGACTTTAATGCTTTCATGGTAGTAGATGTTTAGGATGTTATTCTCCCTTGTTGAATACCATTTTATATGAGAATTAGATTAATTAAATGTAATAATTTAGGCATGACTAAAAGGAAAAGTTTAGATGACATATGCTAAATGGTTTATATGAGTTTTTATGGAACCTTAAAAGACTTTAAATAACTAAACCATTACTATTAATCTTATGATAATATCTATATGCTTAGGCCTATACATGAAAGACTAGACCTAGACTATGCTCATGTATGGATGATTATGTTCCTTATTGATTTGATTCTTATACACAGAGGATGAAATTTGAACTTATACCTATGTATAGATGATGGATGTGTAGAGTACTGATGACCTTGTCATGATATAGACTTAGATAACTTGGAATTGTGACCTAGAAGAGGACCTAATATGAACCAAAGACCTAAAACACATAAGCCACTATAAAAAAAAAAAAACATGTTCAATTTATAGTCTATGAGCATCTAGTGTTATGATAGGATCATTACTTACTTGTGCTGATGTATATTTGTATGGTCTAATCTGATTAGTTAAATGTGTTAATGAATTATTCTTTTAAGAATAACATTTAGCATGTATGTAATGTTACAAAAATATTATGACTGTTAGTGCCATGGAGTTAATGTTTTTAGAAGGAGATGATCTCCTAGAGATAGAGTTCTCTAAGACAAAGTTTTTACAAGATGATTTTTCATTGCTTTTATGATTATGAACCTACCTTAAGAACACCTTAGCATGCAATCTATATATTATGTTTTCTATATGGTACATTATAAGAAAATAAGGTTTTTCATGCAAAATGTTTCTATTAAAAGAACCCCAAAATCCTACGAGAATAGCCATTCTTGCCGAAATTTTCACAAACTTTGGGTCATAAAACAAACAACCATAGAATTCATAATTCTTACAGAATAAGTTTTTTGAAGTTGTGAAATTTTTATGACTTTCTCACATATTTTCTCATGGTAAAATTCTATAAGAAAGAAAAAAATTTGAAACTCATTTAGATTCTCATGATAATGGGCCATGAGAATGCATATATATTTCTCACGGTAAAATGCTATGAGAACCCAAAAAAATTCAAATTGTTTTGGTATCTCACAAATTTATACAATGAGAAAATTGTAACTTTATTTTCACAGTATAAATCCATGAGAAGCCAAAAATTAATATTTTTGTGGTTTTTCATGGCATTGTACTATAACAATGAAGTTGCAAATTTCTCATGGTATACTTTTATAAGAAGTCAAAAAATTCAAATTTTTGGGTTCTTGTAAAATTTTATTATGAGAATGATGGAAAAATTTAAGAATGTTAGCCAAATTTTCCAAATTTCTCAGGGATTTTTATTGCAAGAAAAAAAATACTATAATTTCATATTTTCTCACAATATAATACTGTGAAAATGTTGAAAACAAATTGAATTTATGAATTTTTCACAAAAAATTCCATGGGAAAACTATAAATTTTATGTTATTGACATTGTATTTAAACATTAACCCTTGTTTAAATAAGTAGCTCTTATTTTAATAGTTAAGAAACAAAATATGCGAATTTAACCAACTAATAACAAAGCTATAATAATAACAAAGTCACAGCCAATTAATAGATAAGTAGTAAATGTGTGTTAAAAATATCACAAAGTACATTTAACCTAAGACTGATATGTGTTTAAAATCATAAAGTTACAAATCATAAATCCATAATAATGTCACATAAACAATAACCCTAGAATCATTCTTCATCGTCCTCATCCTCATCCCCATCCCCATCAACAGCATCTTCATTGTCATCGTCATCATCATCATGAGTAAGTTGAGGTTGGGAAGTGCCATATTCATGTGAGACCTAATTTGTTTATGAAGGCTTTCATCTTGTCCTTATAGGCTTTTGCATCTTAACAAGACTTGCCTCACAAAATTGGGTTTGTTTTGAAAACTTCTCCTCTAATTTCTTCTCAAAAGAGGTCTCCAAGTACACTTTCATTTATGAAAGCTTGCCAAAGTTACATTCAAAGTGTTGTGTGCCATCAGAAATAAAGAGACTAGCCTTTGAATTAAATCCATATAGATGACCTCTCTTATTTTTTCCATACCTAACTTTAAGCCATATGGAAGAGCTAGTGTCATTTAAACCTAACTTTTGAGTCTATCTCATCTACTCATACTGCCTCTACATCAACCAACAATAGGTAAATATTAAATATATAAACAAATTAACCATATACTTATCATATAATAACAATCTTATTTATAAGGTCCTTTTTTTTCTCATTGTGTTGGGTTCTTTTGAATGCCTCAGAGATTTGAATCTCTCTACCTAAGTTTACTTCCTACAACACTTAGGTAAAATACATTAGAATTACATCAATTAAAATAATATAAACATTAATATAGTAAAACTAGCACATTTAAAAAAATTTTGCTATCCTTCATTTATTCTCTGAAAATGGCACAAACCCACATCTATATAGACATCTTCCAGTATTTGCAACCTTATTTGCCTTTTGTTCATAAACTTCGCCTTGAACTCCTTGTGTTGCCAATACTTATCTACCTTAGCTCGGGCTAGTGCAAATAATCATTTACCTTTGGTTTTTCCATTATGAATATCTCTGAAGGATGCACACATTATAGTGTTACACTTCTTTCTTTATATCTTGTAAATTTTTCATTCAATACACAGAGCCCAAGCATGCATTTTTAGCATTAGAAAGAAGTAATGCTAATTAGGTAAAGAATAATAGTAACACATCAACTGTGCTTATTATAATACCTAAAGAGTTATAGAATTATCTTACCTTAAATTTTGCAAACCATATGATCTTCACAGTGTTAAGGACTTTAGCAAATGTTGCCCACCCATGCTTAAAATTGCTATGGATGATCTAAAATAATATCATGACTGGTAGAACATATTGATAAAGCCTATGAAACAAAGATTTATATGACAAAAGTATAAACAAAGTAATAAGTATAATACAAAAAAGGCAATATGTTTAATGGATTCTTACTTATGAACACCATGAGGTCTGATAACTAGTTGTCCATCACTCAGTTTCACCCTTAACTCATATCTAATGGGATGAAAAGATGAATCATCCACGTCTGTGCTTAGAACATGTAAAAGGTTCCTCTGAACTAATGAAAGTAGATTGATCAGGTGGTGTTTAAATGTGTATAAATGAAAAAGAAGATGATGTAGATGTTAATCCCGAAAGATTCCTAGCATATAGAGTTGGTTAAGGAGGTGATGATTATGCAGTAGCTAATAGTATCATAGGCAACTCAAATAGCCGCACAAACTTACTTTTTCCCTTCATGGTTGTAAAAGATCATTTACCCTTGTTGTGTCTTTTGTCTAACATCTAAAAAGAAAAATAATAAAACATTTTAAAAGTAACTATAAGTAAACAATTCATGTGAGTCAAAAAAATTGTTAAGTAATAATTGTAACACCATCATTCTAGCTCTCTTTTAAGCACATATGAGTCATAGCAAGAGTGAAGTGAGATCTTTCTCATTGGGTTCATACACTTTCTCACATGTCATCATGCATGCTTAAAAATTCACTTTAATGTCACATGGACCATGTGAGCTCATTCTATGCATCCTCATATTTAATTCCATCATTTCAACTCATTTCAATCCCAAAGACATGCTTTAAACCCATGGAAATCAAAAAGGGATATGAGACATGCATGTTCAGTTTCGGCCATACTTGATCTCATTTCTGGGCAAAGTTTAGAAAATCACAACTAAATATAAAAAAATTGAAAACATGTGATCTCAGTCATTCTGGAAATCTTAGGATGTTTACTTCATGATAAAAATATGTTCAAGTCATAACATCCCACACACAAGACGTTTGACATGCAAAATCATCTGGAGGTCGGAGGGGGCTCTGCTACTGTCACAGTTTACTGATATGAACTTTAAAAATGTCTAACTAATTCCAAAAAAATCCAATGCATGAAAATGATATCACTATGGAAATATGTAGATGTTAAATAGAGAGAAAAAATATTTCCAAATCAGTTCATTAAGTCAAACTCCCAGAAATCGATGGAACAGTACCTAGGGTCAGGCAAGATGACTGATACTGGGTAGAACCTTCAAAAATGCATATCTTCCTCTCTAAACCTACAAATGATGTGCTTCTAGTTGTTACAAGTCATTGTGACTGTCTACTTTCCACCTATAAAATTTTGTAGCCATTGGATCACGTTTGACCCTCGGATGACACAATTCCACAACTGACCAAATGAACAGTGTTTATGAAAATCAGAATTTCTGATACCAATTTTGAAAAATCATAGAAAATTATATGAACCTCCAAATGACTTGATCTTTAGCTTCCCAAAAATATCTATAAAAGATCTAGTCACATGCCAAATTTCAAGGTAAGGAGAGGTCATTTGGTCAGACTTGGACATCATGGGCAAAGTGACCTATTTCTTGTGTTCAAAGGGGCTATTGGGGTCCAACTTTGCTTCTCCTACCTCTAGAACTCTATGAGCAAGTGGAAAAGCATCAATGTAGGCTATTAAATATGGCTCAAATATCTAACAACCCAGATTTATAAAACTCGCTTTCCCACACCAACATATACAACCATGTGAAAAATGCTAGATCTTACCATTCATTACCAAAATTTGCTACATCATGCACCATAAATTCAATTCTCATATATATACATTGAGTACATCTATTTACAAATATTCATATGTGCTACATCATGTACATCGTATCATTAGATTACATCTCTTGACTTAACTACAAAATAGTGACAAAATAGCTCTTTATAGTGTCTTCACTAAACTCCCTAGCTTCAAGCTTGATGGCTCCCATCTCTTGTCTCACTTGGTCCACCTAACATGTTTGGATGGTGGAGAGGGGGAGTGAGAATCAAAGAATCTCAATAGCTCATCTCTCATTCAAACATACATAAAGCATACAACAAGTCTCACAATATATGCATGGGCATATTAACATGTGAAATCATAAGAAAAGCATTTTCAACATTTAAGTAGGCCATACATATCATACAAGAGCTTGCCAAGCAAATGGATTAGCCTCACCCATTCACTTGTGGATTTTGGACTTGCCTCACCCATTCTTTAAGAGGTTCTTAGACTCAACCCTTACTCTTAGGAGTCAACCTCACTTTTGGGAGACCCTTTACTTTGTCTCAACCAACTTTAGGGTTCTTGGCTCATCCTCACCATGGCTAAAGGGTTGTTGGCTTTTCCATACTCAAGCAAACCAAAACAATCACATAAAACATCATTTAAATTCATAAGGTATCATCATGCTAGCATGCTTCTCATGGTTCAAAACATACATACACACAAGCAAGACAATATAAGCACACATCTTATGCATGAGAGAAGGTGGAGAGAGCTACCTTATTGGCTATTCACAAACTTTCCCTTTCAATTTGTCTCCTCCCTTGTTGGTTTCACAATCACCACTAGATGAGAGTGCTTCTCTTGAGCATAAACATACAAGAAGCATAGAATTACTCTCTTAACACTTTATTCATGAAGAGAAACTAGGATTTCTCTCTCTAGAATTCTACTAACTATTTTTCCTCTCTCAAGCTCTCAAAAGAAAGCAAAGAGAAGAAGTAAGGATATGTGAGTCTTGGTCTTCTTCAAGAGGGATTTTCCACTCTCCCTCTTCTGGACCAAGCTCAAAACCCAACTACTTCCACTAACCAAACCATAGGAAGAGAGGGCAAGGAAAGAAGATCAATATCCTAAGAGAAAAGCCATGCAAAAACCTTACCTTTTCTTGTTCTTCCTTCCTCTTCTAGGTTTCTCTCTCTCTCCTCTGCCCTTTTCTCTGTCTTAGAGGGAGCTTAAGTCAGTTACAAAGTGAAAGGAGGGGTTGGGGTGCTTTAATAACTCAAATTCTCTTTTTTCATGCTTTTCTGGACTAACCCTCGCTATAGCGAGCCATAACCCTCGCTACGGCGAGTTCGTATCAGTCCCAGACCCCTGCCTTCGCTATAGCGTGCGCTACGGCAAGTAACGCCCTGGTTTTTGTATGAGGTGTCCACACTCGTTATAGCTAGAAGCATTTTCGCTATAGCGAGAACGCACTCTCGCTATAGCTAGACCATTTCTCGCTATAGCGAACAGGTATATTCACTATAGCTAGGCTGTAGCTAGCAGACTTAGAAAATTTTCAGCCCTTCAAAAATTTTCAGCTTTCCTTTCTTTTTCTTTTTCTTTCTTTTCTTTTCTTTTTTTTCTGGTTGTTACAATAATCACAATAATTTAATAAATTTTATCAATCATTTGCTAAATAATAATCATTAGGAGGATCCTATTTAATTTTAAATAAATCACTATTTAATTATTCTTCATCTAATACTTTATCGCTTTCTTCTTTAGTTTCACTAGTTTTGTCAATAAAAGAGTCAGTATGTACACCATCTACTTCTTCACTCTGACCTATCTTATCTTTTAGATCTTGCCCACCAATGCCATTTTCAACTAAGTGAGGTGAACCATTGGCCCTTCCTCTTGAAATGGCATATCTAGATTATTATCACTAGAGGCATCAATCATATTCCTTACTTTCATCCTAAACATAATAGGCAACCTTTTTTGTTAGGTATCGATTTTGGATATGGTGTAAAATACACTTGATTGTCTTGTTGAGCAAAGATAAAAGGGTCATTATTCATATATGTTCCTTTTGTCTTAACTTCTACAATATCGTATTTAGGAAAAACACTAGTATTTTGATTAATAGAACCATACTAATCATAATTGAAGATCGTCAAACACTTAATTGGTAGGCTAGTAAACTTTAACTGTATAATCTTCTTCAACATACCATGATATGAGAATTTTCAACTTGACATGACTATTTCTTTTCACACATACTCCACTATTGTTTGTCTTCCTCTTTTTATCCAAGAAGCTATGTGAAACTTATAACTATTCACAAACCATTGATCCTATATATGTACAAGTCTCAAAGGACCTTAAGCTAAAGAAACCAACAAAGCATCTTGTATCCCATTTAGAGGGTTCAAAACCTAATCAAAATACAAACAACAACATTAAAACATAATATAAGAAGCTTAGTTTTGTGAATTTAGAATTTCCTTTTAGGAAATTTAGATGAACTTATATGAGTTTTTAACCATTCACGAAATTTGCATGAAATGTGCTTATCAACCTCCCTATTGGATAGAGTAGAGTTCGTAAAAGTAATGCCTTAACATACAACCTACATTATATCATGAAAGGATTAACCTCGATTAGTCATAATATTACATTTGAGAAGATTTATATATATATATATATATATATATATAATGAAGCTATAAGAGAATCTTACTTGAAAAAAGGTTTAACCTTTAGATAATTCAAAAAAATATATAATATTATAGCATTAGCCTCATTAGTAGTAAGATAATGAGTGTTACTAGTAGCTCTTCCATGAGATTAGCTAAGATAGTTAAAAATAGAAATGGGAGGATGATCATTGCACTCTTTACCATCATCATTTTGAGGAGTTCCCTTAATTCTTGACTGAACATATGACTTAAAATAATAAAAACAGAAAGTTAAAGTTTCTCTAAGTATATACATTTCACAAATAGATCCTTCAACATGGGCCTTATCTTTAACCTTTCTTTTTAATATGTACAAAAACCTCTTAACAGATACTCCACTAATATTATATAGGTCTACCCACTATTGCTTCATACACTGAGTGAATAGTTAAGTGCTCCATGACATCAAAGAAACTAAAAGGGATTATCATTTTCAGTTTACATAAAATGATATAAATGTTTTTCTCCATAACATAAAAGTTTTTTAGTTATAGAGTAGGAGCATAAAGATCTGAAAAGAAATGGCTCAACTTCATTATGGTATTAAAGATTAAGGTTGGTAGCCCATTATGGTAGTAGCCTCTCCATGAAAACATAATAATCATGACTTTTCATTCCTACTAAAGTGTAAGTCTTCATATCAACACAATGTCCTAAGTTAGATGCATAACCATCTAGAAGCTTTGGAGTTTTAACCCATTCATATACTATCCACTTTTGCTCTATATTAAATGTGTACACTACCTTGAGCTTTGCTATTTTATCATTGCCTCTATCCTTCATGTGTAAGGTAAGTCATTTACAATACATAGCCAAATCTAACCTTACTTTTACATTATCTTTCATCTCACCATTCACATCCATCACCATGTTAAACACATTTTGAAAGACATTTCCTTTCATATATATTGCATCTATATTATGTGGATTCAACAAGTCATGCTAATAGGGAAGATTTTAAAAAATAATATGTTTAGTCTAATTATAGTTTTGAGCATACCTCTTTAAAGATAGACTTAGAGATTCTATTATTTTAGAAAATCTCCTAACTTACTCATATAATTATTCTCTTGAATATCTTAATGGTAGTTGTGAATTCTTCATGGTATTCTTTAAGAAGTTTTATTTATTCTAATGAAATAGATGATTCGTTAGCAAGAATTGACAATGGCAATTGAAATAATAGGTTTTTCCCCAGTATGCTTCAATTGGAATGCCTTTGAACAACTTATGTAAATAAGAAAACCCAGTCTTCCTCTAGTCTACCAACCACTCAACATGCTTTAAATTGAAAAATTATTGACAGTTCACATAAAGGTAGCTCTTAAGTTGAAATTTTGTTTTATAGAAATGTCATATGTTTACACATCCTTTTCCCAAAGCAACTTCAAGTCATTAATAAGAAATTTGAAAAAAAAAATATCAATCTTACATTTTGGATTATGAGAAACAAGTATTATTATTATTAAAAACATATATTCTTATTGCATACACATGCCAAGTAGAGGATTACATAGAGCAACAATTATAGATCAATAAGAGTATGACTTAGAACTCAAACCAAATGGAGTAAGACCATCAACATAAAGACTCAACTTGACATTCTATAGCTTTGATGCAAACTCTAGATGAATTTGATTAAAATGCTTCCAAGTATTTATATTAGATAGATGTGACAACATACCTTTGTCACAACAATTTTTATGATACCATCTCATATACTTGGCTAAGGCATTAGAGGCAAATACTTTTTAAAGTATTAAAATAATTGATAAATACCACATTTGTTTATTAGGAACCTCCTTAAGCCTCATTTTTCCTACTTTTGCCTCACTAAATCTTGTTTCACTATAAAATCAATATTCCCTACCATTAGCTGAATCGCCATAATACAATATACATCCTTCATTACAACAATCAATATTTTGATAACCACAATTGTAATACCATAATTCGTTAACCCCTTTATACTAATGCTCATGTTTAATCTCATACAAGTTTAAAGAAAAGGAATAAAAAAAATAGTATTTTCTTACGTTGCGTAGGACTTTAAAATTTGAATTTCGCTCCATGGATTCCCTGGACTCCCCAATATCATCCCTTACTCATATTCCATCTAAACAAGTCATAACCATTGCAAAAAATTCCATACATTTCGGTTTAGGAGCCACACATCAGAAAAAATAGAGTTTTGCCTCAGGTTTAGAATTTAGGTTTCTATCACCAACTTTGAAAAATCATAATTAATTCTAAAAAAATCAAAATCAAGTAAATGATAGCTTTATGGAAAGCTCTAGACTATAGGTTAAAAATAATTCTAGGCCATGAAAACCCAGCTAGACCATGATTGATAATAAAATAGCATTAAAGGTCTGGTTGTCCAGGTTTTGTCACAGGTTACTGATATAAATTTGAAAAATTTATAACTAATCCTAAAAAAATCAAAACCTAGTAAACCATATTATTCTAGAAAGATATTGATGTTAAATAGAGGATAAAAATAACTCTAAACCAAAACAGAAGCGTGTAGCCCCTGAAAACTAATATAACAGTGACAGAGGTTTGGCTGCATCCCTGATTCTGATATGAAATTTCAAAAAATTGTTTCTCTCTCAATATAAACCCAAATGAGGTGCTCTCAAGTGCTACAAAAAATCTTATCATGTCTAGTTTACGTCTATAAAATGTCATATTCATTGGATACCATTTGACCCACAGATGACTTAGGCAAAGAATCTGACCAAATGAATAGTACCATTTAGCATTTTTCTCCCAATTTTGAAAAATCATAATAAATTTTATAGAACTCCAATTTGTGTGCTTTTTGGCTCCACAAAAAGCTCTAGTTGAGACCTATATGTAAGCCAAATTTCATGAAAAAAATCGCTCATTTAGTCACTTTGTGACATAGGATTTCAAAATGGCAATTTTAAGCATCCAAAGGGGTTAAATGGGAACCATTCTTACTTCTAGTTTGTTCATGGCCACTTGGGTACATGGGAAAGCTTACAAATAGTCCTCTAAACTTGCCTAAGAGGTTCAAATATCCATACATCCCAAAATCACTATCCCTCTTACTTGCTTACACAAGATCTTACAAACTCATCCATGCATCTCAATGTAAAAAACATTCAATCTCATTCATATGCTTCCAATTCCCATACATACATCATATATCCATATATTTACATGTGTTCAAGTAGCTATACATCATATAAAACATAAGCTTACATCATTTGACAACAAAAGTAGTTACAAAATGATCATTTGACACATTCTTTTGTAAATCTTTCATCTTCAAGTATGGTGGCTTCCATTTCTTTGCTTACTTAATTCACCTAGACACGTTTAGGTAATAGAACAGAAAGAGTGAAATTCTAGGAATCTCAATAGCTCTTAACATTTTCAATCATATATAAAAGCCATGATTTCAAGTCTAAAAATGCATGCATGAACCTTTAGCTACTAGTGATCATATACACAACCATTTTCATGTTCAAGAAACTCATACATATCACATATTGGCTTTCAAGAGCATTGATTTAGCTTCATCCCCTTTTCTTAGGACTTTTGGACTTGTCCCATCCATTTTTAAGGGACTTTTGACTAAGCCTTACTCTTCTTGAGACTTTTGGCTTTGTCTCACTAAATCCTAGGGACTTTTGGCTCATCTTCACCCTTGCTAAGAGGCTTTTGGCTTTACCAAGCTCATTCAAGCCAACCAACATTTATAAAACATATATTATATACATAATAGTATAATGGTATGTAGAAAATCACTATAAATATTTCTCATGGTAAAATCATACATACACACGTTCAAAGATAAGAAAACATCTAAGCATGCATGAGAGAAAAGTTAGAGAGCTACCTTGAATGCAAACATACACACTTTTAATTGATTTCTCTTCCCTTCCTTTGGCTATACCCTTATAAGTGGGTGGAGTAGGACTCCTTTGGCCTAAACACATCAAATAGGACTCAATTACACTTTTGAAACAAACTCTAGCACCATACACACTCTATAAAATCTTGGTTTCTTATTTGGTTCAATTATGGTTCCATAAAGCACCTAATGAAGCAACCTTAAGAATTCATGATCTTGGCTTCATTCTTTCCTTTAATCTATGAATCTTAACTCCATTTAGACTCCTTGGAGATATCACATAATCATTTTAAGAAGCCTAACTATACGTTACTTTTTTTAAGTCACTTAATGGAACCTACACCTCTATCTCACATCCTAGGCTTTCTAAATTTTTTGTAAGGCTTCCTCTCATATTCTTCCATCATATATGATGCAACTCTAGGTTTAGAAAAATTTAAAATATTCCTTAAGTGCTACTTCCCCTCTAGGCTGAAACCATGCTCCTTCTTGGTACCCATGGACTTTGTTTTGTTTCTTTGATGGGAGATGCATGTGGGAGGCTTCCTTGATGTCTTAGGAACTCATACAAACTCTCATATAAGTTAAGAAATTCTTGAATCAACCTAGATTTTACAATGCACTCATAAATCCCTAACTTTCCTATCTTGCATTTCACTTGCTTCTCTTCAAGTTTCTTTGCATTTCCTAAGTTCCCATAGCCTAAACCTTAGGTTTCTCACTTGTTTTTGCTCAAAAATTCCTCCCCCCTACAAGCTCTCCCTTTGGCTGAACCAATACACACAAGGACGAAAGAAGAAAAAGCAAAGATGTATAGATATTTACCTTGATTTCCTTACTTCTTCAAGAGCTTCTTTTTTTGGTTTTGCCTCCTCTTTCAAGGACTAACCTTCTCCCTTTGAATCAAGGCCAAAACAATTCTATATTACCATCCAAAACTATGGAAAGAAAGAGGGAAGAGAGGGAAGCAAGCTTCTTAAAGGTTCAACCATACAAAGTCTTGAATTTATATTCCTTTCTCTTTGTTCTTTCTCCTCCCTTGAAGCCTTTCCTTGTGCGCCCTTCTCCCTAGCCTTCCTCCTCTATTTTGGGCAGACAAAACTCTGTTAGATGAAGCTCTAAGTGGGATGCCTCTTATGTAGAGGAAATAAGAAGAATTTTTTCTAAAAATATGTCATTTATGTCTCGTTTCTTGGCTAATTCATTTGAGGTTCATTTTAGCTCTTTTTTTAGAACCATCTATCATGAAATTTAGGTCCCCTATTTTATAAAATGGCTTTGGAATTGCTCAATTTGAATTTAAAATCTTTTCGAACGAAGAGATCAAAGTTTGAGTCAACTGACGTTCAAAACCATACACTGGTAGGGTTTTTACTGTCCTGAGCCTTTTTATGATTTTTAGGGTCTCTGAGAATCCTGAAAAGCTCAAATTTTTTGTTTAAAAATTCTTCGTGTGAGTTTTCCAAAATTTTTCTATATTTACAAAAATGCCATTATGCTTTCAACAATTTTCTTGAACTACCTTGTCTTGGGTTTTCGAATATCTTAGACCTTGAATCCTCATTTTCTATTATTTAAAATTTTATTCTAATTTTATTTAGCCTCAAATCTCTCATTTTCAAGGGACTTACTTTTCAAACTGACTCATTTTGATAGTTTTAAAAAAAATCAAATGTTACAACAACCAAGTCTCAAAACTAATTTTTTTAGTTTAGTACAAGTTAGCAGGCATTCAATGATTAGCGAGCAAGATCTTAGTAATGCGATAATCTTATCAGTACACACCTTAGGAATGTTATAATTAGACTTGATGCTTAAAAATCTTACAGCCACTGACAATATTATATAATTTTCACATGCATCCTATAATGGAGCTTATTCAGCATTTAGCATGTCATAAAACTTCACAAAACTTGGATTAGGATCCTCAAGCATATCATATCTCTCAAATGACAACTCAGCCACATCCTTAGCCATTTGCTCATATGGACTAAAATTCATATGAATGTTAGCATTAAAAAGCCAATTGTGGACATTTCTCTCCATGATTATGTTAATAGTGATCATCACATATAAACCTTTTTTTATACAAATTTATCCTAACTTCATCTGGCTTATGATACTTCATACATTTGCATTATACACAAGGACATATAAACCTTCCTTCTTATTTAAATACATCTAAGTAACTTGCAAACTGAACAAACTCCTTTACACACATAAAGAACTCTTATATAATCTTTTGATAATTATCCTCTATTTTATTATACATCTAATGAGAATGCTCAGGAAGATTTATCAGACTTAATTCTCTCTAAAGTTCATGACAAATACCTCAATTAAATGCCTCCTAAGTTGTCTTCCTTCTCATAAAAGCACCACTTCCACTCTAGCTTTTTCCAACACATAACAATGAAACAAAATAACAAATAACTTTAAAAACCAAAATAATTCTATTAGAGTATCATGAAAAATATGACACTTGGAATTTCACTTCATGAAATTAATATGATATAAATTCGACCAACTTATATATATATATATATATATATATATCATATAAATGCATTAGTACTAACAAAACCAATATGTACATCATAAGGCATTAAAATGCCGAACATATTAGAAGACTGAAAATTAGAGAAATGAAAAGAATTTTGGTAATTAATGTAATTTTCTATTAATTTGACCTTTAATTTTTGTATTAGAAGTTGGATTTTTATTATTGTTTTATTGTATTTTTGGTTAAGAATTAGAAGTGAAAGAGGGAGAAACACTTGTTTTGTGAAACTTGAATTTAGCTTGGGAAGTTTTGGGAATTAAGCTTTAAATTGGTAAGTAAATCTTCTCTATTTTGGATTTTAAAGTTTGGGTTATTTAGGAAGAATTGGAAATTTATTCAGTGTTGTTCATGCTTGACCAAAATTGTTGATGGTGACAAGATATAGTTCCATATATTGATGTAAGTAGAGATAACTTCATACTATATTTCTTTTGAATAATGCATATAGTGGAATACATACTTTGAAAAGGTGAAATTGATGTTAGAATGTTTTAAGTGACAAATCATGATTTAATAGCCCATATGGTTGTAAAGGAGTCTTAAATGGTCATTTTTACCATTTGTCATACTTTTAGGGTTTCTATTGTTTGAATTAGTTAAATATATTATTTATAATATGTTAGAATAGATATGCCAATAAGTAGGATTAAATTTCCTAATTTAGGACACATATAGTCCTAATAACTGGATTAATGAGGTTTGGTAGGGTCACTATGACGATTTAGTATGTTTTTTTAGGATTTTCCATTTTGACTAAGTTTAATCAAGTGAATATAAGTGCTTTAGGGTCAAGTAGAATTAAATTGCAAAATATGGGCATGTGAAACTCAAGACATAGGCCAATTTAGAAACTAGTCTTTGTAAAAGTGTTGATTTGAGATTAGGGATTGTCACATTTTTATTGAGGACCTTTGGCTAGGATTTTTAGATTCCAATAAACTTCTGTAGGGATCTAAAAGTTTTCCTAATAGGTTTGGTAGGGATTAAAGTGGTAGAATGCAAATTTGGCATACCACTTTGGAATTATAAAAGATAAATTTTCAAGTTTCTATGCTAGTTTGTTGTCATTGTTCTATGGATATTTGTAAGGGTTATCCTAGGCTTTAAGTATAGTAATCTTTATAATTTTGCAAGGGCAAAGGTAGTAACATGTTTAATTAGGTTCCTAAGGTTTGTTAGAAGATAATTTATGGGTTATGGACATGAAAAGTTAGTGGTGTTTGTGTCTAAATTGGTGACTTTAAAGCATGTGGATTTTATGGTTTTTAGTACATAAATGAGCTATGAAATGTTTAAATTCTATTTTTATGGTTAGAAGAAAACTTAAAAATATCTTCAGTATATACAAAAAATTAATTAAATAAATAAAACTTCTATAAAATTTCTTATAAAATTAATCTTTTATGTATAAAATAGCTTATAAATGCACTTCATAATCTGGGCAAGAGTAATGAGATCAATGCAAAGTTCATTCCCAATTTGCTAATAGATTTTAGACATTTTTGTTCTTCATGTCCAGAAGTTTTCTAACATAATTGGGATTTCATGAGGGGATCTTCCCAATAAGGACCAAGATAACCTAATGAAATTAATATCAACCATATTAACATCCTCTACCCAGTATTCCATTGCAAGACATCACAAGAATGATAATTAGAGACTAAACCCTTCAAAACAGAGACCTCTATTTTCAAATCCTAAAAAGTGAGATGAAAACATTTGTTTCAAAATTAATTATTACTACATGGAATTGCAAGACAAAACTCAGTAAATAAAAGGTGCTAGTCGAACTAAATGATAATCATAAGTCATCATTATAGTTTGAGAAAGTGAGTAAAATTAAAGAGTAAGAAAAAATGAAATTCAAGAAAATGTGACTAGCCCATCACAATTTATATTAAACATTTCAACTTTATAATCTTGTCGACTTACTTGTAAGAGTAATTCTACAAGAAAGGGTCAGAAAATCAAATGATGAGTAGCCACAATATATTACTTGTCACCATTGTTGCTATCTATGGAAGGCCATAGCACTAGCTTTATAATTCTACAACACACACACATATATATAACAAAGTTAATGACAACTTTCTTATTCCTATTCCCACTAGAATTACTTAAGCAAAGCAAATATATGTCAAAAGAGGTGTGCAAGTGGAGGATGAATAGGGTAAGGTGGAACCAAAAATAGAGCATCAAACTCGATTATACCTTAACAGATTTCATCCTTCATGTACAACAAGCAAGGAAATTAAAGCTCCTTCAACCCATCTCTGAACTAGTGTAGAATAAATTAAACCTCTTTCGTGCTCTATTTTGGTAATGTGCTATTTGAACAATGTATTATGAAATGAGATAGCAGATAATTTTAAGTTTTTAGTGTCAATAAGGCACATTCATATAAGTTGCAATCTTAAATATATTATTTTAATCTTAAAATCTAATTAATTAGAATTCTTAATTTCTTCCTTCCCAATTCATTATGAGACAAAAGCTTTAAAGAAAATAAAGGAGAAGCAAATAATATTAGAAGCAAGAATTAATATAAATATTAATTACACTTAGAGTAGCATACTAGAATCAATTTGAGACTTCTATTTGATAAGATAACTTTTCAATGAACAAATTTCCTAGTCATCAATTAATTATTGAAGAAATCATCACCTAGATTGTTTTGTCTATCCAATTCTTCCTCTATTATGCATTTGAGATGTGACAAACAATACCCAATACTTAAATTCCTTGAGCTTTGATATTCTTAGTGGCCTCATCTACATTTTTCTATGGTAATTTAACTGAAAGGAAAATCTTTTTAGTAATGAACATCATTGTAGAAGTATCAAATGGTCTTTTTTTTTCAATGATTGTTAGAAGTGTAAAGACAATAAAAGACGCTTTTGTCTCTAGCAATCATCACCAATATTCTTATTCAACTTTCCAAGCAAAGATGAATCAATAATAAAGAAATGTTTACTCTTCTATAATATATATACTAGTTAGACTAAACTTATTAACAATTTTTAAATTATTTTACCTTGAAATCTCTGGCCAATAACAAAAGAAAGGAAGAAGAGTTCCCTTGCATTAGTGTCCCCCATTTGAAGGAGAATAAGAATAGAAATTCAAGAAGGAAGAGAGGAAATGCATAAAAAGTTGAAAGGGGTGAAAAGCTCACTTCCATGGATTTGGCATAGCAACGACTTACTCCATAAGTCCACATGCAACAGACGAAGGGAAAGGTTATGGTAAATGGATGTACATCATTAGTGGTAGCATAACAACTAGACAGTGGCCAAAGTCAAAGACACACATGAGAAGAGAAGAGAGAAATTGAGAACAGAAGAAGATGCACATTAGAAAAGAAGTTACACAATAGGGTTTTGAACAAGTAAAGAATCATGTTTTGAATAAATCACAAACCTTCCTCATAGATCAAAACAAAAAAGGGTCAAAACTAAAAAAATTGTAAATTTTTTATTACTCACAAAAAAATTATGTGAGAAATATTTCTTACAAAATTTTTCCATGAGAATAAAAAAAAGTTTAGGTTTTACAATTTGTTCAATTTTTTTAAAATTCTTTTCTCTTTTCTCATAGAATAATATTGTTAGAAATTAAAAAAATTAAAAATTTCATTCCTCATGGTATTTTTTTCATGTAAATAAAAAAATTAACAAAAAATACCATGAGAATAAATTACATTTTCCTCTTAAATTTCACAAAATTTTTTTCAAAGTTTTCATAGTAATTCTCACAAAAAAATAATGAGAGAATTAAAAAAAATCAAAATTTTTTATTCTCATAATAAAATACCATGAGAATAAAAATATTTGTAATTCTTTAACTTCTCACAATACTTTACGATGAGAATTGAAAAAAAATTTACATTTTTTTACCCTTATGGTAAAATATCATGAGAATTTTCACAGTATTTTATCATAAAAATAGTAAAAAAAAAATTCTATTTATATTTCTCATCGCATTTTTCTTAGATAATTGAAAAATATTTATTGAAATTTTTTCTAACCAAAAAATTTCATAAAAATTGTTGGTGCCTTATTACCGCTATATTGCAACACTTTTGTCATAGTATTTCACTTGAATTTTTTTTCAAAAAAATCTCACAAAAAATAATTGCAAGAATTTATCGTGAAAATAGTAAAAAATTTGTAAATCATAGAAAATTCTATGAGAATTTCTCACTATATATATTCCATGAGAATTTTCTATGAAAAACACTCTAATTTTTTGTAGTGTATTAACAAAAGTCATGAGATACAAATTAAAGATGATATATCTTCATGAGCTAGTATTATGACATAAGAATTATTAGTGTTAGTTGACATGCAGCTAAACCATTATTTGTTTTCAAAGTATCCCTTATCTTACTGAGAATTTGTATGATTCATATGCTTATGGTAATATGTTTAGATAAGTAATGATACCTATTGCATGCTACATTATGGAGGTAAAGTGGTGGTCTATTAAGCTATTAGTGATTGGCCTAGTTTGTGTGATTATTGAGATAAGGAATTAAGTGGTAGCAGATGACTCGCAAGTATGTTTACCCAATATCAAGATGTCACCTAGCTTGGGAGTGTCGCCTAGCCCTTAGATGCTTTTTAGTAGTAATATGGTGGATCTAAACTCTTAGAGCCCCAACATTAGGAAATATTATATGGAGCCCTATTATGACATAGTTCCATTAAATACTTTAGTAATGTATTAATTGAGGGCTTCCTTTTGTTTGTAATATAATCATCTACCTTGAGTACCAATTGAAGTCGGCTACTTAATGTAGGATTAAGATACATATCTAACATTTTTAGGATAAGGAACTAATAAGTCATGCTAAATGCGAATGTTTTAAATTATTCAAAAATAGTTGTGTAACTTCCTTTTAACTTTACCCACAGAGTTAACAAAATTAGCTTTCACTTACATTCCTAATTGTGAATTAGTATATAATTGGGCAAATAAACTAAAGATCATAAGGGTGATTACTGTTAAGAATTATAATTAATTATACAGTCTTGTATATTAGTGTGTAGAATGTGCATTGTGTATAACAAAATAGGACACCTGTGCAAATTGTATTTTTTTGTTGTAACAGATTGCTGTATTAATACACCTGTTGGGCTAAAGTCTTGGGCAGCTCAACAAGTTGCTTTCTCATTATTTCAGCTCTTGCTCTTTCTTTAACTTGGTATCAGAGCCATAGTCCACCATGACCTCCTCTTCTTCTTCATCTTCTTCCATTTCCCCTCTTGTTGTCAGCACATCCTTGGTACCAGCTACTCTGAATGCTTCGATAGCTATCTTCTCCAGTTGTCAAGTTAATCTTCTCAAACTTTCCAACACCACTGGCTCTGTGAATCAGATTTGCCCTGTCAAGCTAGATCGTGGCAACTATCATTTATGGCACTTTATGATATTTCTAGTCATTAAAGGCAATAGATTAGATGGTTTTCTAACGGGGATGAAACCATGTCCCCTTGAATTTGTCTCTTATGATGCAAGAATCAAGCCCAATCCAACTTTTGAAGAATGGGTGGCCACTAATCACCTCATTCTCGGATGGCTCCTCAATACAATGTTGCTTGAATTAATGGCTCAATTGACTCATTGCACATCCTCCAAAGCTGTGTGGGATGGTGCAAGAGCTTTAGTCGAAGCTACAAATCGGGCGCGAATTACTCTCTATAGGTCTGAATTCCAGAGAGCTCACAAAGGGTTGTCTCATATAGACAACTACCTTACACGGATGCAAACTCTAGCTAACTAACCCATCATTGCTGGGTGCTCTCTGTCAGATGAAGATCTTATCAATCAAGTACTTGCTAGTCTTGATGCCGAATACAATATGATTGTGGTTCAATTACTGACATACCAGATCTTTCATGGTTAGATCTATAATCCCAACTTCTCACTTTCGAAAGTCTACTTGATCAACTCAATCAATTCTCCTAACTAAATCTCAATAGTGCACAGGCCGATTTTGTCCAATATGATGCTCGAGCTTCCAATCCTCGAGGCTTTTTCCATTCACACTCATACCGTGGTTCTCGGGGTCGTAGTCATTTCTCCCATAGTGCACCACGTCTCACATGTCAAATGTGTGGTAAACATGGTCATGTCGTTATTAATTGGTTTCATAGGTTTGATAAATCCTTTACTGAACACACTTGAGAACCCAATGCTAATTTTACTTTCTGTGTAGCAATGCCTGCTACAGTTGTGACCTTGCTTGGTACACAAATAGTGGCACCGGCAATCATATTACTAAGGACCTTACTAAAATGGATTTAACAGTGAGCACTGATGGTAAGGCACACTTAACTGTCGCTAATGGTCACAAGGTTCCTATTTAGCACATTGGTACTGCTCAGGTGAATACCCCACATAAATCATTAGCATTGAATAATGTGTTACATGTCCCTCATATTACCAAAGATCTCTTAAGTGTTTCATGTTTGGTTGATGATAACCCTGTCACTGTTGATTTTGACTCTACTTCCTGTTATGTGAAGGACAAGGCAACGAGGGATATTCTATTGCAAGGGAAGCGCAATGAAGGTCTTTATCAGCTTGCCTCAACCTCTGCTCCTACTCCAGTTGCTTTCCTTACCAAACTTGAGTGGCACCAGAAGCTAGGACATCCTTCTAATAAGATTTTGTCTTAAATTTTAGCTTTATGTAATGTTAAAACTTCAAATTCTAATACATACTATTTCTGTGATGCTTGTAAGTTAGACAAAAGTCATGCTTTACCTTTCAATACTTTTGTTTCTAAAATTAAAGCTCCTTTGGAACTTATTCATTCTGACTTGTGGGGTCCTGTCCCAATTTCTTCAAGGGAAGGCTATCACTACTATGTTCATTTTCTAGATGACTTTACCAGATACACTTATCCATTGAGAAATAAATCAGATGTTGCTAATGCATTTACTAATTTCAAGTCTATGGTTGAGAATCAATTTGAAAAATGAATTAAGATTTTTCAGTTTGATGGTGGTCGTGAATTTCAGTCACTTACCTCCTTATTTGATCAGTATGGCATCATTCATAAAGTTACATGTCCATACACATCCTCTCAAAATGGTAAAGCAGAGAGAAAACATCGACATATAGTTGAATTAGGCCTTACTTTGCTTACTCAAGCTGCTATGCCTATCTTTTATTAGTGGGATGCTTTTCATATGGCTATTTATCTTATCAATTGCATGCCTACACCTACACTTGAAGGTCTTTCACCATTTTATAAGATACATAAATATCACCCTGACTATAAGAAGTTTAAATGGTTACAAGTGTTTGAGCAGTACAGGAAAAATTTATGTTTCTCAACATGTCATTTTTTATCCAACAGAATTTCCATTTGCATATGGTTTTCTTGACAAACATACACCCCTATCTTACTATGTTCAGAATTTACCCTTTTCTTGGTCCTTTATTAATTGTCCTTTGCAAGTTTTATCCACTGCTGCGCTTCCCTCTGCAAGATAGACTACCTTTGTTGCTGGTTTTTCTTCAAATCATCCTTCATTGATAACTCCACCTTCTCCTCCTTCAACATTTCTACAACCTATTGAACCTTTCTCAAGTCCTTCACCTTCAATTTCTGCTGGTGCATCTTCTGTTGACACTACTGCATCTCCTTCAAATAATGGTTTTTTCTTCCAACAAATCTTGGACATTCTATGATCACACAGTCCAAGCATGGAATTTACAAACCTAAGTTGCCATATGTTGGTCTGGTTCAAGTAACAAAACCCCTCACTGTCCAAGAAGCCTTAGCTTCCCCTTCATGGTAGCAGGCCATGGCTACAGAATTTTCAGCATTAATGAAGAATGATACTTGGCAGCTTGTCCCATTTTCTCCTCATATGAATGTTGTTGATTCCAAGTGGATATTCAAGCTTAAATATAAGCCTAATGGTTTAGTTGATCGTCACAAAGCTAGGCTTGTGGCCAAAGGCTTTTAACAAGATGCGGGCCTCGATTTCCATGAAACATATAGTCCTGTGGCCAAGGCTACCACTATTAGACTACTTCTCACACTTGCAGTCACTTTTAATTGGGACATTCGACAACTGGACATCAATAATGCATTTCTCAATGGTATTCTAGGAGAAATAGTATACATGAGGCAACCAAAGGGATTTATTGATTCTCAATTCCCCGATCATGTGTGCCAACTAAACAAAGCTTTGTATGGTCTCAAACAGGCTCCTTAAGCCTAGTATGATAGGCTTTGCTCAGTTTTGCTTCAGTGGGGTTTCATCAATCTCAAGGGAGATACCTCTGTGTTTCTTCTTCGGACAGCCACTAAAATTCTTATTCTTTTAATTTATGTAGATGACATATTGGTGACTGGCAGTAATTCCTCTTCTATGACCCAGTTTGTTCAGAGATTGAACAACTTGTTTGCCTTAAAAGATCTTGGGAATCTCCATTATTTTCTTAGTTTACAAATTGCTAGAGATGAAACTGGTATCTTTTTATCTCAGTCTAAATAAATTGGTGATATGCTGACTAAGTTTCATTTTGATAATGTCTCTCCATGTTCCACTCCTATGGTAGTTGGTCGCTCATTTCACTTTGATGGAGAACCTTTTTCTCATCCCTCTCTGTATCACCAACCTCTTGGTGCCTTACAATACCTTACAATCACTAGGCCCGACATTAGTTTTGCCGTCAATAAACTGAATTAGTTTTGAGTAAACCCATAGTTGATCATTGGAAAGGGGTCAAGCGTATTTTTAGATATCTCAAAGGTTCTGGTCATCTATCATTACATCTCAAGCCTGCATCCAGCCTTTTTCTTTAGGGATTTTCACATGCAAATTGGGCCTCTTGCATAGATGATAGACGGTCAATTAGTGGTTATTGTGTTTTTCTTGGCGATAGTTTAATCTCTTGGTCTTCACGAAAGCAAAGGGTTGTCTCTAGATCCAGTACATAATCCGAATATAGAGCCATTGCAGATCTTACCACTGAATTGTTATGGGTCTCATCATTCCTAAGTGAACTTGGCTTTCCTTTGGATGTTCCTCCTACAATTTGGAGTGATAACTTGGGAGCTGCTGTCATTGCTTCTAATCCAGTTTATCATGCTCAAACAAAGCATTTGGAAATAGATCTTCATTTTGTTCGAGACCTTATGCTGGCTAAAGGCTTCTCCATCTCCTATGTTCCCTCTTCTCTTCAAATTGCAGGCATTATGACCAAAGCCTCACCTCACAATTAATTGCTTCATTTCAGCAACAAACTCAGGCCAGTAAAACTACCCTCTCGTTTGAGGGGGGGTGTTAAGAATTATAATTAATTATACAATCTTGTATATTAGTGTGTAGAATGTGCGTTGTGTATAACAGAATAGGACACCTGTGCGGATTGTATTTTTCTGTTGTAACAGATTGCTGTATTAATACACCTGTTGTACTAAAGTCTTGGGCAGCTCAACAAGTTGCTTTCTCATCATTTCAGCTCTTGCTCTTTCCTTAACTATTACCGACTATGGTCTGCGAAGTCTTAAAACCATGAATTCTGCGATGTTTTGTAAGATTGGCTGGGGGCTCATTACTAAACCAGATAACCTATGTTCTAGAGTAGAAAGGTAAATATTTAAGGGGCTCTGATTGGTTAAAGGAATGCAGTGTCAAAACTCGGGACTCTCTGCTTTGGAAGACTCTTGCTAATGTATGGCCACATATAATAATACATCGTGAAACATACGGGATGGACTGGGGGTTTGTTTCTGGGAGGACGAATGGATTGTGGGAATGGATAGCCTGAAGAACCATTGCCTCGCGCCTCTTTAGAACACTAGTGACGTGCTTGTTAAAAAGCTGACGCAAGAAGATGGATGTCGGTATAACGCGTCTTAAACATACGCAATCTGCGGAGGCTTTGTTGAGGGTTAAAGCGTCTTTACATCCTCGTGAAAATGAAGGATCGGACATTGTGCGTTGGAAGCTTGAAGCAAATGGCTCCTTCTCGGTCAAATCTATGTATAGAGCTCTGAGTGGTTTCAACCAAGAGCTTGTGGATGAGGTGTGGAAAATAATATGGAAATGACGTGGAACGAGAAGGGTACAAATTGTCTTATGGCAGACAACAAGCAATAAACTTCTCACTAAAACTCGAAGAAGCAAGTGGAGTAGGGACTTGGTTGTGTGCCATCGTTGCAATCTTCATGATGAAAATACTCTTACACGTGTTACGGGAATGCCTTATGCTTCGTGGATATGGAACAGACTCTTAGATCCCGGGAACGTAGCTTTCTTTTACACCATTCAGCATCGGGAATGGTTTCACAGCAACCTCAGGACGGACACTTCCTCCCCTTCCTCCCATCAATGGCCGCTGGTGTTTGGAGTTGCTTGCTGGTCGTTATGACAATGGAGGAATGGCTCTCTGTTTGACCAAGAGTTTCATAAGCCCTTCAATCCTGTAAGTGTGCAAGTGAATGCAATAGTTTAAAGGCTGTTAAAAATGCCACTTTTGAAATTAATTGGAACTTCCCTCCTATATGATGGTTCAAATTAAATATAGATGGCGTGGCTAAAGGGCAACCCGGGATAGCAGGTTATGGAGGGCTCTTTGGAAGAGACGATGGCAAATAGATTGGGGGCTTTGTGAACGATTTAGGCATTTACACTTCCATAGATGTTGAATTGTAGGGGGTGCTCTTAGGCCTAGTACTGGGAAGAAGAATGGGCTTCAACAAAATTATCATTGAAAGTGACTCCTAGTGGTTTCTTTGTTTAGAAATTTGCTTGATACTGGAGACACTGGGCGCCATTTTCTTCATCGCATCCAGTTGGGCATAGATCGAAATTGGCAACTTATGGTCGTTCATATTTACAAGTAAGGAAATGCATGTGTTGGCTAACTAGCTAATTGTGATCCAACTCAGGATTAAGGTTTTATTTATAATTTATTGCAACTTCCTAAAGGTTTAGGGATGCTACTTCTTTAAAGGCTCTTGTGAATGCTATGACTCCACGCACTAATTCTTTGTATTTTTTTTTAATTTAGGTCCTGTTAATTCACCCAAAAAAAAAAGAATTGGGTTTTTTTTTATTTTAATCATTTTTATATTTTAAAAGACATAACATATAAAATAAAGACAATTTTTAATACTTATTACAAATAATTATGTTTATCTATTTTTATTTCTTTTAAAATTAAAAACAATTATATATATATATATATATATATATAGAGGTGGGGTCCAGGGTTGGAGAATCCCTTTCCCGTTTCCGAAGCCTATGCTGCGGGACGCCAAATTTCTACCATGTCGTTTGATAGCGAAACTAGCTCTTCTCAGTGTATGTTTAAAAAAATGATAACATATCTAAAACTATAATTTGCATTTTACAAAATGTAAAAACTATATCTCGTTGCTTTAACCAAAATCTTGGTTTCTCCCATTCTTCCAAACACACACTCAATCTCTCACTTTAGTGCCACCAGAACCAGAACCGCCTTTCCTTTCCTTTCCTTTCGTTTGCTTTTGGAAGCTACAATACGCAAAAGAAACTGTTCTTTTATCTGATTCTTCGCGACCTAAGTGCTTCCTTCATTCATGGTTTCTCTATACTTTCGGTGAAGTGGGCGAACTTCTCCCGCCCACAACGTCAGGTCTGTGATGGCGATTACGTTCTTGTGGAATCTGCAAAAGCTGTGGCCTTTCTGTCTATTCAAAAATGATGACCTGAGAAATTCGAGGCAATTGGTGAGCAAACTCTCGATACCCGAGCATACGAAACGATTTGTTTTCGCAGTTCGTGACCCAGAAACCCAATCCATAATTTACATACTTTCGGCTACGAATTTGTCTGAGCTATCAGCCTTCGATGCTGAGTATCTAATTAAAGAGATTAGACCCGATGCTGTTGTGGCTCAGGCTGGTTCTTCATTGATGACGGAAATTCAATCTGAAGAGAGTGAATTTGATAACCCACTACCTACGTCTTCTTTTGGGGTAATTAAACGAAGCTTTGTTGATAAAATTGGTAAGGAGAAGTATGAGAGTTTAGCAGGAAGCTTCGTGCTGCGTGAGATTTTTGGCACAAGCTTTCACGGACACTTATTGGCAGCAAGGAGAGCGGCTGAGGAGGTAGGATCACCATTTCTTGTGCTTGATTCGCCATTAGGCAAGAATTCATCGAATAACGATTCTGGTAAAGGTTTAATAGGAAGTCAATTTCAAAGTTTAGTTGGTAGTTTGGTGCCTCAGAAAGGTTTTTCTCTAACCCCAATGGTTAAAGCCTTGTCCCTGTATATGAATAGACCGTTGCCTGCTAGCTCTAATTCAGTTTCAGAGAGCGGTTCAATGGAAATTCAGCCAAGTAGTAATTATGAGACTCCATCTTTTGCCATGTCTATCTATCCATTACTAGAGGACTTGCATAACATATTCAATGATCTTCCATCAATTGGGAAGGCTCTGGCACATGTGCAAAAGATGCTATTGGATGTAAACAGAGGTGAGGTTCTTGACACAAGAGCAGTCTTTGAGGTCTACACATTCCGAATTGCAGTAGAGTGGCTAAGAATGACTCTAAATAACAATGGTCTACGGCCGATAAACTGGGAAGTTAGTCCCAACTCGGTTAAGAGTGGGTTCTCTGAGCTTCCGATTGAGGAAAAGTCACATGCTCTCTTGGCACAGGCCCTTCGTAGCCAGACTGATAAATTTAAGACCATTGTAGCTGTAGTTGACGCCAGTGCCTTAGCAGGCCTTAGGAAACATTGGAACACTCCTCTTCCTCCTGAAGTCAAAGAGCAAGTTGGACAACTAATTACAACTTATGAAGGTAAAGGGGTTATCTTTAACCGTAATGATAGGAATCGATTATTAACGGAGAAATCTGTGGTGACGGTGGGGGCTGGAGCAACGGCAGTGTTAGGAGCTTCGTCACTGGCCAAAGTAGTCCCTGCATCAACTGTCTTTAAGCTTGTAACTTTAAAAGCTCCAGCTTCACTTAAATTCTTTCTCATTCAAGCACAAAGAGCATTGGCCTTTGCCCTTGGCCCATCAAAAGTTGTGGCTCCAGGAATTGCAAGTTCTGGGGCCAAAACATCTAGTCTTCTGAAGGCAACAGTGTCTGCTGAGAAGCTTCGAGCTTTTGCACACAGTGTTATAGCCTCTGCTGAAAAAACTAGTATTTCAGCTATGAGAACAGCATTTTATGAGATAATGAGGAAGCGAAAGGTACAACCCATTGGGTTCTTACCTTGGGCTACATTTGCATGCAGTGTTGGAACTTGCACAAGCTTGCTCGTGTACGGAGATGGGATTGAGTGTGCTGTTGAATCTCTACCGGCAGCTCCCTCAATTGCCAGTTTGGGTCGTGGAATTCAACATTTACATGAGGCATCTCAAATGGTGATTCAATCAGAAGGAACTATTATACGAAAATCAATAGAATCTCTGATAAACAGATTGAAAAAGGCAAAGGATCGGTAGAGAAAAAGTATAATTCTTCTTTGAACAGATTTTGCTACTCTTTATACAATGATAAAATCCTTATAGTTAACTTGACAAAATTCTTTGTACATATATTCTTTTAATTCAATTGTTTACTGGTTTCAGTATCTCGATCTATATAAAGTTTATTTACTAATTACTCCTCATTTTCTTTCAATTTGAGTGGAGATGATTACATTAGGAACTTAATTTTTATGTTATCCCTAACTATTTTATTTTAATTACAATAATATCTTTTTTCTCCTTCAATTCTTTGTTGCATTCTGGTTAAAGCAATCTTCTTAATCTCTTTGTTTTCTAATATCTTTTGTCAAGAATCAAGAAAACTGTATCTTCTTATAAATCTGATTGTGAGTTTTAACTGAAAATGTTAGTCAACCTTGACCTCCAAGACACATTTTGCAAATATTTTGGCTAGATTCGAAAATCTGGTGGACCATATTCAGGTATCATGCATTCAGACTATTTTAATTATTTTCACGAACATCAAAGACCCAAGCCCAAGAAATGGTTTGTTTTTGCTGTTGTTGAACTGTAATTACATTTTTTTTGTCTAAATTTACCAAGGCATCCAGTAGATGATTACTGATGTTTCATTTGGTTTGCTGCAATGTAAATGTATTCTTTTTACATAATTTGTGTAATATTTATTATGCTTTTTTAATCATTCCTCCACCTATCAAATTACCATCTTAACCATTAAATCACTTTTTTAAAAAAGTAGGGGCATAAAAGTTATTTCTTATCCTACTGTCCATTTTTAACATTTTCTTCTCCTTTACATTATCCAACCAAATATATCCTTTAAGTTTTGGACATAACAGTAGATTTTCACTTACTACACACCTCACTTGCTGCTAAGAAGCCAAACCTAGCTAGCACTGAATATAATACTTTTCTATAGCTTCTGGTTGGATATGATGTGTCCTAATTTACTAAGTTCGTTCCTTTGTTCCTGTATTTAAGGGAAAATCACATGTTGACTGATCTATTCCTCGTGTTGAGACCCTAGTAAGCAAAATTAAGACTGTGGATCCTGAGTCTTTGGAAAATGGACTTTGTTAGTTGTTAATGGGGCAAATGTCAGGAGATTTTGTTAGATGTGAAATACTACTAGGTAATAGCAACCAGAATTCCTTGCTGGAGGACCTGCTTTTCCGCTTTGATAAAAAGAGCATTCTGTGATGTACTAAAGAAGCAGAACATATAACCTACTATGCTTCTGAAGCTTTGTTACAGATAATCTGAACAGAGTGTATTCTAATCTCTCCTTTGAAGGCCATGATACCTGGTATTAACAGTGTTATATCTAATAATGAAGAGGCACAGAACAGGATACAACTATGTCCATGAGTTTGCTTGCTTTCAGCTCCATCAATTTTTAAATTGGGTCATAATAATTGCCATAAAGCACCTATCTGAGACTGATGCATAAACATGACAACTGAATGACAAAATTTTTAGCTGTATTTAACTATATGAAGAAAGTAAAGTCCAATGTAGGGAAAGTGATATCAATTTCTTTCTATGGTAGTAGATGATCTTCATGACATGATTGCCACCTGAATAATTGGATGCTTTGAGTTCTTTTGCATATAATGTTAATCAGACTGTGCGACAGATACTACTTTCCAGCTCTTTTTTTATTTTTTTGTGGACTTGGTTGTAAAATCTTTGTTTTTACTTTGATCAGGATGGTTTAATAGTTTTATAATGAAGCCAACTTACCCAAATAAATAGATGCATGAGAAAAAATAGAATTCTTATCTGACTAAGTACAGAAGAGGTCCTCCTCTCTCTTTTATCAAAAAATGTATTGCCAATTTATTGTTTCTTAGATGAAGGAATGTGAATTGTGATACTGATCTAATTAAGTCAGCAGAGGTCCTCCTCTCCCTTGAATGAAAAAATTTATTTCCACTTTCTTAGATTATATAACTTGATTGGAGTACTGATCTGATTAGGTCAGAACAGGTCCTCCTCTCCCTTGGCAGAAAAAAAAAAAAGAAACTTATTTCCATTTGTTGTTTCTTACTTCTTAGATGATAAAGCTTGATTGGGATGACAACGATGTATTTCATTCTGTGTACTAACAACTTTTGTTCATCATTTTCAGAATTGTCTTCGTTGAGCTCCCATTTGTTGATTTTATAATGTATATATCACTTACCTCTCCTAAAATTGTGCACGTGCATATGAATAATTACATGGACGTTCAATTACCATTCCTCTCGTGTAGAATTAAGCATGTGATGGTTATGAGCTGTGTCAAAGGTATTCTTTTATGTTTCTGAATTTTAGGCTTTAGCTTGAACAATATTCATGCTTCTCTATGAAAAGTTTTATTGATAGTTGTCTGTGAAATTAAGGAGAGGGTTATGAACAGTACTACAAGTCTGCAACGACTGTCTATGATTTTACCTAAGAAATTTTTTGGTACTTTCGGAGTAAGATGTTAGGAGGAAGAGGAATATGAGTGTTGAAGAATGCGAGAAATAGAGAGGTAGGATACTGAGAAACTCCAATCAACCACCATAGTCCTCTGAGTTCCCTGATACAAGCTAATATAGGTTAGTTAGTCAAGACTCTTGACCAACGAACCTCCAAAACAGAACTACCAGCCAATAACCAAACTAACAACTATTGTGTTATTTATAACTACTTCCTAATACTCTCCTAATAAGAAAATCATAAAACTGTACACATTCTTTGAAAATCATAGAACTGGACCCCCAAGTCCAAGTAGCACCTTCATCAACTCTCCTCCATACCAGCACAGCATAGTAAGTTAAGTGACGTTCCATTGCACACACCCTGTTGATTTTAGCCATTGTATTTCAAAAACTATGTCACAACCATGTAGAGGAATGGCAAATTTATCTGTAGTAAATTTCTCCCCTTGCATCTTCCATTTAAACTCCTTGAATTGTGATTCTGCTCTCACCAGCGCCTGTCACTTATGCTTCTCCTAGCTTTCCATTGGCCACCCAATTTTGTGACCATTTGAGTCTAAGAAATTATGGGTTCTGCCCCCATCACTCAAAATTTGTAACACCTTCTTTCCCACATTCCCTTGCACCTTCATTGTTGTATTGCCATCCACACCCTCTATGGCATTCGATGAGATCCTTGGATTGGTTCCAATATTACCTTCCCCTCACCATCTTCTGTAATTTCTTCTTCTTCTAGGCAGTCACCTTTTTCAACTTCCATCAAATGAGTTTGCAGCTTCTTTCTTCGAGGACATTCATGGGTCCTTTTCACAGCAAAAGTAACATAAGTTGTTTGCTCTATGCTTTGCAATCTCTTTTGGTATAAGCACTTTCTCGTCTTGCTCCTCTTGCTTGTTATACATCTCAGAACCTGTGTAAGTATTCTTTGTAAGAAATGACCTTTCTTGATTACCATAAAACTGACTTTCTCCTGCCTCAGTTCTCACTACTCCTTTAATTCCTTTATTTTTGCTTGAAGAATTGCAATTGAGCTCTGGTAACTCTGCAATTCTCATGGTATCAAGCAAGGTTCTGGGCCTGAATAATCTGACCCCATCCGCTTTATCTTTTTTTCACCCATCAATGTAACAACTGATTAGGTAAGGTTCTGGTAGCTTCAGCTTGCATGCAAGATTATCAAAAGAAATTTGGTACTCACTGACTCTTCTATTGTTTCAGTTGCCTCATTTCTTCCATTGCGTTCTCAATACAGAACCCAACCTCTTCTTTACGGCTTTTGCGTGCAACTTTCAGGTGATGTTACGTCCTTCTTGGGTTCTTTCATTATTCCTTTGCCGTTGTTGTATCGGCATTCACTCTACCTTTAAAATCCAATGCTCTCATCATATGGGCCATGAGCTTTCATTCTTTCCACTATTTCTTGAATGCCCAAAACTTTCTACTCCATTGTCGAAAATCTTAGATCTAGCATATTCAATCTTTGCTGCTTCATATATGAACGAGCTTGTTCTTCCATTTGATTGATGCTTGTTTGAAGTCCTTTGACTTCAGGCGCCCCTTGTTGCTCTGTATCAGACATTCGCTGATCAATTGACACTCCTTGGTTGATGCTCATTTGAAGTCGTTCTTCTGTCTCTCTCATGGTGAATTGGTAGAAAGAAGAAGAATGGTAGGATAGAATAGAGAAGAATGAAAGAGAACAGAGAATCAGAATTTCAATTCATTATTCACATGCCGACTTGCGAACGTGGAGTCTCCACAGTTCAGAGGATTATTGGCTCTGATACCATTGTTAGGAAGAAGAGGAATAGAGTGTAGAAGAATGAGAGAAAGAGAGAGATAGGATACTGAGAAACTCCAATCAACTAGCATAATCCTCTAAGTTCCCCGATACAAGTTAATATAGGTTAGGTAGTTAAGAGTCTTAACTAACTAACCTCCAAAACAGAACTACCAGCCCATAACAGAACTAACAGCTATTATGTTATTTTAATTACTTTCTAATACGAGTAGGATGCTTAACATGAGCATTTCTTAAAAATATCTCAAAAATCTATAATTAATTCTTGGGGCCACAGATAAGTTCTGTCTTCTATCTTTGCTTAAGATTCTGGCTGGGGTAGCAAAGCATATGAAGAAGATTATGAGAGATTTCTTATGGACTGGGCCTGGGGAGTGTAAGAAAGATCATTGGATTAGTTCGGAAGTGTGCTGTATGTCTAAAAAGGATAGGGGCTTGGCGCTTGGTAATTTGGTATACAAGGACTTTTCTATAATTTGTGGTTATGGAAGTTTTCTTTAGAATCTTGCTCTCTTTGGCATTAGGTCGTTAAGAGCGAATATGGTGTTCAACCAATGGTTGGGATGCTAATTCTGCAGACCTTGCAAGTTCATCTCTCAGTTATGTACTTCTTTCTATCCTGCTTACTTTTTAAGTTGGGAATGGTTCTTTGTATAGCCTTATAGGTTTCAGGAAGACCATTGGATTGTGCCTCATCTTTTTCAAAGCAATTTTCCCATCTTCACCATTGAAAAATTTTGCACCTTATAGCAATTTCATATTAATTTGTATTTCAAAGGTTCTAGATTTACCTGAAGTTTTCATTTTTCTAGGAATCTCGACAATAAAATTGTTGATGATCTTGCTCTTTGATTGGATATCCTTAGCTCTTTTCATATATCTACTTTGCTGGATAGAATGATTTGGTCTTTGGATTCTTTGGGATCATACACTCTTAAATCCTTGTTCAAAGATGTGATTTCTAACACAAACGAGAATTGGGTCTATGCAACTAACTTTGAGCATTTTTGGGGAATTAGGATGGCTTATTTATTTATTTATTTTGTTTCAATCATTGGCAATAAAGTTTAATGACTTAGGGGCAAGAAGGAGCACAAATTTTTCTGGCAATGTGCTCTTTTTGCAAGATTGTGGTATTTATGGTTGGAGAGAAATGCCAGAATTGTTAATCTTCCTCCACACTTTAAATGGGAAAAACTTCAAATTTTGCCTTCCCTTTAGGGCAACACATGGTCTTTCTGAAGGGGTGTCCCTTTTAGACATATGAAGAGATTGCAAAGCTCTTACAAGCTATTATCTTTTAATTTTCTAGGTTTTTTCCTTTTATTCCTTATCCTCTCTTGTTATACTCACTCTTTTTTCCTCAATAACTTGTTTCTTAAAGATTAGGTATCTGAACCTATTCAGTAGAGGTGGGGTTAGAGACTGGAGATTGAATAAGATGGTGCTCCCATTCCAGTGCCCACTATGGCTAAAACATCTTTGACAGCCTCACTTTCTTCTCCTTGCTCTCTTTCTGTAACCAAAAATGGCCTCTAATTGTGGTTACTATTAATAATCATGGCTACAATGGGGAATTGGCTTACTTCCCATTGAAGTTCATTATCAAATCATCTCTAGAAAAGCATGTTATGGTGATGGTATGTTTTTAATATCTGAGATAAAAATGACTTCCTTCATGTGCCAATTTTTTATTATTGACAATAGGTTCTTTTCCATTAGGTGGGGTCAGCTATATGGATCAAATGATGCCATAAAATTCTATTACAAATCATATCTTTAGATAAACTATTTAAGTCTAAATCTTTTTTAATAATTTTGTATATAGTTATTCATGGTCTCTCTTTATCTCTAATTATTGGACTATTCTTTATCTGATCTACCTTTCTTATTGGGGATTCTATACATCTTCTCACACATGTCCAAAGCATCTAATACGTGATTTTACAATTTTTTTCACAATAAGTGTGACCTCAACTTTCTTTCTAATGTATTTATTTCTAATTCTATCTTATTTGGTATGTATATTCATCTAATACATCATTATCATCTTTGCAATTTAAACTTATTTTCTTGTTAGTTTTTTATTACTCAATACTCAGTCCTATACAACTTTGCCGGTTTTATTGTTATGCAATGAAATTTACTTTTAAGTTTGAGTGGTGCTCTTCTATTTATAATAACACTTGAAATATTCTTTCATTTCATCCACCTCGTTTGAATCTTATGATTTATATCTTCTTTTATTTTCCTGTCCTATTATATGATAGATCCAAGATACTTAAACCAAATGACTTGTAGTATGGTGTGTTATCTGATTTTCACTTTTATACTAGAATTAGTATGCCTCTTTTAGTGCATATGATGTGATCAATATTCTTTTATAATATAGTCATCAATAGATTCTCTCATACCATCTCTAGAAACACTTGAGTTTAATAGAGATATTTTAAGATGTACAAAATACTAAGGTAATTACTAACAATGAAATAACCATTTTTATTAATCTCAATATGTTAGTTACAATAAATACTTTAATACAACATTCCCTTTTGGTTCACATAATGTATTTATTTTGAACTTCATACCTCATAAAACTATTACATTTTGTCATTTACATTACATCCTATGTCCTAACCCTTCACATAGATTCATATAGCAATATCACTTCTTGCGTAGTGGCACTTCTTGCATATTCGTAACACTTATTGCATCTTTTTTCAAGTGTCAACAACAAAGGGTTCTTATTTATTTATTCCTCTTTGCATATGCAAGTTCAGTAAAACAACTTGAAAGAGATGAGTTATGGACATGTTTTGAGCAATACCTATAATTAGTGGAAATATTAGTTCAAATATCACTTTTTGTAGTTAAGAATTTCATGCATATAAATTTTTTTTGGGTGTCATGCATGTGAACATTTTCCCTTCATCTGAAGCAATGTATATGCCAAAAATTCATATAAGATGCAAAAGTTGACCGTATTTTGTACATTTCAAGAAATCTCAAATACTTTGTAAAGTTATTTTGTTCATCCATACTCAATGATTTAAGAAATCGTTATGATTTAGGAGGACAAACAATGACTATTAATGATGTAGCATATCCATCTCTACATTTATTGTATAGGACAACTAGTTGAGTCATTACTTGACCTCAATTAATTTTTCTGGTTGAGGTGGTGAGGAACTAATACAAGTGGGGGAGAGATAAGAACAACTCTTTAAGGAAAGGTCAGGAACACATGCAAAAAGCTTTTGTAACCAATATAAAGATAAAAACAAGCTTCTAGTTCACACTTTAATATACTAGTGATAAACCCCAAAGTGTCTTATTATTTATTGCATTACTTTTCAAATCTGGACATAAGTGGCTCCCAATATTAATGTTGTTCAATCAAAGTACTATTAGTTATAGTTGGTTAAAACATACTTAAGTGCTTTCAATTCCTTTCCACTCTCAAGCAAACTTCATATAAGTAATATTAGCCTAAAAGTTAAAATGCATAAGATATTAGCTTTTACTTTTACATACTATCTACTTACTCAATGTTCAATACCAGCCAATGAATTAGGAATCTTTTATATGCACTTCTTGTTAGTTTGTGACAAACAAAAATTAAATTAAAATATCAAAATGTGTCATTATGAATTAGTGGGGTAATCAGACCCATATAACATTAATGAATGATAAACACATGTAGAGTGTAAACCTCATATTACAACACATTTTATGATGACAAGGAATGAATGTAAACATCATATAACATCAATGAACGATAAGCATGCAAATAAGAAAGCAAGCAATGTCCTCCACCGATAGAGTTGAGTATTTAAGTATCTTTTGTACATGTAGTCAAGTATGCCTTTCTAGATGCTTAATATAGTGCATGGCTAGTAAGTATTATATGTGCTTAACTCTCATAATGCTTGTTTAATAGAATTGGACACTTCTAAAATTTCATGATCTATAGTAGCCCATTTTTTTATGTTTTGATGCTGGAGCTTGGAAATACAATTCGTGACTTTTTGTGCTTATTCCTTATATTGTCTTTATTTTAGTAATAATTGTAATAATAAATAAATAAATATGCTTAAAATGAGGTTTAAGGCCACAACACTTGTAGGTTATGCTCATTTATCGTTGAAAGTAGTTTCCTCAACAATAAAGTCTGACTTAAAATGATCTGCTTGGTTACTTAGTTTCAATTGGTAAATCATCTCGCAAGTCAAGGAATATTGAAGTTTAAATGATAGGAAATTATCAAAATATATGCTTAATGAGAGTGCAGTGCTTTTAGAATTTTTAATATATGAGAAATCTATTATTCAATGTGATCCAAGTCTAAACTCTGTCTTACAATCATATTGGCATTATTTCAACTTTCAACATTTCAATGTGATATTACTTTATAGTAATCAATGACTCATTTACATACCTACTATGTTCTATGCTAAGGCATTTTGGCAATTGATGATAGTTCCTTCTTCACCCATTAGTCTTATTCTGATTTTTAGTCTCATTTATCAATATGTGGTCATTGTACCTTTAAATAATCTGTACATTCACCATCTATAATTCCATTATAAGCTTGAGAATCCTTAAGCATGCAAATAAAAAATATGAAAGCAAGTAATATCCTCCACCGACAAACTTGAAAATCATTATCAGGCTTTTAGCATGCTTATTGGATAGCTTACATCAACTATAGTTGTATCCAAGGTTTTTTTTTCTGGGGCAAATAGTCGTATCCAAGCTTCAAATTAAAAGATAAATAGATTACTGGGACTCAACCCACAAAGTTTGCCAATTTGATAAAGTGGTCAAATTCAACTCAAAAACTACATCAATTCAAAAAAGCAAGCAACGTAGTATAAAGGAAAAGTAGTAGATGACTTACTAGAAAGATTAGCATCGGTGATTGAGCAATTCATGGAAGTAAGAAGATGAAATTGCAAGAAGGGAATGCGACAGTAAGATGGCAGCAAAGTGCAATAGTGAGATGAAATTGAAGGAAGGAAGTGTGATAGTGAGATGAAGTCATTTTGAACAGATGGTTGAGATTTTCTAGCAACAAATAGATGAGATTGCATGGCTTATTTTCAGAATTTTACTACTCAAAACACACCATTTCATCAAACTAGAAATAGTGTGTTTTGATCTTTATTCCTGTATGATGCATCTGAGTCGTTGGATCACATGAGCGGCCACGAATAGACTCCAAGATGATGTTGTTTTGTCTAAGTGCATGGCAAGATGCATAAAGCCGTTGTGTAGAGAATTTGAATGCAAAGTTAAGACAAGAAAATTGAAGAAATTTGCTAAAAGCTATGGTAGTTACGGTAATAGATGGTGCTATAGGAGCTGGAATTAGGGAATTGCTAAAAATGGTGGTTGGAAATGGTGGACAAGGCTCTCAACTTCAAAATCACATGCAAGGACTTTCAAGAGACCCTGTAACAATTGACTCCACTGATCCTATAGATCAAGGCACATGATGAGACTTAGGATTGTCCTCTGGATCAATTGACTCCACTAATCCAAAAATCCCTTGGTGGAAATCTTTGTCTCTTCCTTATTACCATGATAGGCTTCAGGAAAGGGACAAAAAATTTATGAGGGCCATCACTGTTGATATGCTAATTCATTCGACAAGGGATTTAAAAGAGATCTTGTCGACCTTGTCTGCCCTAAAAGAAATTCTATTGACTTTTGAGCTAAGAAATAACGGCACCATCATAAAAAGCCTATGCAGGGCTCCTAAAATCCCACAATATATAGTGGGATTGGATGGGGCTTTGAAGAAAAACAAGATTAAGCTGCTCAAGAGTGGTGTATCAGTTTTTGCATTGACTAGTTTGCCAGGATTAGGCAAGACAAGCATGGCTAAAAAGCTCTGCTATGATCTCAATGTTAAAGGTAACCAACCCCTAAAATCTCTACTCCAACTTCTCTTTTTATTCACAACTTTATTCCTTTCATTACTAGGCTAATTCACCATGTTTTTCTAATGTAAATTAAATTAACTAATTTTTTTAAATTTATTTTCATGCCACCACATCGTCCAAACTTTACAAATCTGAGCCCATTGCTTTGCAGAACAAAAGGAAAACACTCAGCATTATGTTTTAGTGAAAATTCTATTAAAACAATTTACCATGGTTTATAAGCCTATCAAATTTATTGTTTTCTTGACAAGTAAACTGAGATACTAATTACTAAGTACCAACTACTCTATTATTCGAGTTTGTGTAGGGTTAATTAGGGAAAATCAAACTTTTTAGTTTCAAGATTTCCACTCACCTGAGCAGCTTGAAGTAGAGCTCATGCAAGCTGATACATTTAAAGAATTTCCCTCTATATCATTGTTTGATAATTTGTTAATATATGAACAGTGGCTTCATTTGTTCTTTGACCTCTTACACTGAAAGAATGTTATTGGCACCTCAGCCTTTAGAGATTAGAAAGCAAGATTTTAACCAGTTACTCTTATGTAAATGCAAATTAGTGAAATAACTACCTTATATATAAGCATTCTCTTATGTTGAAAAAACATCACATGTTTATTGTTTTACATGTCTCTTTGATTTGAATAGATGAGGTTTAGGGAAAGCATTTTCTTTGTGACCTTTTTAAGGATGCCCAACTTGAAGAGCATTGTGCAGACACTATTTAGGCATTGAAGGCTTCTGGCGCCTAAATTTCCAAGTGATGAAGATGAAATTAATTGATTAGGTGTTTTCCTAAGGCAATTTGAGGGAAGTGCAATATTATTGCTCTTGGATTATGTTTAGCAGTGCTTAGAAACTCTTGTTAAGAAATTTAAATTTCTGATTTCTGATTATAAAGTTTTGGTGACTTTAAGGTTTGCATTTCCTAGATTTTTCACTTCATGCCACTTGGAGCCACTAGGTCATAGTGATTTGATAAAGCTTTTCTGTCACTTTCTCTACTAGATGATAGCAGCTCATACACACCTAATGAAAAACGTGTCCATGAGGTGCTTTCTCTTACCTTGTAGTATATGGGAATTATTTATACTTATTTGAGTTCTATTTCTCTAAAATCCATCACAATCATAATCTTTAGACATGACCAGTAAAAACTTTTGTTATTTTACTACCTATTTTCATCTTTGTTCTTTTACATTGGCATATTAATAAATTATCAATGAATTAATGTAGAATACTTGATATAACCATGTTTCAACCCTTAAAAACTATAACCAAAATACTTGCAGCCTGGCTACCTATTACTGAATTTTTATACTTACACTAAAACTCCGGTAGTGAGAGGTTGCAAGGGTTCGCCATTGGCCATTGAAGTTATTGGAAAATTGCTTTGTAAGCAATCCTTTGAGGTGCAGCAAAAGATGAAGGAACTATTGCTAGGCAAGTCAATTTTGTATGTTAATACTGAGTTGCTCCATCGCCTTTAAACTAGCTTAGAAGTATTGGAACATAAGTTCCCCATCAAGAAGGAGTGCTTTATGGACCTAGGCTTATTTCGTAAAAACCAAATGATCCCTATTGATGCCCTCATTAACATGTAGGCAAAATAGTATAAAATACATGGGGATGGCATGGGAGCAATGGCCATCATCCATGAATCGACTGCCAGTAGTTTGGCTAAGACTGTAGGTAGAAGGTAAATAGCTTCTTATTACTTCCTGTTGACTGTTCAATGCTTGATCATAATAATAGATAGTTAACATATTTTATAACATGATTTTAGTCTTTTAGGTTAAAACAAAGGAGTTGGAAACATAATCACGAGAGCAAGTTAATTGTTCATCATATTAGGCTTTAGTTTCTTCCAAGGTAATTAATCTCTGCTTGATGATCATAAAAATTGCAAAGGACATAAACAAGTACTACAATAATCACTTTCTCATGCTACATGATCTTCTCAAAGAACTAGCCATTCATCAAAGTAGCTAGGAACCATTTGAAGAAAGGAGAAGATTGATTATTGACTCAAGTGAAAATAATCATCTCGAATGTTGGTCGCAGAAGAAGCAACAAGGGATCATTGCCTGCATGTTGTCATTATTTCCTAGAGGGTGGATAGAAGAGAAGTAACAAGTTATTGCTTGCGTGTTGTCTATATATGTAGGTCTGCTTTGTGAGAATAAAGATGCAATTTACAACTTACAAAATTAAATTGTAATAAAAAATTCATATAATAGTATAAGCAAGAATTCAGGATCAAATACATCTAACCATACTCTTTAAATTTCGATGAAGAACACAAGACTTCAATTTCTAAATTTAGCGGCAATTTGCAGCCAAAAGAATTAGAGAATGTGGAGGAAAAGTAAAGAAAAAAATTAAGAGGAAGAGAGAATTTTCTAATAAAGTTGGAAGTTTTTGAAATGGTCAGGAATCAGACTCTATTTATCAAGATCTCTTCTAAAATGCTAACATAAAAAAATGGTTATTCTCCCATTAAAAGAGGTCAGTTAACAACGTGTAAATATCTACTAACCCACTAACTAATTATCTGGCAATTTAAAATTCAAAAATCAACGACCATTAATTAGAATAATTTAACTTAAATTTAAGATATTATTTTATTTTAATTTAATTTAATTCAAAATATCCAAACAACTAATGTGGAATATCTTAAATATATATATAACTAAAATAATATCATTATTTTATAAATTAAATTAAAAATATTCCAACATTCTCTCACTTGATTCAATTATGATTTGTTAGATAGCATATTTATAAGTAAAAAAGCACATACTACAAAAATTATGGTAGTAAGTCATTTAATCAAGTGAGTATTATATTATATTCCATATATCACGTTACAATATCTCTTCAACTTTATGAGATATATATATATATATATATATATAACTTTTATGAATAAACTTTAAATGTTTATTCGAATTCTATCTTACATGCTTGTCAATCTCCACCAAAATGTATACTAATATATATAGAGATAATAAACCAAAAATAGAAATTTAATTTCATTACACGCCTCAATTACACCAAATTTGGCTTAAGACCCATTTAAGGCACATAATCCTTAAACTCCTTCGAATGCATCCCTTTAATTAAAGGATCAACTAGTATTTCTTTCATCCAAGTGTCATCTATAATAACTTGATTATCCTTGACTCATTCTCTTAAAATCAAATACTTAACGTCGATGTGTTTTCTTCAACTTCTACTCTTATTACTCTTATTATTCTTAATAAGAAAAACTGCAACTATGTTATTACAATACACTTTAGTGGGCCTAAAGATTGAGTTCACAATCTTAAGCCCAGTAATAAAATTTTTCAACCAAATAGCCTGTGAACTTACCTTATAACTTGAAATAAACTCAACCTCCATACTAGAAGTAACAATTAAAGACTGCTTAGCACTTCCCCAAGAGATATCACTTTCAACTAATAAAAGTATGTAACTAAATGTTGACTTTTTAGTGCCAACACATCTTGCCATGTCTAAGTCTGAATATCCAACAACTTCCAAGTTGTTTGTCCTTTTATAAGTAAGCATATAATCTTTGGTATCCTTAAAATGCCTCATAACCTTTTTCATAGCTCTCTAATGTTCCATTCTAGGAGTACTTTGATATCTTCCTAACATACTTATAGCAAAAGCTATGTAAGGCCTTGTGTAAGCCTATGCATACATTTGGCTTCCTACTACTGAAGCATAGGGAATATTCTCCATCTATTTTCTCTTTAACTCATTATCAAGACATTGATATAAACCAAATTGGTCCCTTTTCACTATAGGTGCCACACTAGATGAACAATCTTTTATTGTAAATTATTCAAGGATTTTATTAATATAAGTTTCCTGTAATAGTCCCACGATACCTTGAAACCTATTTTTATAGATCCTTATGCCAATAACATAGGATACATTACCCATATTTTTCATTTCAAAATTTTTAAACAAGAATTATTTCACTTCATGTAGCAACCCTAAATCATTTGAGACAAGCAAAATGTCATCTATATATAAGATTAAAAATATGATCTTAATCTCACTAACCTTATATTACACACATTAATCTATGATATTTTCAACGAAGCCAAAAGATGTGATTATATCATGGAATTTCAAGTACCATTATCGTGAGACCTACTTAAGCCAATAAATTGACTTTTTTAGTTGTAGACTCAATTTTCAACACCCTTTAAGATAAAAAGCCCTTAGACTATTTCATATATACTTCCTCATCAAGATCACTATTAAGGAAGATTGTTTTAACATCTATTTGATATAATACTAAATCAACATGGGCTATTAATGTCATGATGATACAAAAGGAATTTTTCTTAGAAATAGGAGAAAAGGCCTCCTTATAATCAATTCCTTCCTTTTAAGTAAAACCTTTTGCAACCAACCTTGACTTGTAGCGCTCTTTGTTGTGTAATGAATCCTTTTTAGTCTTAAAAATCGATTTACAACTAATGGACTTAGCCTCACTAGGCAACTTCACAAGTTCTCATACATTATTGTTTATTATAGATTCCATTTTATTAACTATGGTATCATACCACAATTTAGAATTATCATCATTCATAGTCTGTGTAAACGTAATAAGGTCATCTTCAACACTCTGGAAGATGCACTATGTATAGCCAACTTCCTTTCCTTAGTTGATCTTTTTAATTGAACCTCTTATGAAATTTAAGGTTACACTATATAAGTATCATCCACTGTTAGTTGAGGTACCACTTCTACATTATGAGACTCCTTAATTTGAATTGTAGGATTTTTTGAATGAGGATGTTCTTAGTCTCTCCTATGATCAATAAGGACAATTGGAACTTAATTATAATCTTCATTCACCCTAATAGAATAGGTGTCTTAAAGAACAAAAGTCCCACCATAATTATTTAAGGTTGTTGCTTGAATGTAATAATCCTCAATGACTATGTTATAAGGTTGACCACTCTCACTAATTATGTCATTTTTCAGAAATTTAGCATTCTTGGATTCTATAAATCTTATAGTATGTGAAGGACAATAGAACCTTTGGACCTTTTTATATAGCCAATAAAATATGTAGTAATAGTCCCAAGATCTAATCTCCTTTCATTTAGACAGGATAACCCTATACACATATATGATTTAACCTAGGCTTTCAACCTTTCCATATTTCGAAAGGTGTTTTAAAGACTACTTTTGTTAAAACCCTATTTAGAATATATATATATATATATATATATATATATAGCTATCTTAAGTGTATCTCACCACAAAGAAGTAGAAAGTTTGGAGTTGCCAACATACTCTTCATCATGTCTATCATGTTCTATTCCTTCTTTCAACCACGCCATTCATATTAGGTGAACCAAGTATAGTATACTGTGGAACAATATTATGCTATTGGAGAAATTAAGCAAATGCAACTGGTGCCTGTTCGTCACCAGTGTATCTTTCAAAATATTCACCTTTTCTATCATATCTTACTATTTTGATTTGTTTCCCCATTTGTTTTTCTACTTTTTCCTTACATTCCTTAAAGTTATCTAGTACCTCACTTTTATTATAAAGCATGTAGATGTAACTGAGAAAAATCATCAATAAAGGAGATGAAATATTTTTTACTATTAGAACATAAATCATGACAATATATATCAATAGAAATAATCTCTAATAAATCAAAGCTTCTCTTACATCCCTTATATGACTTATTGGTCTACTTTCCCTTTATGCAATTCGCACATGAATCAAGATTAGTAAAGTCTAAAGATTGAAGAATCTCATCCTTTACTAATCTTTTGATTCTATCCATGGAGATATGACCTAATCTCCAATGCCACAAGCTAGCTAAGTTCTCATTCATGACACTTTGTTTGATAACAGAACTATTATGCAAGGTAACAAAAGAGTTAAGAGCATTATCTATAGTATAAAGTTTAAACAAACCATCAGATAAAGAAATTATTTTAATAGGAATACAATCTTTCAATAAATTAAATTTAGGTCTATAAATATTTATTGAAAAACCCAATAATAGTAACTTTGAAATCGAAATCAAATCCTAGGAAAACTAGAAATATAAAATATTTGTTTAAGATTCAATACAAAATCAAAAGATAAGATAATCCTATAAGTCCCTATAGCCTCCACTACTAAGCTAATTCCATTGCTTGGAAATACTTTAAGTTAATTAGGATGTAGATTCCTTATGCTGAGAAAGTCCTACATAGTATTTGAAATATGAACAATAGATCTAGTATCAATCCACTATGTGTCATCACATGTATTAATCAAATAAAAGTCAAAACATATTGAAGATAGAGATATACCTTTCATAACCAGTCAAACCTTTCTTTTAGGACATTTATTATTCATGTGCCCTTTCTTTTTACAAAAAAAACACCTAGCTACCTCATTATTTGATACATAAATAGGTGCAATGGTTTTCTTCTTGCCTTTTCTCTTAATGCCCTTTCTTTTCTTGGAACTGCTTGCCAGAATAAGCCTCAAGCATCCTACTAGAACCCTCAATTGCCACCCTACTTTCCTTTTATATAGACATGGCCAGTATTTCATCCACTATCCATTTTTCTTTATATGTATTGTAGGAAATCTTAAATGTAGCATATTGTTGAGGTAGTGAGTTGAGGATTAGCTATACCAAGAATGGTTCATTAGGCTCAATATCTAAGGCCTTCAACTATGATGCAATGTCTCTCATTCTCATTATATATTGCCACACCCCTCTAGTACCAATCAATTTCATGGTACACAACTCAACCATTAAAGTACCCCTAAGTGATTTATCTAAAATGAAAAATTGATTGTCTATTGCCTTCAAATAGTTTAATATTCTTACAATTAGGAATAGACCCACGAATGTTAGTATCTATTCTTCATTTAACCAACATCTTGCAAAGCTGATTGGATTTCTCCCAGGCTTTATATAAGTCTTTTTCATCATCAGTACTAACATCAGTAGATATTAGTGGCTCATCCATGCAAAGAGCCAAGTTTAAATCAAAGCAACCTAACTGAAGGTGGACATCTTATTTCTAGATTTTGTAATTTATGCCATTCAGAATGATTTTACCTTGGCTGTTATCAGCCATCAGAAGAGACATTTGTATAAATGAAGTTGCAAGATAAATTTCAATATTAATAATTACTAAAGAATTACAAGGAAAATTAACCATCACATTCCAAAATTGTACACTTACCAATGCAAGACATACTAAAAGCATAAATATTATATTACTAAAATTTACTTGTAGGAAAAAAAATTAACATAGCATATATTTTTGTATCATTTATAATAAAACTAAAATGCATTCATGCCCCTTAATACCTATGGGCTACTTAGGAAACACAAGGTGACTTTTATTTCATCCTAATTAGGCATTAATCATAACTATCTACTTGTGGACAAATATTTATTATGACTACATACTTAATTATAATTGATATTTTTAATTCCATATGTGATTTCCATGAAAAATGATATCTAGGATGCATGTACTCATTATTAAAGGATACTACGACTACTCTTTATACATACATATATATATATATATATATATATATTAATCACAAAATATCTAAGTCTATTATGTGATTTAAAAATCTCTATATAAATGCATTAGGTAATTTTATCTTAATGAGAATTTATTTTAATTAATTAATCAACTAAATCTTATGTGATTAATAATTTAAAAAATCCTCCCTTAATTATTTTTCCATATACATGTTATAGAATTTGTCTAAAATAACTCCATATTATTTAGACAAAATTAAATGGCATAACAAATAATTTTATAAAGTCATAAATGTGCCAAATTGCCTAAATAAATTTTTTATAAATTTAAAAAAAATTAAATAACATTGGATTATAATTTTACAATATTCCATGTGTTAAAATTGCCTAAAATATTTATTGCAAAATATAAACAAATTAAATAAAACTAATAATAATTTTACAAAATTTCTATATGTATTAAAATTATCTAAAATATTTATTGCATAATTTAGACAAATTAAATCACATTCAATAATAATTTTGTAAAATTTCTAAATGTGTCAACATTTGTTTAAATTCTTTTTATTTTCAGATAAATTAATTGACACATAATAAATTTATTTCATAATTTAATTTTGGTCCAAAAAATGTGGGCTTAAAACAGAATTAAAAATAACCCTATAAATCCAAAATTAAATTTTGTAAATAACCCAAAAAGTAGGCCCAATGTTGATTTTAAAGAAAACAGCCCAAACTTTTTTTTATCTAAATAGGCTATTTTATTCTACTAATAACCAGTCCAAAGAGCCACGGGCCAACATTGTGCTCCTCTTTTTTTATTTAATTTTATTTGATCCAGCAGTTAAAAAATGGAAGCCCAAATTTATTGGACCAAAAACAAATCAAAAGAAATAAGAGCCCAAAACTGTTATGGCCCATGTTTGTTTCTTTGTTTTTTTCGTGGGTATATATGATACCCTAGAAATAAAACATATAATAAACAAAAATTAAACGGCCTAAGAGCAAAAACTCTAATTGCAATCTCATGCATTGAGTATATTGAACAATCAGGACTCCATCTCCACGCATGGCAAAAAGTGATGGTACAATACCCATAACAAGAGCTTCTGGCATTTATATTTTGTGGGTGCAGTTACATAAAGTAGCATTATATAGCATTGGAATCATTCCCCCATATATATATATATATATATGTTCATAATTAATCAAACATAAGAAGCCCAAAATTAATAACTCCCAAACCAAACAGGAAGCGGACAAAAATCGGGTATCATAATATTTTCGGCTTCATTCAATATATATATGAATTATAATATATATATATATATATGAATTATAAATTTTTCATAACTCCATAACTATCAGAGTGATGTTCTGATACCACATGTGAGAATAAAGATGCAATTTGCAACTTACAAAATTAAATTGTAATAAAAAATTCATATAACAGTAGAGGCAAGGATTCAGGATCAGATACCTTTAGCCATGCTATTTAAATTTTGATGAAGAGCCCAATACTTCAATTTCTAAATTTAGCAGTAGTCTACAACTAGAAGAATTAAAGAACGTTGAAGAAAAGTAGAAAAAGAAGTGAGAGGAAGAGAGAATTTTCTAATAAAGTTGTAAGTCTTTATAATGGTTAAAAGTGAGACTCTACTTATCAGGAATCTTCCTAAAATGTTAACATAAAAAACCGACTACTCTCCAATCAAAAAAGATCAATTAACAAAGTGCAAATATCCATAAACCCATTAACTAATTATTTGGTAATTTAAAATTTAAAAATCAAGGATTACTAATTAGAATAATTTAATTTAAATTTGAGATATTAATTTAATTTAATTTAAAATATTCCAATAACAGATATGGAATATCTTAAATAAATATATATATTTAATTAAAATAATATCATTATTTTATAAATTAAATTAAAATATTTTAACATGTCTCTCTCTCTCTCCCCATCTATGTGTGTGTAAATGATACAAGCATGCATAAACACAAAATGAAAAATTCTAATGAAATAGCCTTTGGTGCCCTGCCATTCATCCTCTTAAATACCTAATACTGTATGGGATGCTTTTGCAAATGAAACATATACTACAAATTGGTGCAACATGCAACCTGATCAAGCAGAGGTTTTGGTTTTAAATCTTCGAAGAAGCAATTATACCATACCAGAGTTCATGGTGAAAATGAGAAAACTTAAGGTCCTGATGGTCGGTTTACATATTTTTGAATTGAACAAATTTGAGTGGCTTGGTTCTTTATCTGACCTAAAAACAATTAGACTGGACAAGTTTTCAGTACCTTGCTTATGCAAATTGATGAATCTGCAAAAATTATCCCTTCATATGTGTATTACAAGGTAGACATACTTTTGTGTTGGAGATTGTACCCTAAGCTAATCATTGTATTGTGAACATTATTTTTATTACGAAATAAGAGTTTTCTTTTTATTACATTATTATATTATTTGCATGTTTATATATAATAATATCCATAGATAAATTATTTTTTGAATTATCCAAAATATCCCTAATCAATTATCCTTGTGGGAACAACAATGAATTAATATTAGTATGATTTTGATTGATTAAGTGTTAATCATATATGATGATATGAATCAAAATCATAGGCGTGTGTTAGAGAACAGGACGCTGGATAGACCCATCATGAAATAAGCTACATAGATTAGGTCATAAGTTTATCTCATATATAATCGTGTCATTGATCCCTTGGACCTGATATCACCATAGATTCCTACATGAAGGATACTGTACTTTGGCATAGTCTAATGTCACCTTTGATCAGGTGATTATAAAGACTATGATCAGGTATAATGGAATCCATGCAGAGAAAGATGAGTGATTAAGATAGAATTTGTCCCTCTAATTAATAGAGAGATATCTCTGGGCCCCTCGATAAGTGTGATTGAAAAATGTATGGCCATGCTCAGATGGAAAGAGTTTCATCTTATATCAGTCTGCTCGAAGATCAAGAAAGTTATGATCGAACAAGTTGAGGATGACATTTCCATGCCTCATACTCAATCTAGATATCGTGTGACAAAAGGGATATGATAGGGTTATAAGATAGGTTGCATCGGATCACCGATTCTGTATGATTTGGGTAGTCATAATGTCTTGCTAGAGGCCGCTTATGATTTGTGGGTTAAACAGTGCAGTTGGCCCACTACCAACATCATATGGGCTTGCAAGGTTGCACACAAGAACGGACTAACTCGGGCTAAAATGTCCATATTCAAAAAATCAGAAATGTGTCTAGATTCAATGAATATCTAGGATGGAGGAATTATTTATATATATATATATATATATAAATAATTAAATTCAAAATATTATATATATGTATATTATATTTGATATTATATATATATATATATATATGTATATATGTATATATAAATTAATTTAAATTTAATTTTATTGGATAGATTTAAATTTAAACTAATCAGATAATTTAAATTTAATTCTATCAGATAGATTTAAATTTAAACTAATTAGATAATTTAAATTTGATTCTATCAGATAGATTTAAATTTAAACTAATCAGATAATTTAAATTAAACTCTAGATATTGTTAGTTTAAATTTAAACTACAAGATAGATTTGAATTTAAACTAATAGATATATTTAAATAATTTTGATTAATTAAATATATCTGAAACTCTAGTCTATAAATAGGGGTTTTCATATTAGAAATATATAGCTAGAGCTGCCTCCAAAATCCTTAGAGAGAGGGACACCATGCGGACGTCGTACTGAATTGTACGGACGTCGTATGGACTGTACGGAAATTGTACGGACATGCTACTAGCACACCGTTTGAGTTGCTAAACCCCGTTCGTGTGGATACCAGTAGAGGGAGCTGATCTGCGGTCAGTTCTTGTGATCCAAACAAAAGTAAACAACAAACTCAATCGATAGAAAAAGGTAATTCTATGAACCTATTCGGTTTAAGCGATTTTGACGGATCCTTAGTGGGAATTGGGATCAAAATTTTAAACGTTTCCACTGTGTGCCTCCCATAATTCCCAACATTTTGAAAGTTATTTCGTCAACATTTTAGATGTGTTGCCAAATCTTAAGGAATTGAGCATTCATTATTGTGAAGATCTGGTGGAATTGTCTATTGGGATTCGCAAAATTACCCTATTGAAGAAGCTTATTATCATTTATCACTAATTGTCGCAAGCTTTCTACACTGCCTCCAGAAATGGGAAACCTAGAGAATTTGGAAGTGCTAAGGCTTAGTTTCTGCTCTAATTTGGTAGAGATACCAGACTACCAAAAAGACTTCATAAGCTAAGCCATCTTGACATCTCAGACTACAGAAGCCTTAGCAAACTACCAGAGGACTTTGGGGACTTGTGTAATTTATAAAAGCCCTACATAAGGGGTTACTCAAGATGTGAATTGCCAGTCTCAGTCATGAATCTTAGGCGTCTAAAGATTGTAATATGTGATGAAGAGACAGCTGCATCCTAGGAACCTTTCCAACCTATGCATCCCAATCCAAGTATAGAGCTACTAAAAGCAAATATTAACTTAGATTGGCTTCATGGAGTTGGATCCTGAGGCTTACTTAAAGAAGCTACTATTCTTTGATAATATTATAGTACACCAAACAAAGACATTACCTTTGTGGCTTGAAAAGGGAGCAAACTTCATTGTTTCTGCTAAGGTCATTCCTGCAATAAGTTTGTGTAGTGTGATTCAAGTATCGAAAAGAAATTCTATCTTGAAAGTGGGAGGAAAATTCATGTGTTATGAGGATTACATTATAATGGTTCTAAATTTATCACTTCATTTTTATCTTTTAGTAATACACTACCCTCTGAATTTCAACGCATTTAAGTTTGAGATTTTTATGTAAAAATATTCAATATTTAACCGATGGATGTATTTACATAATGCCAATTCTTAATGATTAGTTGATAGAATATTTTCTAAATGTGACAATTCTAATTGTTAACTCCTAGAAGAGTTGGATTGACACTATCATAAAATTGTTAGTTTGTGATAAAACCCAAACAAGATCGTAGTACCTAATAAATATTATGAAATAACTCAAGAGACAGAGAAAGGAAAATTTAGAAAAGATAGAGAATAAGAAAAATGTTACTCAAATCCTATTCATATCTCTCAACAAATGAAGTATTTATTTATAAGCACAAGTTTATAACTACAAATAATTTCAACGTCACATCTTAAATATAAAATAATATACTATAAGGGAGAACATAAAAGTGGGAGTTGAATATCTAAAGGTTTTAGAGTTACAATTTTTGATAGAATATGAAGAGATAGATGTTCACATAATTGATAGATTCATAGCATACTATCAATGAATTCGAGAGTTAAAAAACTAAAAGGACATCCATAATAATGGATGAATTCATAACACTCTCCCTTGGATATCCATTGTGTAAGAAATATGCCTCATTGAAATTTTACTAGAGAAAAAATCAATGGGGGAAAAAAACCCTAGTAGAGGAAAAAGAATACATTATTTCTTGTACACTTCCCCTATTCATAATATCACTGTAGATCTTTGACCCGATGCATCCTAATTTTATGTACTAATCTTTTAAATGTTGATATAGGTAATGTCTTAATGAATAAGTTAGCAAGATTATCACTTGAATAAATTTATTGAATATCAATATCACCATTCTTTTGATGATCATGAGTGAAAAAAAAAATTAGTGAAATGTGTTTTGTTCTATCTTCTTTAATATATTCTTCTTTTAATTGAGCTATACATGTTGCATTGTCTTCATACAGTACAGTTGGAGTTTTCTTGCAAGAAGATAACCCACATGTTTCTCGAATATATTGAGTCATAGATCTCAACTAAATACATTTTCGACTTGTTTTATAAACTATTATAATTTTTGCATGATTTAAGGAAGTAACTACAAGTGTTTGTTTAGTGTATTACCATAATATATGTGTATTTTCACTTGTAAATATATAGCATATTTGAGATCTAACTTTATATGGGTTAGATAAGTATCCAACATCTGTATATCCCAAGAGTTCTGATTTAGATCCATTTACATATAACAAACCCATATCAATAGTGCCTCAAAAATATCAAAAAATATGGTTAACTCCAATCCAATGTCTTCCTATTGGAGTTGAAATAAACTTGGCTAATAAGCTTATAACAAAAACTATATTAGGTCTTGTATTATTAACAGGATACATTAATACACCAATTGTACTAAGATATGGTAATTTAGGACCAAAAAGTTTTTCATTATCATCTTGAAGTTAAAAAATATTCTTTTTTCACATTAAGTGACCAAACAACCATTAGGGTGCTCAATAGATATATTTTATCCATGTAAAATCTTTTAAAAACTTTTTGTGTGTAAGTTGATTGATGTATAAAAATTCCATGTTTCAAATGCTCGATATGCAAGTCAAGACAAAACTTTGTCTTTCCAAGATTCTTCATTTCAAATTCCTTTTTCAAACAATTTATTACCTTTAGATTCTCTTCAGGAGTTCCAATAATATTTCAAATCATCAATATATACAACTATGATTGCAAATCCTGAATTTGCTCATTTTATGAAGATACATAGATATATATGGTCATTCTTATATTCTTCCTTTAACAAAGATTTACTAAGACAATTATACCACATTCATCCAGACTATTTTAGTCCATACAAAGATCTATGCAATTTAATTGAATAAAGTTCTTGAAACTTTGAATTATATGCTTTAGGCATCTTAAATCTTTTTAGGATTTTGATATAAATATTATAATCAAGTAAGCCATATAAATATGCTATAACAATAGCCATAAGATGCATATTAAGTTTTTCATGCACTACCAGACTAATAAGATAACGAGATGTAATGGCATCCACCACAAAACAGTAAGTGAATTCATAATCAATTCTACGTCCTTGTGAAAATCCTTATGTGACAAGTCATGCTTTATATGTCACAACTTCATTTTTCTCATTTTGTTTATACACAAATACCTATTTGTACCTAACAGGTATTATACCTCTAGGTGTTCAAACTATAGGTCCAAAAATTTTATATTTTTCAAGTGGGTTCAATTTGACTTGAATTGTGTCTTTCCATTTTAGCTAATCACACCTCCAACAACACTCAGCAATGGATGTAGATTCATGATCATCATTATCATTTATAACATTAAATGCTATAGAGTATGCAAAAGTGTTGTTGACAATTATTTTCTTATGGTTGAATCTTTTTTCCGTAGAAACATAACTTATTGAAATCTCTTCATTTTTATTAGTTTTAGGTATCTAAACTTCCTTTGAAGTTATGTTACTTGTCATGTCTCTAGACTCTTCAGGAGTATCTATTTCTTTAATGGACTCATTATGAATAATTGGTCCTTTCTTTTTGTAAGGATTTTTATCTTTTAAACTAATAGGTCTACCACCTTTATGGTTTGCTTTAGATCCATTAGCTATTTCACTTACAGACTGTCTTTCAGGGACTTCAATTCTTACAAGAGTGTTTACAGCTGGTATATGTGATTTTGTCACTCTCTTTAGGTCAGTAAATGTATTTGGCAATTGATTTGCTATACTTTGTAAGTGAATTATCTTTTGAACTTCAAATAATTCACATGATTTTGTGCAATGATCAAAATATGTCAAAATATTTCACATAATTTCTTTGACCTAGTGCCTATCTTTTTCTTCCCCTAATATTGAAAAAACTAACTCACCAAAATGACCATCAACAAAATATGCTATAAATACATCTCTTATTATTGGCTTGAGATATCTTATAATAGAAGAGGAATTATATCCAACATATATTTTCAACCTCCTTTGAGGCCCCATTTTAGTAAGTTGTGGTGGAATTATTGGAACATATACTATACATCCAAAAATTCTAAGATGAGAAATATTTAGCTCCTGACTATAAGTCAGTTGTAAATGGAAGTATTTATGATAATTTGTTTATCTTATGCATATAAGTGTTATTGCATGCAAAATTACATGTCCCTAAGCAGAAATAGAAAAATTTGTGTATGAACAACTTACTTATAAGATATTAATTAAAGTCATTTAATAAATTTGTTTATCTTAGTAAAGGCCTAGCAATTAATTAAAGTCATTTAATAAACAATTCAGCTAAACCATTTTATGTATGAACATGAGCTATAGGATATTCAACATTTATTCCAATTGACATGCAATAGTCATTAAAAACCTTTAAAGAAAATTCTCTAGCATTATTAAGTCGAATAGACTTAATAGTATAATTTAAAAATTGTGCCTTAATCAAATAATTTGAGAAAGCAACTTTGGAAATGCAAGGTTGCAAGTAGATAATAAACATACATGAGATCATATACTAGATATATCTATTAATACCATAAAATATCTAAATAGTTTAGATAATAGGTAAATAGGCCCATAAATGTCACCATGTATACATTATAGAAAAACTATAGATTTATTTTAAACTTTAGTTAGTGATAGCTTAATAATTAATTTACCTTGACAACAAGCAGCGTATGAAAATTCCTTAAATTAAAAAATTTTCATGTTTTTCAATGGATGCCCATGTGAATTCTCAACAATTTTTCGTATCATTATTGTTCCAATATGCCCCAACCATTCATGCCAAATGGTAAACATTTTTGAATCTATAAACTTCTGGTTTATAATTGCATGTATCTTAATTGTACTAATTCTTATATAATACAAACCAAAAGATAAAGTTAGTAATTTTTTTAGTATATTTTTCTTACAAGAAACAATGCTCGTAATAGGCATTCATTATTTCATTCACACACAATCTCTATATGGTATCCATTACCGCAAATATCTTTAAAACTCAATAAATTCTTTTAGATTTAGAAGAAAATATAGCATTATTTATAATAAATTTTATTCTTTCTGGTAATATGATAATAGTTATTCTAGATCTTTCAATTAATCTTGTACTACCAGAAATTTTAGTAACATAAGTTTCACCCATATTTATTTTAAAAAAAAATTTTCTATCTTTTAAGATCATATGGGTGCTCACACTATCTGTAAGACATATATCTTTATTCATATTTTTAAAAATTAAACAAAACAAAAGTATAAGAAGCATTATAAAAATTCATACTTAAAATTTTATATAAACTTATAATTATAAAAATAATTTCAAACACATTAACTTATTTTAAGCATTGCTATTTTTTTGTATAAAGAAGTTTGACACATCTAAGTGTGTAGTATTTATAGGATCATTAGCAAAATCATCATATAAATCAATAAAATTGGTCTCAGCATCTTTCGCCTTTTCCTCATTAATGCTTGATTGAGATCAATAAGGTATTTAATTGTATGACAGGTACTTGACCAATGTCCATTCATACCATAATGATAGTATGAATTTTCTGAATTCTTTACATGCTTCTTTTGTCTATTTGTACTTTCTTGTTTTTCATCTTTCTTATTTCACTTTTAGTGGTAAGTAACATTCTTATGATATGGAGTATTATGTCTTCCTTGGCCACGTCTATGACCTCAACCATGACCACGTCCTCATCCATTATTTTATGGAGTAAAACCAGTTGGATAGGCTTAATGATATTTTATTAATAGCTCGTTATTTTGTTTAGCTACAAGGAGGTATGAAATTAATTATGAGTATTTTTTTAAATCTTTTTTCTTTATATTGTTACTGCAGGAACAAATTAGAAGCATGAAAAGTAGAGAAAATTATAATTATAAAAACAATTTCAAACACGTTAACTTATTTTAAGCATCACTATTTTTTTGTACATAGAAGTTTGACACATCTAAATGTGTAGTATTTATGAAATCATTGGCAAAATCATCATATAAATTAGTAAAATTGGTTTTAGCATCTTTCTCCTTTTCCTTCGTTAATGCTTGATAGAGATCAATAAGGTGTTTAGTTGTATGACAGATATGTGACCAATGTCCATTCATACTATAATGATAGTATGAATTTTTTGAATTCTTCACATGCTTCTTTTGTCTACTTGTACTTTCCTGTTTTTCATCTTTCTTATTCCACTTTTAGTGGTAAGTAACATTCTTATGATAAGGAGTATTATTTCTTCCTTGGCCATGTCTATGACATCGACCATGACCACGTCCTCATCCATCATTTTATGGAGTAGAACCAGTTGGATAGGCTTAATGATTTTTTATTAATAGCTCGTTATTTTGTTTAGCCACAAGGAGGTATGAAATTAATTGAGTATTTTTTTTAAACCCTTTTTCTTTATATTGCTACTGCAGGAATAAATTAGAAGCATAAAAAGTAGAGAAAATTTTTTCTAACATATCTTTTTCAATAATTACTTCTCCATACAATTTTAATTAAGAGCTAATACAAAACATTGTGAAATTATACTCATTGATTAATTTAAAATCTTGTAATGGTAAATGCATCCAGTCATTACAAGCCTTTAAAAGAATAATAATTTTCTAATGGTCATACCTTTCTTTCAAATTATTCCAAAGCATAAGTAGATTTTTTACTATAAGATTTTAGATTTTAACCCCTTGTGAAGGTGATGACAAAGAAAAACCATCACCTTAACGAGATTTTGCATTGACTCATTGTTTCCTTCTTTGATGGTATTTCCAAGACTCATTTCATCAAAGTGAATTTCGACATTTAAAATCTAAGACAAATAATTCTTGTTCGATAAATCAAGGGGCTACAAATTCAAGCTTTGTAAGATTTAACATGATAATTCAAATAGAATAAAACTATTAGAAAAATTAATAAATAAGATGAAAATATTATACCTTTCTTGCTCAAATGATCAAAAGCAAAGTCTTGTTGATAATTTATTATGAAATAACTTAAAAGATAGAAAAAGTAGAATTTAGATAAGAAAATAAGAGAAATGCTACTTAAATTCTATTCATGCCTCATGATACAAATGAGGTACTTATTTATAAGCACAAGTTTATAACTACAAATAATTCAAAGGTCACATCATAAATATGAAATAATATACCATAAAGGAGAATATAAAAAGTAGGAGTTAAATATCTAAATATTTTAGAGTTATAATTTTTGAAGGAATATAAGGAGATGAATATCCACATAATAGATAGATACATAATAGTAAATTTTATTTAAGCAAATATTTAATTTTTTTAATTTAAAAAATATAAGAGGTATATTCTCAAATTGATTTCTTTCTAATAAGAAAAGTGGACAGAAAGCTCTACATGGATTGTAAAGTTATTCTTGAAGAAAGTTTGACTACCTAACATAAGGTCTTAGTTATAGATATTCAAGTTATAAGGAGAGTAAAGAGTAAAGGCCAAAACAACGTGTCAAAGATTAAATAGTGGCAATTAAAGGAAGATGAAAAAAAGAGTTTGTAGAAGAGGATTTTGGAGGATGAAACCTGAGAGACACAAAGAAGTGCTAATAATATGTGAGATGAGATAGTTAAAGAAATTAGAAAAGTTGTAAAAAAGATACTTGGTAAATCAAGAGACTTTGAACCTAAGGATAAAGAATCTTGATGATGGAATACAAGCATACAAGATAAAGTTAAGGCTAAAAGAGAGTATTAAAAAGAGTAGTCTTTGTGTAAAAATGATAAAAATTAAAAAAAAAATAAGGTAGTTAAGAAAGATTCTAAGAAGGCAATAAGTAAAGCAAGAGTAATAGCACTTGATGGGTTATACCAATCTAAGTATTAAAATTTTAAGAAAGAAGTATTTACAAACTAATTAAAAGTAGGAAAAAGAAAAGACAAGAAACATAGATAAGGTGAAATGTTTTACGGGTGAAGAAGGGTAAGTCTTAGTTATAAAATAAGATATCAAGGAAAAGTGGAAGGATTATTTTAATAGGCTATTTAATAAAAGACATTAGATTTTATTGCACTCGGATATAATAGAAACTAAAAACGATGACCAAAATTATATTTTTTATCGTAAGATTCAAGAGTTAGAGGCAAAAGAACTATTAAAGAGAGTGGAGAATAGTATAGTAGCTAGATTGGATAATATACCTATTAATGTCTGTAAGAGTTTAGGAGTAAAAGGTATAAGTTAATTCACAAAGTTATTTAATGAAATTATGATATCTAAGAAAACGTCAGGCTAGTGGAGAAGAAGTATTTTAATCCTTATTTATAAGAAAAAAGAAAACATATAAAACTATACAAATTATAGAAAAATTAAGTTTATAAGTTACATTATAAAGTAATGAGAGTTGAGGTTACAGCAAGAGACTCATGTTATAGAGAATTAATTTGATTTTATTCTAAGAAAGTCGATTACGGAAGTGATATATTTATTGCAAAGATTGATGGAGAGGTATCAAAGGAATCAAAAAGACTTAGACATAGTGTTCATCGATTTGGAAAAAACATATGATAGGATGTCAAAAGAAGTTTTGTAAAAAGCTTTGGAGAAAAAAATAATTCATATTACTTATATTCGAGTAATCCGTGATATATATGATGAGGTTACAATTAGTATGAGAACAAAAGTGAGCCTACAATAGATTTTTCAATAACCATTAGCTTATATCAGGGGTTAACTTTGAGCCTTTATTTTTATTACTTTAGTCTTGGATATGCTCACTGAATATATCGAAGAACTACTACCACATTGCATACTTTTGCAGATAATATAGTCTTAGTTAGAGAGTCGATAAGGAAAACAAATGAGAAGTTTGAGATGTAAAGACTAGCTTTGGAAGCATATAGATTTTGTTTAAATAGAAGTAAAATAGAGTATATGTAATGTAAATTTAACAAAAGGCGTACTAATTTTAACGTAAAAGTAAAAATTAAAAAATGTACCATATCATAAGTCACAAGATTTAAGTATTTTGGGTTCATCATATAATATGACAGAAAAATAAAAGAAGATGTAAACCATAAGATTCAAGAAGGATGGTCGAAATGATGGAATGTTTTGAGTATTATTTGTAATAGAAGAGTACCACTTAACCATAAAGATAAATTTTACTGTTGAGTTATAAGACCTATAATGTTGTATGGGATCACCTGTTAGGCAATTAAAAGTCAATAAAAGAATAAACTCAATATTACAAATAACTTTAATATTGCAAAGATGAAAATATTATATTGGATGAGTGGATATACCAAATACGATAGAATTAGAAATAAATATATTAGAAAGAAAGTTGAAATCATGCCTATTATAAAAAAAATTGTAGAATTGTGAGTTAGAAAGTTTGAATATATGTGGAGGAAACCTACAAAAATCCCGATAAAAATAGTAGATCAAATAGAGAGTAATCCAATGATTAAATATATAGAGAAACTAAGGAAAAATATAGGCAAAATTATTTAAAAAGATTTAAATTTAAATTTTTTATCTCAAAATATGATTTAAAATAAAATTTTATAATGTCGTTTAATTTATATAACTGACTCCACTTAGTAAAATTTTTTTTTTCTTGTTGTTATTGTTTAATGGAATGTAAAGTTTGGTACTCCGTGTTCTTTTGAATTCAAAGGAATGTAGAGTTAAAAAAATGAGAGGTTTACAAAAGGAGGGAAGGTGACGGTGGGAGGTGGAGGGAATTATAAAATATTGAAATATATTATATCTTTTTTTTTTAATTTTTAATATAATATATTGTTTAATGTATTATATTTTAAGATAGTAAATTAATTAGCATTTTAAAATAAATATTGCTAAATAATATATTAATATAATAAATTAATACAATTTAATATACTCTTTAATAATTAATATAAAATATTAAAGTATAATTAAGGATAACAATTTTTAAATTATGTTTTTTATTATAATTTAATTCTTTTTAATTTATTTGCATAATACAAATATTCTTTTAGCTTTATGAAATGAAGAATTTATACCAAAAAGGAAATCATCTCAACTTAATTAGATGTGTTGTTTTACTAAAAAAATTATGAATTTATCATTTTATGTTATTTTTAAATAAATAGCAAGTAATAATAAAAATAATAATAAATATTTATCAAAATAATTTTTTATTAAAAAATTATAAATTTATCCTTTCAACATGTCCTTGCAAGTATAATATTTCCGCACTGCTTTGCCCCATTCGTCCCTCTCACTCGCATTCTCTCTTGACTCTCCCACTCCGGCCTCCGTTTCGTCGGCGCACGAACAGACAACGACCAGGCGTCCCCGCCACCACTCTGGCAGCTGTCGTGGCAGCGTCGCTCCAGTACGTACGGCCACCATTCATCTTTCCTGATTTCTTCAAATCAATTTGGGCAATTGGCAGAGATTTTTTCTCCCTCTCAATTTCCGGCCTTTTTATGATGTTTCTTTTCGTATTGGACCCCGTAGTATAATTACGTCACAGTGGGTTCATTTATGTATGCTTTCTTATGGTTTTGGTCCTTTAAGGAATTTTCAGCTTTTAATCTCTTCTGTTTTATAAATGCTTTTTTAATCATCCGCTGTTATAGAATATAGCACTTATTCTACATCATTTCAAGTTGCGAGTTAAAATTCTTTATGCTTCATGGTGTTCTATTACAAAGAATGAAAATAGAGATGGCAGCATGTAACATTTTCGGGGCTATTATTTGATGAACTTAGGCAGAGCAAGTATTAATTTCAGCAGACCAAGAAGCTGCCGGTGAAATCTTTAGTATGTTTAAATCATGGAGCTGTCTATTCTGTGTAGTGTGTGATTCAGCAAACATTTTGCTGAGTAAAATTTTGTGATCTTTAGAAAAGCGAGACATGGAATCTGATTCTAACTAAGCAATATAGCAGAAACTATCACTTTGGTTTTCTCACCACAAGGACAGTGCATTTGGTGGTACTCCCTATAATAACTTTGCAAACACAATGATTTTAGTAAAAAGAAAATGAAGTTAGCATTAAATACAGATTCTTATATATATATATATATATATATAAACCTCCATAACATGAAAAGGGAAATGAATTGCTCCCTTTTTGGATGGAAAGTTTTCTCCTTCCTTCCCAGCATCGAGAGATAGTTGTGTGAAAACAAATTATAGCCTAGAAGGCATTAGAAGGAGATTCTTTTTTTCTTTTTTCTTTTGGTGGTAATCGCTAGTAGGAGATTGTGATAAACATGTGAATTGGTGAGTTTATCTGACTTAATGCTTTCCTGCTATATGATGCATATGAGTGAGATTTAAATATCCAGGTCAGAGACATGTAGCACATACTAAAAGAAATTCATAGGGACTGATGCAACTCAGAAAAGGAGACCAAGCTGCTGTGTGAAACTTGTTTTATTTTACAAACTTGCGATTATTTTTTTGGAGGGTGGTAATCATGCTGTATAAAATTTGAGTTTCGACCATTCATCTGCTCTAGATCTGTTGTTGAATTGCTTTTAAGTTGTAGGCTACTTATTCTGTATTGTTGTTGAATTTGGTTTAACACTTGAATTTGGATTAATGATTGTATTGTTTTATTGAAATATAAATTTATTATGTTGTTACTTTGGCATACTTTGGATAAATAATTAATAGTTATGTTACTTTTGTTAGATTTTCCCTCTTTAATTTGTTTGGTTCTTATTCATTTGCTTTAATTTTATTCCTTGTAGTTTATAACATTATGTGATGCAGCATGTAAATTTTGCAAAATGGCATTGATATTGTATTAGACAACTTAGGTTGAAGTAAAACATTTTTTTAGTATATATTTGTTGAAATTTAGGGTTTTGTTTCATTAAATTTTGAAAATAAAAATAAAAATAATTCTTGGCCCACAGGCTGGCCCTAGGTTGGGTTGAAAAAATGCAGTCTGCTTATTAAACAGCTCAACCCAGCCTGTCTATGGCCAGCCCATTTGGACAGTACTGCCCATAGTAGCTCAAGGTTGAAGGATCCTCCCCATGGTAACTTTTAGTGAAATAGTGTCACTCACCCCTGCAAGAAATTCCCAAAAAAAAAAAAAAATCTTTACCAATAAAAGGAGATTGTTTAAAGCATCCCTCTAGTATCTTCTTTTGTTGAATTGACAGATTAAATGAACGTTGGAAATTTTCTATCTGCATCTTTGTCAACTGCTGTCTTGTACGTTGTATCAAATAGTCAGATGGTAAATATATTTACTTCAGTTGATTTCAAAGACCTTACCTCTTGATCTTATTTTATAATGATTAATATTGATTGAGGATGCTATGTGCTGTGTTTTAGTATCAATAGTTTTCTGGATTGCCGGTACTCCCTATAATAGCTTTGCAAACACATTGATTTTATTAAAAAGAAAATGAGGTGAGCATTGATTCTTATATATATATAAACTTCCACAACATGAAAAAGAAAATGAAAAAATTTACTCCCTTTTGGGATGAGAAAGTTTTTTCCCTCCTTTCTAGCATCAAGACAGTTGCATGAAAACAAACTAGAAGCCTGGAAGGCACTGGTTGAAGATTTTGAAAAGCATGCGCATTGGTGGGTTTGTCTTAATGCTCGCCTGCTATATGATGCATAGGAGTGAATTTTAAATATCCACGTCAGAGACATGTAGTAGATACTGAAATAAATTCATAGTGACTGATGGAACTTAGAAAAGGAGATCAAGCTCCTGTGAGAACTTTTTTATTTTACAAACCTTCAATTATTTTGTTGAGGGTGGTAATTGTGCTGTAGTTAATTGATTGAGAGAAATCTTTTAACCATCATATCAGCTCTTGATCAGTTGTTGAATTGATTACTTGTAAGTTATAGGCTACTTGTGCTGTATTTAAATGTTGTTGTTGAAGTTTAATTTAATTTTGTTGAATTTGGATTAATGATTAATAATTATATTATTTTCTTAGATTGGCTCTCTTTAATTTGTTTGGTTCTTATTCACCTCTTCACATTCGCCCTCAACGGCTGTCTTGTGGATTGTATCAAAAAGTCAGAGGGTAAAAGTATTTACTTCCGTTTTGTTCAATGACCTCACTTCTTGATCTTGTTTGATAATGATTACGATTAATTGAGGATGCAATGTGCTGTGTTTTAGTATCGATAATTTTCTGGATTGACTTACACTGACCTTCTGAAGACTTTTAGTCATACCCCAAGCCCCATTTAGTTTCAAATTAGACAACGACCTCGTTTATAATTGTAATTTCACCGGCAGGTAATGCTATTACAGGGGGCGTAGGCATAGAATACACAAACCTCAAAGGTGGTCTTTGTATAATTTGAAACCAGAGGGATTGCATGCGTAAAGTTACACTAAGGACGTAAAGTTTCACTGATCCTTAGTGGAGATCAATGTAATTTCTCTGTTTTTTTTCATCATTGAGTCTTACTTGGATAAAAAATTCAGTTTTGGGTATGAAATATAAAATGTTCTCTTAAAATGACTTGCAGCTCTTTTTCTTCATGTTTGTCTTTGCTTTTATATTTTTTTACTCTTGACATTGTATAATTCTTTGTTCTCTGGATAATTAGGTGATAAATTTGTGAGACTTAAATGGAAGCCAAGTTTTTTCGTTTTCTTAAGATTGTCGGTGTTGGATACAAAGCCAGAGCTGAAGCTCAAGGACGTCTCTTGTATCTCAAATTGGGATACAGTCACGAGGTTGAATTGACTGTACCACCTGCCGTTCGGGTTTTCTGTTTCAAAAACAATGTGGTTTGCTGCACTGGAATAGACAAGCAAAGGGTGCACCAGTTTGCTGCTACTGTGCGTAGTTGTAAGCCACCTGAAGTCTACAAAGGCAAGGGTATAATGTATGTTGATGAAGTTATCAAGAAGAAGCAGGGAAAGAAGTCTAAATGATCAAATGCATGGTAGCATGTGTCAAGGCAAGACAGGCTTGGATGTATAATGGCCTAGTCTGCAGAGACTGGTCCCTGCAAGCAAGAAAACTATTTTAGCTTGCTTTGGAATTGGAAACCATTTTGGTTTTACGATGTTTCAAGAGGCATTGATCATCATCTAGAGATTTTCTGTAAACTAATAACTTCATATCTTTTTGCATAGCCTGACTTTGATCATTGTTTTTTTTTTTAAGGGAAAAACACTGTTTTGGTGCCTAACAAATAGGTGCACTTTGCAATTTTGTTTGCCACAAATAATTTATCTCAAGGACTAGATTTAGATTTAGATCTTTAGGTTATTATTATCAAATTCTTTAATAAAAATATATCATATAAAATTTTTTTAGAAAGATCCAATTATGTTAGTTTAAAAAAAAAAAAGCATTCACGTGTTATATATTTATTGAAGAATTTAATAAGAAAAATATAAAAATTGTAAGTTTTTTCATTATTTCAATTTGACCTCTCAATCATTAAAATACTTTCAATTTTGTCATTTCCTACCTTAGTCTAAAAATTTATGCCAAACCAAACATGTTGACTTGGAACGAGCAATCTTAATTGTGGTGGCTAACAAGATCCATTAGCAGAAAGCTGTGCCGAATATACAGAGCTAGGTGTATTTACTTGATTACTAGGTGCGCTTAGCTTGCTGCTTCCTTGATTGCAAGTTGCCGCCGGCCGAACGTGAACACTCGTCACAGTTTCATCTGACAAAGTAATATGAATAATCAGTACGCAATATCTGGACATGAAAATTGTTATAATCTAGCAATTTATTGCTGCTTGTCTCTGATCTCAAATTTGGTAAACATGCCATTATTATTATTATTTGCAGCAAGAGTCTTATCAAAATATTATAATTCGTTTTCTTGTTTAATGACTCCTTGGCACCATTTACAGAATTTACAACCTTACAATCTTGAACATCGAGTTTTACCATAAATAAGTGATTCTTAGCAATTTCCTTTTTCGGATCAAATATAAATTTCTTGTTTATTTATGAACTTGCAATGCAAAAGGATGCACTCCTTTCTTCTCAAAGATGATAAGTGGCTCAGGTGTGGTTAGATTTAATTCTAAAAAAAGGGGGGAAAAATTCCATTGTACGGTAGAGAAAATCAATATCAGTCGAAATCGTTGGTCAATTTAAATTACCATGTAGATTTAATTATGAAAACTCACGAGCAAATATTGGCAAAGTAATAATTTTAAGACAGGAAGCTCATGACATGTCTTTACTAATAGATCATGTCACTTCATTCTCACAAGGAATGTTTTCTGAATTCTAGTTCGGATTAGGGGGAAAATGAAAGTATCTCCTTTTAATCTTAAGTTATTTGTAGACAGTCCATTAACTTTTAGAACTAAAAATACCCTCTAAACTATAAACTTATGAAATTAGATCCTCTTATCTAATTTTCTGTTTACATGGTTGACTTCATGGGCCGAGCTCCCTTAGATTGAGGGTGGCAAATGTCCCCTTAAATATCTCAAAATTTGTGTGTGTATATATATATATATATAGAGTACTGAAATTTGATATTATTGTAATACATACTTGAAATGGAAGACAAAGTAGAAAGCATACTCAGTAAACCTCCAACTATATCTTATTTTTCATAAATCAGTTTCTCTTAACCTTCTTACTCATTTTAAGTCATACAAAATTGATTACATCTACAATAGTAGGGAGGGGACAATTTATATTTATTAACTTTTAATATTGTACATACCTAACTAATTGGACTAAATTTATTATGCTATTAAGATACTTACTAATTCCTATAAATCAACTAATTAAAATGAAAATTATTACTTATTAATTTCCCATTATCAATTGCATATTCCCATAAATCAGCCAATTAAATTAAAATGATTACCCATTACTTTCTCATTATCAAGCCACATAATTAGGATTTTTTTTTCAACATTCGACCACTTAGCCTAATAACTATACAACATTAATTCTTAATAACACCATCATTAGTGTGCACATAAAATCTAATCCTTACATTCAACATTATTATCTAATTTCAATATCTTGCAAAATGCAAGTTATGGCAATTATATATTATTTTCTTTTCAGCATACTCCATTCTATATACTATGACATCTACAATTTATCAAAATAGGTCCTTAAGTGATATAAATTTGTCATGGTTCACATAAGTTTTTCTTGTTATAACAAAATATCATGTGTACACTAACATAATTAATAGGTGAATAACATTATGAGTCATAAACACATAATTGGGCTCAAAGTGCCAATATGTCATAAATCATTATTATTTATGCCCAAGGCCCATTTTGTACATATGTTCTATAAATGTCTTTGGCAATAAACCTTTCATTAAGGGATCAACTATCATCAAATCAGTTCTAATGTGCTGAATAGACACTCTTTATTTCTAAACCTCCTCCTTAATAGCAAAATACTTTAATTCCATATGTTTGGCACCTTTTAAGTATTTGTCATTCTTGGAGAAGAAAACTATTGCAGAGTCATCATAATAAATTTTCAACCGCTTAGTAATGATGTCAACTACCCCAAGTCCTGAAATAAAGTTTTACAACCATAATACATGAATTGTAGTTTCAAAACGTGCCACAAATTTTACTTCCATAGTAGATGAAGCAATGACAAATTGTTTGGCTCTTTTCCATAATAATGCTCCTTCACACAAAAGAAACAAGTAGCCAAAGGTAGACTTTTTACTGTTAAAACATCCCCCAAAATTTGAATCTTCAAGCTCATTGGATCTCTTATATATAAGCATGTAATCCTTCGTGCAGATACCTTAATACTTTCTTTGCAACCTTCCAATGATCCATGCCAAGGTTGTTTTAGTATCTTTCTAACATTCTAGTGGCAAAGCTAATGTTTGGTTGTGTACATGTTTGCAAATATATCAGACTGCCCACAACAGAAGCATATGGAATAGATTCCATTTCTTTTCATTTTACATCATTTTTTGGACATTGCATGAGACTAAATTTATCTCCTTTTTTAATTGGAACAATTCCAGTTGAATACTTATCCATATAGAATCTCTCAAGAATTTTCTCAATATAGGATTTCTAAGACAATCCTAACAATCCTTGTGATCTATCATGAATATTTCAATTCCTATTACAGAGGATAACTCTCTCATATCTTTCATTTCAAAATTCTTAGAAAGAAAATCTTTAGTCTTACATAATATGCCCAAGTCATTAACAGCAAGTAGGTTAGTATTAATATATAGGACTAAGAATATAAACCTACTCTCACTGATCTTTTGGTATATACACCTATCAACGATATTTTCTTCAAAACCAAAAAGATATGATTGTATCATTAAACTTAATATACCATTGCCTAGAAGCTTGCTTGAGTTCATATATTGACTTCTTAAGCTTATACACCATGTGGCCATTTCCTACAATTGAGAAATTCTTAAGTTGGTCCATATAAATTTCCTCCTCAAGATCACCATTAAGAAAGACTATTTTCAAATCTATTTGGTGAAACTTTAAATCATAATGAGGCACAAAAGCCATAATTATTCTTAATGAGTCTTTCTTTGAGACTGGTGAGAAGGTCTCTTTATGATTAATGCCATCTTTTTTAGTATAACCATTGGTAGTAAGTTTAGCTTTATATTGCTCAATGTTGCTAATTAAGTCATGTTTGATCTCAAAGGCCCACTTATAACTGACTCATTAATCCTTTAGCAATTCAAGAAAATCCCAGACTTTGTTTTGTTCCATGGATTTCAACTCATCTTTCATGGCACTAATCCAACTAATTGACTTAGCACTTTTCTATAGCTTGTGAAAATGAAACTAAATCCTTATTGATTCCTACATTAAAATCATGCTCCTACAAATAAACCATATAATCCTCCAAAATAGCTAGTCTCCTTTGTAATATCTCAAAAAAAAACTTTAATTTCAATTATGTCCCTAATAGTTAAAAAATGAAGTATAAAAATAAAAATAATATTTATTAATATAAAATAAATTATTTTAGGATATTAAATAAAGATTAAATAATTTTTAGATTTAATTATAAAGCTTGTAAAAAATTTTTGGGACTTTTCTAAGTAAATTAAGTACCTAATTAAAGCACTTTCAACTTTATTAGAGCAAAAAATATGATTATAGCCAAAGAACATTAAGATATTATTTATTCAACTTTTCATTCATTCTTTTTCTACTAAAATATGCCACTTCCAGTGTCTTATCCAGAACCTTTCTCCTTCTACTCTGTTTCTTGGTTTTTCTCATCTCTTCTTCAACATTGCAACTGTAGAGTTCCATCCTTCGTGTAGCCACCTCTATCAAGCTCTAATGAGCCTCTAGTCATCAATGAGTTTCTGTTGTTATGGGTGACTGTGACGACCATGGATAGCTGAAAAAAGAAAGAAAGAAAGAAAGAAAGCCTTTAGTGTTGATTTTCTTTCTCTCTTGTTATATTTTCTTCTCTTTTCTCTTGTGCTAATGGTTTCCTTCCTTCGTTTTTCCTCCATTTCCATTTCAATTTCCTTTTTAAAATTTTCATTTTTTCCTGCCACATTATGGCAATGGTGACTGGATCTTCTAAATGGGGTTTCACTATTGGACCTTTAAAGTAGAAAATTAATACTCCTACCTTCAATAATCAAGAACTATAAAAGTAAGTTTTAAGTTTAATATGAATTATAGAAGATTAGATTGAAAAACCTAGATTTAGGGTTTGCATATGAGACAGTAAAGTATGCAGAAATTTAGGAGTTTATGTTTTAAGGAGCATAAAATGGGTGTTAGTTAAGTAGTCAAAATATACTCAAAATATTTAATTCACATTGGTTATTATTTTAAGTGATACCAGAGAAGCTCTTTCAATTAAAGTTCAACTTTGAGTAATAGGAATTAAGAACCTTTACTATTGGTCCTGATTCGTAAATGCATAAGTAATAAAGTGATACCTTCATTTTATTCCATGTTATGTTTTTATATCCCAAATTTTTGTTTTATGATTTATACACTTTGTGTATTTGGGGAATCAAAATCTATGTTTTCAAAACTTCAAATTAGGTGTTGTAATACAAGTATAGACATGTATACATATTCATATGATAAAATAATAAATTAATTAATAAGCAAATCGATAATTAAAATGTGACAAAGTTATGTACTTGTGAAATGTAAAGGAAGAAATTAGGGAAGCAAGAATAATGATGCATATATATATATATATATATATTTATAAGAGAAGTATCTATATTATTTTGATATTTCATGTTTTATTGTGATTTACTAATAGGTAATTCATTTTTTTCTCTTGATTCATTATTTTATTTTTAGTTATCTAAATGCCATTTCTATGGATTTTATTTTCTACTTTCATTTTTTAAAAATAATGGATTAGGATCTAGTTAGGACTTTGTAGCTGCCAGCAGAGCTAATAGTCTAAATGTACCTAGAATAAGTTATGATTTTGTGATAGTACTATGATATGATATATCTAATGCAGCGACTTAAGATACTTGATATGTATTGTAAAAGCATAGAAATGTGATGTATCCAATACAATTTTAAGAGATATAATGTTATGGTTTGATAGTACAAAGGCATTTGGTGATTTGGTTCTTTTCTATGATGCTTCTTTTCATAATAATTTCTTATTATTTAGAAGATTTGGTTTTTGATTGAGATTTTTTTAATTTATTAAATAATTTTCTTTCATCCTAGCTATATATTATAATATTATTTAAATTAATTCTTAATTACTTGATCTTTAAAAACTTAAACGTGCACTTGTTTTTCTTTTGCGTACCTTGTTATTTTACAAACTAGCAGGCAAGAGAGTGAAGTTATTTGAAAGCTCATGTGCTACCAGACATACAGAGTATGTGCTCGACTTTATGCAATTGTGTTAAACTCCATGATGTGGTGACATATAGGTGTAGGAGTATTTTGGGAATGATATATGTTGTGCCTTTTATGGAGGTTGTTATGGCCACTTTAAACATGTGTAAATACTATTCATAGTTTCCTAGTGAATTATTTTGTTGAAGGTAACTTGTTATTATTGGTATTGGTGTTGGATTTGTCATGTCTAGCTTTAATTATGCCTTTCATATCACTTATGATCATTAGAAATCACATTACAATCATTATCATGTTTTATATGGTGAAAAGTTCGTCCGTTCACATATTAAACAAAGCTATAGGGGTTCAAATTCACATTTTTCTTTTCCTTTATTCATATTCATCATAAACACACTTGGTTTAGTCCATTAGGGTAAAAAATATACATTAAAAACATGGAAAGACTCATGGACCTGAAATGGCATTGTTACACATATTCTGCATCAAATTTTGAAAATTCATAACTCAAACTACATAAGTTCGATTCATGCAAATTAAGTTTCTATGAAAAGTTTAAGATATGAACTATATGTTGTAAAAATTTTAAATGAAATTGAATCTGTTAGCCCCTCTTAAAGTCACAAAGAACAAAATCTATACAAGGTGTGTAGTATCAGATTACACATAATCAGACCCCAAACTTTAGAAATGTATAACTTTGACTATACAACTTTGATTTATGCAAACTTAGTGACCACAAAAAGTTTATAATATGAAATTTATACTTGTAAAATATCATGAGCAAATGAGTTTATTTGACCTTTCAAAGACATGAAAAATCAGAACTAGACAGAATGAATGGTACCAGGGACCAAATTGCATAATTTGCTGAACTTTAAAAATTTGTGAAATATTTTGTAGAGTTCCAAAAGTTCTCATTATTAGCTTGTTAGAAAGCTATATTAAGAGTCTAATTGCATGCCAAATCTTAGACTCAAATTATGTCATTTGGGCTACTTAAGACATAAGTGTAATTTAGATTCTTTTAAAGACCATTTTTAGGTTCAAAATAAACCAATTGGTGTCCAAATTGAATTTTTTTCACTTTGAGCAAATTTCAATCATCCTAACCATCATTTCCATTCATTTCACTATACGCAAAGAGGCTTAGATCAAAATATGACCCTCTTGCACTCAGGTATGCACATATACAATCTAGCACAACATAGGCAAGACTACACACAATTGGTCATAATTCATGACAAGAGACCATACATTAATGTTCTTTAGCTTGTACACATAGTTCCATCACAAGACATAAAATATTTACATCATAAGCTATTAATGATACAAAGAGTCATACTAGAACATTTATCAAAATTTAGTACATATATCAATTCTAAAACATCATTTCTACTACCTAACTTTTATCATCTTCTTTACTTTTGTTTAAATAGCTTGAAATGGTTAGTGGAAAGATATGGATGAGATTCCAAAAAAAATCTCAATAGTTAATTTCAATCAATCAATGCATACATGTAGTCCAACATTTGAACCAAGGCTCATGTCTTCTCTAAAGTGGCAAAAACCTCTTATTCTCGACAAGGGAGGGATAATGGGCTGCTGCACTTCTAACCCACTGTGCTTGGTGAGCCTAGCTGCTTGGACAATCATCTTTTTTCAACCATTGAGCTATGCAAGGCATTTGCCGCCCTCTAACACAAGGATTTTTGTTTTCGCACGAATATGCATGATTTTTGAAGTCATTTGTTTTTTAGCTAAATTCAGTGTGTGTTAGAGCCGTTTTTGGATTTGAATACATCCATGTGCATGTCAAACACATGAATTGGCAAACAAGTCCTCAACCAAATGAATATAATAGGGTTACAAGCCCATATTTTCTGTTTGAGTAGTTTTGATACAGTTTTAAAAATTTTAAATAATTTTCTTTTTTTACCAAAAAAGTTTTTATTTATAATATTAAATTCCTATAAAAATAACACATTTTAAGAATTCTATATAAAAGTGATTTTATCATCTTAGACATGGGGAGATTATGGACCTGTTTAATTCTGTTCTAGTTTTAATATTTTCAAAATAAATATTTTTTAGAACAAATTTTGAAAACAAAAAAAATTATTATTTTGAAAAATCATTATTTTTTTTAAATCATTATTTTGAAAAATCATTATTTTTTTTTATTCTGCAAAACAAAAGTTACAAAATATCTAAAAAATATTTGGATTTTTCTATTTCCAAAAACATAATTCTATTTTTTTTATTTTATAAAACACTTCATTAAAAACATGTTATCAAATAAGTTTTTTTATATTTTTGTTTTTAAAAACAAAAAACAGTTTTGGAAATAGGAAATCACACAAACCTTATACCTCTTTAACATGTTCCATTCCCCTTTTTATTGTTTTCTAGAATTTAAAAACACTGGACAATAATATGTAAGAAAATAAATAATAAACTCTATATATATATATATATATATATATATAATAAAGAGAAAAGTGACATTGAAAAAGGAGGAAAGATGCGGGAAAAAACTAAGCAGGAAGATGGGGGTGAAGTTGATGACTATGGCTCCAAGATTGCATTTGATATTGCAGAACCAACTTAATAAAGTACTTTTGAAAAATATAATCATTAGGAATATTGTAAAGGTTTGTTTGGCCTGAGATCTACGCATTCTCATAAATAACTGATGGAATACTGAAAAAAGGTTGCATTTTCTTTAAATATCCATATAAAATCAACATAGTATCTGATTATGAACAATAAAGCATTTTCACTGTATAATCCATAGGTAGGAGACAATTGATCACAATTACAAGCATTGCGTTAAAATAAACACAACTTTGACTTATTTCTTTTTCCAAGATAAACTGCAATAAAAATAAGAACTTCCCAAATTGATGATCCATATCTTCTTGTGCTTAACTCTTTTTGTTTCTTTTATCTATTTAAAGGGGCAAACCATTAAGAACTTCACGAACTGACTTACAATCTCAGTTTGTTGTGCCTCGTTAGTTAAAACATTTTTCTTCGTCGTTTGCGTATGCTCAACTTTATAATAATGAAAAATTGTCAAATTTTAATCTCAGATCTTCCAACATCCTGGATGCATCTTGAAGTCTTCACTGAGCTGTGAGATGATTACGATCAGTCAGATTATGTTGTATTATATGATGGTCATTATATCAACAGCTGAACAAATTGTATTTTGGGTACATCTTTGAGAACTAACCAAAGAGAAATTAACATGATAATCCCACATTGTCTAGTTTTTAACATAAACCATTCTATTTAAACATCTGACATTCCGTATCGTACGTTCGCTTCACATTGTATAAAACAACTACATATTCATATATTAATTGTCAAATTTAATGATTAATGATTCAATTGATCACTCAATTTTTTGAAAGCCACTTTAAAAGCCAACAAGGGTAAGAACACTTCTTAATTTCCCTATTTCTGGTCATATGTAGAATCTTTGAATCATTATTTTTGTTCCTATAGTCTCCCCTAACTAACATGTAACGAATATGAGCACAACAAAAATTTCAAATATCTATCAATGTTTATCAAGACTTGTACGACACGGCTACACTAATTATTCAAATGCCTCTTTTATGTTCCTCCAGTCTCCCCTGCATTGTAACTGTATAACTGTACTAGGTTCTACTACATGCATTGCCAATCTCTCTCTCCTGTTCTTGTACATAAAGAAACTTGATTATATATGCAATTCCATAAAACATAACGCCATGAGTCTCCCTACAACTAAGTAACCAAAATGTAATTTAAGTAAACTTAATCATCCATAGTGATAGTAGGTACAACCGTACTGTTTAGTTGAGACGAACAAAATTAATACCACCCAAGAGATAACAGTGTGTTATTTAAGAACAAATAAAGGGTATAAATTATAGACAAGTTTGCCATTGCTAGCTGGAGTTGATATTTAGCTGAGGCTCAGCAAAGTACTTCTTGCACTGCTACAGGACTCCCTAGAAAAGTAATAAGACATGCACCAGTTCAAGATCAATAATTTCTAGATTTAACTTGATATCAACCAGGTTCACGTGGACTTGTTCAAAAGATTTGGACCAAGTAAAGTTTTGATAATTATGATTCAAAAGTTAATTAGGATATCCTCAACATTATTTTTGCTAAAGATGAAACTATTAGAGTAAATTTGGGTTAGAATATTATAAATTAAAGAGTTTGGACTAAGGGTGATATATAAATTAACTCATTTGAGTCTAAATAATGATATTATGGGTTTATTATGCTAACTTCTAGAAACTTTATATATTTGAACGAAAATTAGAATTAATTAGACAAATTATCTTTCTTTTATTTTGTATTCCTAATTCTAAGTCATTCAATTAGGATATGTAATTAATTTCTTACTTTTCCTCCAATAAATAAGTTTGACTTATATTATAAATACATGTATTCTGCCTTCATTTAATATCAGATTGGAAGTAATAGAACTATTCTGAATGTTTCTCTAATTGTGAGAATATTATCTTTCTTTTACTCTTATAGAACCTTTGTCTTGTCAACCTATCCTTAAGTTAGTGATTCAAGTTGACAAAAGTTTATGTTTCAACCCAAGTGCGTCATTGTGTAGATTGGTTTATCATGTTTGCGGTTGAGCGTGTTGTCTAAGTAATAGGTCAATATTACTATAATGTTGGTTGGCTATTTGCTTTCATCACGCCTCGAACCATCATCTATCCTTTAATCTACGTCGTGAAAATTAGACCACCCCTTTGATTTCGCATCATAATTGCTGGTAAAGTTCGTATATACATTACAAAAAAAAAAAGGAAAATCAAAGAAGAAAAATTTTCTATTTCTAATTCATAGCAAATCTATCTCAATTCTATCTTTAAAAACTCTAAGTTTAAATAATAAACAAGCAAATTTTAGATACAGAATTAGAGATGGAAGAATTCATCCCAAATGAGACTGTTTCTAATCTATTGCAATAATTAAGATTTAAAACAATATTATTTGTGGGAATTTAGAGGTGGAAATAGTCATCTCTAAATTTGTCCTAGGTACGAAGTCTTTTGGGATAATATGATTAAGATTAGGGATACATTTAGAGCAGGACTTGTTATTTCTTAAAATTATTTGTTGCTAATTTCATCTCTGAAATTTTTTTAAATGATCTACAGCCGAGAGGCAGAATATTTCATAACTAAGCCATTTTAGACTATGTTAATTGGAACTAGAGATGAAATCCAATCTTTAGTTATGTCTCTAATTCTTTTTTTTATATAATTATTAAAGAGTAGTGATAGATTTTGGAGTGAAATATTGCTGACTCAAAGTATTCAAAGCCAATGATTGTTTGTAAATTAGTAAAAAGGAGAAAAAATATTTAACCTTGTGAGGATTATTTTTACATGTAAAGAAAGATTAATTAAGACTGCTTTTGAAAAAATTAATTAAGGTCCAATCTTAGTGTTTTTGTCACTTCTATAAACATAGTTTGCCTATTTCACTGTTTACCATTAAATTCATCACTCTTACTCTATTTTTTAATCCAAATTCCTTACCTATGTATAAAAGATCACAAAGCACAATAACTCAATCCTTTAATTTGTTTGATTAAGGTTATTTGTATGCTTTTTGAACTGCCAAATTCAAATTAATTAATTAATGTTCTGCTCACTAAAAATAAATTTATTTATTTATTGTTAAAGCTATTCTAATAAAAAATGAACATATTGTTAATTAGTGACTTAAAATTTATTCCCATAAGAATTTAGGCTGAGTAGTCAACTTTTTTAAGTATAAATTAGTTTGTAAATAGAGATGCGGTATCTTTAAAATTCAATTGCAAATAGTTGCAAAGAAAAAGGTTGAATTTGTTTTAGGAAATCAGAGATGACAATTCCTGACTCAAATTCTGTGTGAAACATGCCATGAAAATAAATTTGTTTTTGAAAAAAATTGAAATTAGAAACCCAATTTACCATATCTAATTCTACTTAAAAATTGTTAACCTATTTTTGGAAAAGAATACTAGTATTAGAGATGGATTGAGATATGGAATTTTTTGTCTAAATAATTTGGAAATTAGATACAAAATTTTTCCATCTCAATACATGAAAAAACATCATTTTTAACTTTTGCTTAGAGACAAAAAATTCCACCTCAAATTCCATGTGTAATATAAAAACAACATTATTTTTTAAAAAAATTATAGATAAATTTCTCTGCTAAACGGCATTATTTGTAGGTGCGCTAATTTTTTCCTAAAATTCCTTTTTCACCCTCTCAACACTTCTTTCATCCAGAAACCGAAGTCTAACCAAAATTGTTCCTATCGTATGGGTCAGAGAGCATAATCGAGGAGATAACGTCGTGTTGTTGGTGTGTGTTTGCTCCACTAAATATTTGCTTCTCTGTAAGCTTAGACCACAAATTCCTTAAGCAATTCCTCTCTCAAAGCCCATTCTTTCCACTTTGATTCGTCGACAAGGCTTCTTCACTAGAGTCAGTACCAATTCTTAAAACTTCATATTTCCATTGTAGTAGGGGCATTTTGGGTTCGATTGGATGGGAATTCAAATAAGATTTTGGTATAATTAGCATTACATTTAGATTTGTGTGATTTGGAATTTGGTTAAGATTTGTTGTAATTTCTATTTGCTGGCTCTAATTTAGTTCTATTTTCACATAATTCTTACTTGACTTAAAGCATGGAATTAGTTAAGAGTAGGAATGTTTTTGGTACTGATTTTGTGAAAATCCCTTTTAATCAGTTTGAATGAGTCTTTGAAAGTAACTTGGATTAGAAAATCAGTTCCTTTTCTATATGGTTCAAGCACAATGATGCTTATTTGAGAATTTTCTTAGTAAAGATCTCTTGCTTTGTTTCTATACTACTTTAAATTTTTCTATTTTATTTTATGCTTTTTATTATTTAGTTTCTTTATTGAAGTAATGATGTTTGATGCTTGAAAAACACAAGCACAAAAATGAAGATATGCACAAACATAGAAAGAAGTGGTTAGTCTCTGTTTTATATGATTTTGTCTATGGTTTTTTGGGGGCTTGTCATAGCTTTTTGAGTATTTTTAGTCTCTTTTACACTAATTTCCCTTATATAAGTTTATGAATTAATGGTGTAATTAGAGGATCATTTGATTAAAATCCCCAAAAGTTAGGACTTAATTGAAACAATCCTTAATTATTTGTGTTAACCTTGATTTTCAAATAATTGTGGTTAAAATTGTGGCTTATGGTTGGTATATAAAAGCTTTTGTTAATCTTCGTAATTAGGAATAATTAGGACTTAGTGTAGTTGTAAATGAGTTTTTAATTTTCATTTTAATTAGTTTAATTTGTATTTCTTATTTGTAGGGACTTAGATGCATAGGGAATAAAGTTTATAGGCCTAACGAGCAACTTTGGAAGAGTGTTGGTGCCATACTTGCGACACAGTTCAAATCAGGATTTAGAGGCAGAATTTGGCGTTGCAACAAGAAATTTGCATTTTTTATCGCAATGGATTAAAGCGCTGCTAAAGCTCATCATGACAAGAAATGCCATAATCTCGAATCTTCAGAGAGCCAGGCAACACTGCCTATCATGATCCATATCTAGTTGGTCGCAATGGGCATTGCTAATAAGTTTGTAAATTGACTCCATGAATTTCAATAGTTTGTGCTCTCTTTTTTTTTCCCACTTTTAGACGTTCCTCTCTCATTTTCTCTCTATTTTTGAGAGCTTAAGGAAGGAGATGAAGATGGAGATCAGGGAGATTGCTCTTTAATGTCAGATCTACTCTTCTCCATTGGCAAATCACTTAAGATAATTGTCTTGAGTGGTGATCCTCACTTCTACCTTTCTCTTCTCTTTTCCTTTTAGATCTAGGTTTTCCTTTCTTTTTTGTAATTTCAAATCTGGAATTTATGTTATAAATGTCTATCTCTTGTGCTTAACTACCTAGTCATGATCATATATTGTGATTTTATTGTTGTTAGTAAGAATGATGAAAGAACAACCTAGGAAAATATACTAAAAGGGTGACATTCTAGCTAATTTCTAAATTCTTGCTATGAATCTTGAGCCTAATAAAGTGTTGAAAGACAAAATTAGCAGAATACCTAATTACACAACATATGTCACATTTCTGCGTTGAAAGACGACGAACTGTATAGCTAATTAGGAATTATAGCTATGTGTTGAAAGATGATGCTATAAGAATTAGAAATGCTAGATGATCACAAGATAAATTGATATCTCTAATATTAATCAATCATAGGCAATATACTGTTTGAGTCTCAGTGTCTTATTTCATTGCATATTAAGTTTTTGTTAAATTGTCCGAAAGACAAGTTGCAATGGCAAAATGTAATTTGGCATTATGTTGACTCTTCCTTTCATGAGTTAGTATCATAAACTTTTACACAATTGACTTAGATGAAGAATAATTGCTTGATGTGGTGCATTGAAAGATGAAGTCACAATGTCAATATACTTGTGATCTATATTAATTAAATTTGGGTACTAGTGATGTATTGAAAGATGAAACTAGGGGAAGGATATATTTGTGCAACATCAATCATCCGATGTACTGAGGTACGAAGATCTATGTAGTGATCCTAGAGAGTCTAGTGATGTATCGGTAGATGAAGCTACATGATCTAGGTGATGCTAAATTGAATGGGAGATAAACATAGGTTACTCTCTTGTCCCTAATGTAATTGGTCCAAGTCTTTGTTACGTCTATGTGTTTCTTTGTTTAGGAGTCTTTTGGTTATTGAGTCTTTGAGTCCCTTTTGCGTCTTTATAGAGTCTTTATAGTTTAGTTCATTTATAATTAGATAATTGATTCTTAATGACTACGGAAGCCAAGGCTACTAGTGTATATATGTCCTGAGTTATAGGTATATGATAATAACTCCCTAACACATAATAAAATCCTCTAAAATAATAAGTACTAATTTCCTTGGGATCAACCTCGTTACTTGAACAACTAATATACTTGCCATTTAATATGATAAATAGTCATCATCGAGTTTTTGGCACCATTACTGATAATAGTTCTTAACTTGTTTTTCCATAGCAATGATGCGCCATGGAGTTTGTTTGCTTATTATCTAGGGAACTAACATAATTGTAGGTCTTAACCAGTAATTTTTGCACTAATTCAACTGACATAGGTTGTACTTGTTCATTATTTTGCACCAATTATTCACTGTGGTTAATATTGAGTTTTGTTGTTTCTCTGCTGCAACTTGTCGAATTTATTGGGAGTTTTAGGGATGGATTTTTGCCTTAATTTTTGGGACGCTTGATCATCAATTTGTCTGGTTGCTCTGTAAATTTTTTCATAATTTTTGGAGCACATTTAGATGGTTAAATCTTCCAATTTTCGAGTACTGTTCCAGTTGTTCCAGTGGCCCTGTTTTTTCAGTTTTTCATCCTTTGTGCATTCTTTGTGAATTTACTGGGAGCAGCACAGAAATGATCTCACCCTGAAATTCTTTTCACATAGTTTGCATATATGTTTGGTAGCTTCAGTAAAAATTTCGTAGGTTTTTGAGTTCATTTGATAGATCAAATTTATTTAAAACAGTAGCATGTGCAGATTTCTTTTCTGTCTTTGTGTCTCTGCTTGAATTTTCTGTACTTATCTACAAGGAGTTCGGATCCCATTTTTTGTTTGAGTTCATTAATATGTCTTTTACGTTGAGAAAAATTGGCTTAAGGTTTTGATGTCATTTGCTTTTGACTTTCTGCTTGTGAACTATACTTGTTTCCTCAAAGTATTAAAACTGAACAACCTAATTTTTCCTAACCTTTTAGACATGTCTGAGGACTTGATAAGAAATGAATGGCTTAACTCTTGAATTTTTTTTTTAGTTTTCCTTTCCTTATTTGTTTGCATTTTAGATTTTCATTAGTTGAATTTTGATTTTGCTTCTTCCCAAAAGAAAAAAAGAGGATCCCAACTTAGCATATTGATGTGCTAAGCCAATCTGTGTTTTGTATCTGGTGCATGATGTTGTTATTGTGAATCTTATTTTGCCTTGGACACTAACAAAGTGGTGACAACATACTGATGTGTTGTTGATTTGTTTATGATTATGTGCAGATAGATATACACGCTTAGGTGGTTTTAATTGTGCTAATTCCATAATGGCCACATGTAGGAAGCAACAAACTGCCAATTTACCTCAATCACACTGGTGTTAAGACAGGACCCCGTGAATCATTGAATCTCCAAGGGGAATGGAGCTACAAGAGCAAGAGTTCATAGTTTAGCTAAAAACTTTAAACAAAGTATGGTGTAGGAGTAGTTTTGTTATTTTTACTTATATACATTTATAATTTTATTTTAAATTGTTCAATTTCTTTAGTTAGGAATGTTTTTATAGTTTTAGTTGTTAGCTCTGGTTGTTTTTGTTTATTTTCATTTGTGAAAATTAATTTGTATTAGTTTTAGTAGTTAGTATAATGTGTTTCTTGTTATTTTTAGTTTTTTGTGACATTAACTTTAATGTTTTTATATCATTTTCTTTGTTTGCATAGTTGTTTTTCTTTATTGTAGGTATGAAGAATGGAAAATCAAAGAATCAAATTCAAGAAACCTTTCTTGGTTCTAATGCTTGAAGGTTTCAATGGATAAAGCAACGAACTTCAAGGGAGTTTTCTTCGCTTAATTTTCTCCCTATTTCTTGCTTCTTAATCCTTTTGAGTGTGCTGAATTGCTGGGATTTTTATTTTGTTGAATTAACATTTCATTGTGAGAGTTTCGTAATGATATTCAAGTGTTGATGTGCTACATTTCGAAAATTACTGGAAATTATTGGAATGGATTTTTGTATGCATCATGGTTTATATGTCTAGTATCTAGACTAAAAATTTCAAAGTAAATTGAGTTGATTGGTTACCTAATTAATTTCATGTCTATTTAACACTCTGTTTTGTTTTGTGAAAGATTGTAACTTGACTTTGTTGATTTTGTAGGAATGTGTATGATTGAGTTTTAAAGTGAAAATAATGCCTTATTTTCCTTTTTAAGTTTAGATTTTAGCAAAATTAGTTGCACTTGATTTGAATAACAAAGGAATTAGAAATGTCATTTTGAAGGCATGCTGTATTGTTTGTTTCCCTGATGCTCAATTTTATTTTCATTGTTTTATTTTGTGGTTTTTAGAAAATTCTTCAATTGTGATTTTTGAGTAACTTTTATTTTGTAATTTTAGATAGCATGGACGCTTATTTCCAGTAAATTTTCATGATTTAATTTAATGGCTTGCCCTGTGATTTTCACTGGAAACTTCAATTGTTCTTATTTGGCACTATTTTTTAGATTTTTTTTGTTTTGCAAGTCTATATGCCATTGTTTTGTTTTCAGGATTTGATGATGCATAGGAAATATATACACAAATGAGTATTCATGTTATGAAGGGCAGCCAAGGAGTTCTCCTATGAATTTAATTTGTGAATTTCTATTAACTTCATCAATGCTTTTCTTTTAATAGTTGTTATTTGTTTTTGCGTAGGCTTTATTTAATTTAAGTTTGGGGGAGTAGCCCTAGTTTTAGTTCTATATTATTGTAAAATAAATAAATAAAAATATAGAAAACAATTATTTATATATATATATATATATATATGATGTTTGGTGTACTAATGCATCACTACTTTTGATACATATCTAGTCTTAAATAGCCATGTATCTAAGAGTATTTATTAGATATTCTGATATTTTTAAAGACCTTGTGAGTTATTACACTCCAAGTGTTATCATGCTTGAATATTGAATATGATTTAGTTTTCAGACTAAAAAGATAGCATTGTTGCTTTCTAAGCAACCATTAGGATAGAGTAATTGTTAGTTGTTCTCTTAGGATAGTTAAAGGATGAATTCTTGTTGATTCTTGATTATGATAGTTCGAATTTTAGTTTTATATTATGTGCTTTAATATTGGTGTTTTTCTTTTCGTGTAGAATTACAAGATGAACTTGGGCTATAATTTTTTGATTGATTTACATATGCCACCAAGTCAAAAAGAGAAGTTATCCTTACTATCTCTTTATTTTTATTTGGAATATTATAGACAATATTGGATTTTAAATTTGGGAATAAGGAAATTGATTGATATTGGTTTCAATTTTGGAAAAATTTAAAACTTATTAGGGCGAACTGTTGATAATTATGTTGATTTCATTGCTAAAAAAAATTCTAAGAGTTTTCCAAAGCTCCCTTTTTGTTTGATTTAGTTGGATAATTGCTTATTTATAATAGTTTTTATTCATTTGGATTTTGTTTGGATTCTAATGAGGAGGATATATATTAAAAATATATATTAAATTAAATAAATTTGCATTACCAAAATATATTAAAATATTAGATTATATAAAAAAAATAGTATATTAAAATATATTAAACAATATCTTATTATTTAAAAAATTTACAGTGTTAAGAGTGCTATAGCTTTTTTCTAATAATTTTTTTTTGTTTTACAACTATTGAGCAGTCAATAAGTTATTATGGCTAACAAAAATTTGACTACATTCAAATGTACTTAGTTGGCAATTAAGAAAAAAAGTGATCTTCAACTATTGGATTTATAGTCTTTATTATATCATATTATGCCATCTAATAGTCCCATTGGCAATTTCTAATATTGATGAGGGGGTTACAATGCAGGCATAATAAATTTTTAAAGGGTATTATTTCTATTGATGGCAGGAATAATATCATCCTTGGCAATATAAATGGGCCCTTGATTAAGGGGCTAAACACATTAACTTTGTGCCCATCGCACTCTAGCTTACCATCAATAAGAAAACATGTCCTCTATAGTTGTTTTTGTTTTTGTATAGGTTGTTATCTATTATTTAATACACTATAGATGAACATACGTAATATTATTTTTATAACATCCGGTTCTTTGAAAACGAAAAAAAACGTAAGAAACGTAACATACAATTTCTCCGTCAATGAATGAAATTCACTAGATATAAAAGAAAGTCTCCCGAAATGACTTAGTTAAGGTCCTGAAAAATTTGAAAAGCATTCTAAGCTCCTAAAAATGAAAACCACAGGTTTAGACGGAAAGAAAAATGGAGCTAGAATAAAGAAATAAATTGTGACGAAAGATTGACAACGTAAGGGCATTTTCGTCATTTTGAGCAAATTTTTAAATTCATACAGGAGGGCTTTTTAAATGAAAGTTTTGAATTCTTCAAGGTTCACAGAGACTCTAAAAACCATGGAAAGGTCCAGGATAGCTAAAACCCCTCCAATGGACATTTTCTAACGTCACTGCACTCGAACTTTGACGGATTCGTTCGGAAAAATTTTAGCTCCGATTTAAGTGATTCCAAAGGCATTTTACTAAATTGGGAACCTAAATTTCATAATGAAAAAGACAGTTCTAAAAAAGGAGCTAAAATAAATTAGAAACGAAATGCCAAAAATGAAGGGCAAAATAGAAATGTTTGGAAAGTCTTCCTTTCTCCACCTATATATATGAGGTGCCCTACTCTCCCTTTCATTTAGCCCCATATGTTTCTGCCCTAAACTAGAGAAAGAAGCCTAGGATGAGGCGCACCAAAAGGAGGATGAAGGAAGAAAGAAAACAAGATAGAAAGATATGGATTTTCATGGTTTTTCATGCTTCCTCCATTCCAAACCTCTCCTTCTCCATTCCCCTTTCTTTCCCATGATTATAATGAAGTTTATAAATTTGTTTTAAGAGAGAAATTAAGGGAAAAATTTGGATTTGAAGAGAGGAGCTCAAAGAAGACAAGATTCAAGTGAAAAAAGCCATGAAAATAAGGTAATTTCTTCTTCCATGATTGCTACCCCTTCCTCCTCTTCTTACACCATTTTGCCCTACTCAAGAACCCTATGAGGGTTTGATTTTTGAGCTGAACCAAGGGTGATTTCTAAGAAAAAGGGTGTGGAGATTAAGAATATGCAAAGAGAATTAACAAAAAATCATGAAAATTCAAGATGCAATTTCTAGGGTTTCACGTGTTCTTTCCAAAATTTGATTTGATCTCTTAACTCATATACCTAAATAAGTGTTTAAATGAGCTCCTAAGATCCCTAAAAGTCTCCCCATGTGCTTCTTCCATTAAGAAAACAAAACAAAGTCCATGAAACCTAAAACCTTCCATAGGTTCGGCCAAGAGGGGATAGCATAGCTAGGGATAGATTTAAATTTTTCTAAACCCATTTTTTAGTCATATATGATGAATGAATATGAGGGAAAGCCTTAAGAAAAATTTAAAAACCATAAAAAGTGAGATGGTGCTTTATGTTCCATAATATGACCTAAAGAAGCAACATGTAGTTAGGCTCTTTGTTTTAATTGTGTGATGACTCCAAGAGGATTAAAAGGAGTCAAGAATCATATTTGAAAGAAAAGAATAGAACCTATAATTTATTTGATGAGTGTTGCTTCATTAGGTGCATTTTGGAACAATAAAGGGGTTTATAGGTCAAGTTAGAGTTTAAGCAAGTTGTGTGCCCTTAGAATTAATTTCATAAACCCAATTAGCTTCCATAAATTGTGTTTAGGCTAAGAGAAATTATTCCCACACCATTGTGTGTGTGAGGCCGAGAAAGGGAGCATTGATTCAAAAGAAAAAGTGTGTGTTTGCTTTCAAAGTAGCTCAATCCTCCTTCTCTCATGCATGATTATTTGCTTTACTTGTCTTTGAATGTGTGTATGTGTATTTTAAGCTATGAAAAATATTCTAGCATGATCTTTTACTTTATGGTACCATGATGATGCATTATATTTTCCAAATGATATTTATAATGTTTGCTTTGGTTTGTTTGAGTGTGGTGAGACCAAGAACCCTTAGCCATGGTGAGGATGAGCCAAGAACTCTTAAGATTGATTGAGACAAAGTAAAAAGTCTCCCAAAAATGAGGTTGACTCTCAAGAGTAAGGTGGAATCCAAGAACCTCTTAAAAAATAAGTGAGGCAAGTCCAAAATCTATAAGTAAATAGGTGAGGCCAATCCACTTGCTCGGCAAACCTTTATATGCTATATATAACTTTTTCAAATACCAAGAATGCTCCTTGAATGATTACACATGTCCACATGCCATGCATACATTGGAAAGACTTGTTTTTGTATCTTTTATATATGATTGAATGAGAGATGAGTTATTAGGATTCTTTGAATCTCATTCCCTCCTCTCCAATAATCTAACATGTTAGGTGGACCAAGAGATCAAGGAAATAAAAGCCAACTTCATGAGAAATGAGAGCTTGACATCAAAGTACATAGTTTTTAGTTCTTTAAGGCCATATTGATGTCTAATGATGTAATCCATTGTTGTATATGGTCTATGACCTTTGAAACATATGTAATTATGTTAAGATGTGATGTAGAAATGAGAGAATATGTTATGTGAATGATAGAATGTAATTTGAATATGTAATGGCAAAGTGTGCTTCTTGAAAGTTTGATGCAAGTATGTACACATGCAAGTGAGATGATCAAATTGAGATGCATGAGGTTTGAGACCTTTTGGACAATTCATACAAGTTATAATCATGCTTTTAGGCTTGCCCAAGAGGCGCCAAATATTAAGGGAGAACATTTGGACACTTTGATACTTTATATGGAGCCAAAATTGATTATAATAGAACATTATATAACTTTTTGTCCAAATGAGCTCTTCTTAATCTAAGATTTGGTATGTAATTAGAGCTTGTTGAGATCTTTTTAGAAAATTAAAAAATAAAATTTTTGGAAGACTAGAGAATATTTGATGAATTTTTAAAGTTGAAAAAAAATTTTGATTTTGGTCTGATCCACTGTTCACTTGGTCCGAAAATAATTTTTGTCACACAAGGCTCAAATGATGTCCAATTGCCACAAAATTTATATGGAGAAACTAGATATTCCCAGTGACTTGTGCCAACTGGAAGCACCTCATTTGGATGTTTAGAGAGGAAGATATGAATTTTTGAAATTCCTGCCTAGTATCAGGTGCTTAAACTGACCTCAAGTACTGTTTAATTGGGTTTCGAGGTCTAGGTGTACCTGAACTAGTATGGAGTTATTTTTTCCCTCTATCTAACATCTGTAACTTTTTAGATTGGTATCATTTGCATGGATTGGATTTTTATGAAATTAATTGGATATTTTTAAAGTTTGTTGTAGAAACTTATGACAGTATCAGTAGACAACCAAACCTCTGGATCTTTTTGAATGTCAAACATATTTTGTGTTATGTTTCATGGTCTGGACATATTTTTAACATAAGTAGACATGTGTAACTTCCCATAATGATAAAGAATTTATGATTTCAATTTTTTTAGAATTAGTTATAATTTTTCAAAATTTGTGACAGAAAAGCCAAAATTCTGACCGAAAATACAAGTATGAGTTTTATGCTCCCCTTTGGTTTTCATGAGTTGTAAGCCACTTTTAATGATGAAAATAAGTTGTATTCATGTAATTAAATGTGAGAATATGATACATGAGCCTATATGGTCTACAGGACTCCAAATGAAAAATTTATGCATAGCGCAACGCTAAGAAATTCATTTTCTTAATACTTTTTTTCTTGCTCCTTCATGAAATACATAATGTGAAGCATGAGAATAGTATAAGATAAGCTAGAAAATTTATGATGTTACAATTTCACTTCCACCTATTGTTTTATTATGATACAAGAAAATGATTATTGTGTAATTCTTGTATATGTCTTCTTACTGTAAAAATCATATAACGTATTTTATTTGATAATCTTATATATGGTATTAGGGCACTATGTTTGCCTTTGCTTAGTGTTATTTTACATGCTTTTTTATCATTTTCATGTATTGTTTGAAATTTTTTAATATTTGTTATAGTATTTAAATAATTGCTATTGGGTAGATTTGGCAAATTTGATATTTATATGAATTTTATGATGTATGTATATTATTTTATATGTCAAGAAAATAGCTTAAAATATTACTTGAAAATTTGCATTTTAATTTTATTGGTTATTTCCAAATAGATTTTGCCTATTTTGACCTTAAAAATTAATTTCTCATGATTTTCTAATGAAGTTTGGCTTTTGGTATGTTGAAAATGGAGTATTGTAGGCTTGGAAATCACCTAGTCAAAATTTAGGCAAAAAACAGGTCAGGACCGAGTCGGGTTGACCTTAGTGGAGCTTAGGGATGATTTACATGACATGTCCTTTTATCACTTGACAAAAACAACCTATCATTTTTGGCATTTATATTGGCAACATTTCATGATTTCTAAACAACATTTAGCTTTGCATGTTTCATGAAAAGAAATTTGCAATGCATGAAATCGTGCATTTTATTTATTGAAAAAATGGGTTGGGGCATTCTTGGGCTGTATGCTATTTGGGACTTCGATTAAAAAATAAAAAAGAAAAATTAATTATTTGGTCCTTATAATGTACCTTAATTTTCAATTTGGCTTCTATAGTTTTTTCTCAAAATAATCCTTATAATTTTCAACTATTTCAGAGTTATTTCCTACACTTTGCAAATGTTAAAATTCCATTTCCTACCATATCCACATGGCTTAACAACATTTGGATGAGGTGGCTAACTGCATATACATGTTGTTGCTACATGTGTAAAAAGTTTCATCCATAAAGAGACAGGGAAGTTGCTAAATTTTCATTTTTCACCTTTTTTTTCATTTTATTTTTAAAATGAAACCAAACCCATGAAATGAGCATGGATGCAACTCAATTGAAGAGGAATGCTACATTCATCGAACACCTAATGGTCATTCAACTTATGATGTATACTACATCATTAATTACCTAATATAAGAACTTCAATTGAATGTAATTACATCATGACTTGATTATAAATTACCCTAATTACCATTCACAATTATCTTACCCTAAGAACTCTAAATAGATGCATATAGAATTCAAACAATTGACTCAAGCAATCAAAGCAAATATAAAAATTCTAAGAACATAGCATAAACTTCCATGGATGAATGCAAAATTAAAATATCATAATCATTGCATGAAGTTCAATATAAATAACCAATTGCTTATCTAATCCCTAAGATGAATAAACATAAACAAAGACACAAACTTAGAAATAATAGACAAGAAAGAGGAGAAAAAGAAAAAAAGAAGAATGATGAAAGGGCACCACTTATGATGAAAATCATAGGTGATTGGCCAAGGGGAGTCCTGTAGGATCTTTCCTAGGCCCTTTCATCCTTTGAACCTCTTAATAACCTTAGGAGAGCTCCCTACTTCACTTATTATGGTAAAAGTCTTTTGCTCTCTTAATCTGAAGCCTTAGGTTTGTTTAAATAGGCTTCTATGACAGCTATTTATTAAAACTTGCATTTTGCTTAAATTTGGCCCAATGCCACAGCACCAAGATTGATAGTTTTGGTATGATGCACACATATGTTTAGGTTAAGGTGCCACCTTGTTGGAATTTATATTAAGATTATTTTGTAGCTTCCACAATTTTGCAACTTATAAGGATAATTTCAAATCTAACTTTTATCCTTCAAAACATGTCTATTCCCTTCTACCTTGATTCAGTGGTCTCTCTATTCTATGACCTTGACCTACTTATCTACAACATAAAGAATTAAATCCAACTTAAAGAGGTTTTACCAAAGATTAACAATCAAGTCTTTTCCACAAACAAAATGTCTAGAACATACTTGAAATTGTTGTTGTAAAGTCGAATAGTTGATTAGGATACACGATAAGTCCCTATAAAAACTTATGAAAATATAAATATCCTAAGGCATTATTAGTTGCCTCAATCAAGGCCCCAATGATCCTAGAAAAAACAAAGCTCTTTTTGAAATACGAGTTTAAGAAACCTAACCAAATTTCAAAAGCATTGAGAAAGAAAATCAAAAGTATGACCTTTTATGTCAAATGTCTTTAAGATATTATTCCTATTTGCAAAATAGATCTTGTATACATTTTATTTATGAAACTAATCTTTTCAAAGTATGCTTATTTCTACATGCATTTTTGCTAAGAAAAAAAGCTCACTTTTCATTCTTTACAAAATATTGAAAGCATATAAAAAGTTTCTCATTCTTTACAAAGTATATCTTTACATAATTTCCTAGAATATTTTACATCTTTGTGAAGAACTACAAAAACATACAAGCTTGAGCTTGTAAACATGATAGGAGATATCCATAGGGAAAAATTCCACAAGTTCTTATATAAGGTGACTTGTTGTAAGTAGATACAATAATGTTGGAATCCGCAATAAGGATGGAAAAAGCAATCAAATGATTAGAACTAGCAAGAAGTTTAGGCTATTAAGATGAATAGGAAAGTAATAGAAGAAAGTAGCTACACAAGAAGACTTAGAACTTAGCAAAATTAGTGCCAAATACAGAAAAACTATAACAAAAACATGAAGAAAAAAGGCTTATACATTAGAGTTGAATGAGGTGGCAAAATAAAGAGATTCTTAGTTGATAAATAATAGAGGTAGAGATAATGAAAATTAGATGATGTACAATGTTGATGGATAAATAATGGAGGTTTAGTTAATGAAGTTTAAATGATGAATAATGTTGGTTAATTACTAATAGAAGTTTAGATAGTGAAGTTTAAATGATGAACAATGCTAACTAATGAACAATAGAAGTTTAGATAATGTTAATAGGGAAATAACAGAAGTTTAGATGTCGAGCAGTGTTGATTATGAATCTTTGAGGATAACCACCAATAGACCTAATAAACACTAGAGCTCTGGTTAAGGATAGAACAAAATAAGATAAGCCCTACATTCGAAATTAGGCATGAGTTTATGATGTGCATATACACTTGCATTTTCACTTGCGGGATATAATTGAATAGAATATAACTTCACGCTATCACCTAAGTGTGGTAACCTCATTTGGTATGTGCACAAAATACAATCTACACGACCTTGTGCTATGACCTAAATTTAAACAAACCTACTTGGTATGCACATTGAGTACTAAGAAATAATCATGGAACCAACTAGAAAAACATGAAGAGAACAATGCTTCAAAGGATAAGTATTCAATAAACATTCATTACTCTTTAATATGATTCATTTCATATTGTATTACATCTTTTATATGATCATGAGGTCTAAAACTAAGCATGCTTCAATGGCACTTTAGACCTTGTCCACAAAACATTAATATATGCAACTTCTCCTAGTTGAACCTTGCTAGTTTCCACCTCCAAGATCTCCCTAAGTTTGCCTAGGTCCACCTCTAAACTCTTAGATGAAGACTCAAATACCTCATTGAGTGGCTCGTTGTGCAACCTTCAAAATAAAACTAGGTTGATAAAATATATAATTAGTGGCACAACCTAGGTCATCTCCTTTAGAATTGGCGTTCAATGCCTAATTGAGTTTTCTAAATGTTAAAAGACTCTAAAAATTCCTAAACTAAGGGGGTCTTGATTGAATTAAACTAACCTAAAACTAAATTGAATTAAAATTCCTAAATTCTACCTAATTGGGTGAATTATGGGTGAAAGATGGGCTTGTGACTAGCTTTAGATTCGTCCCTTGGTATCCACTATCCTTATCCTAATCTAATTGCGATTAATTCTGGTCTAAGAGTTCCTAATCGTGTTCATAACAAATTATCTTGGGTAACCACTCAAGATTCAAGAGATTAACGATCTAACGTTGAATTGAGACCTCAACTCCGCATTAAACTGTTAATTCTTGTTTCTAAGATCAATGAACACCCAATTTGATTGATTAACTAATTGATTAGCCTCTGAATCATCCTAAATATTTAATTAACCAACTAAATATTAAGGAATCCTCAAATTAAACATTCAAACAAATAATCTCACTCATGTATTTTATCGAACACCTTCGAAGCACACATGGGAAATTAGATAATATTGAAATTAATCATATCAATTAATCAATAAAAAGACTTCCTAATTAGTGTCTAACCAGGCACTAATTACAATCACACAAATTCCCTATCAAATACAACTTAACCAAGATAATATATGAAAGAGAAAAAGTGTAGGAAAATAAAGAAATTCTTAGCCAAAATTCTATGTCTTCTCTATGGATTCAAGCTTTTCCAAGAGCTTCCTCCTAGCTAGCCTCAAGATGGATTAGAGCTTCATGGGATGGTGGAGATGGAAGATGGAATGGAGAATGGAATGAGGTGGAATATGGCCGAATGAATGAATGAATGGTTTTTAATCTCCTCTGGAATGGACGAATGAATGAATATATATAGATGAGGAATTCCGAAAATATAGATGCATAAATGAATTGGATTGTGGGTTTGAATGGAGGGTGTCCAATGAATGAAGGAGGCGTGCAGAATGAAGTCTCTATCTCCTTTAAAATTCACGTGCTTCTCTTCTTCTCCTTCACGTGTTAACTAATGCATCTTTTACGTGATTTTTTTATTCACTCCACGCAATGCATTATTTCTAATTCCCTGAAGCTACTTCATGTATATAAGAGGTGGGCCCCATTATGAATATAATAATCCACTTGTTCCTTTAAACTCCACGTGCTCAGCTGCTTCTCCTAATGCCCGTAGCTTCTTAGCTTCTTCATGTAAATTTCAGCATGGTTTCCACAAGCTCCCAGCTTCTGCTTTTCGTGTGTCACCCGTAGCTAAATCCTCCTATCTCGTTCCAGCATTTTATTTTCTTCTCCCAGCTCATGCTTCATTAATATACATCAGCCCACAGCTTATTCATCTTGCAATTCACTCCCACGTCAGCTTCCTCGATCCAGCGTCTTCCTTCCATTCAGTTTTCTTCTACATTAGCTTCAGTGTTTCTTCATCGTGATACTGTACGTGTTTCTGCATGTGTGTATAGGTGTGGGCCCCGCTGTTTATTTTATTATATTCTACATGAATTCCTTCTACTGTTTCTGCAGCTTCTTCACGTTATCCATGAATCATGCAGCTCTTCGTTTTTCTCAAGCAGGGACTGCCTCTTCTTCGAACCAGAACTCCATCGTGCTTTATTCTTCTTTCTTATTCAAGTGCTTCGTTGATGGTTCTCTTAACTTCATCTCAGCTCGTGTCCTTCTCCTTCACAGCCTCTTCCTCGAGCTTCTGTTGCATGTTCTCCAGCTCATTCACATGAACTTCTTCTTAAAACCGAGCCTACTTCTTCTTCTGTTCTGCTCTCTTTTCTCCAACCCTTTCATTCTCACCTTGCCTTCAACTTGGTGTTTCACTCCTTCAGCTCATGCAACTCGTTCAGCTGCAGCTTCTCTTCATTCTCAGTTCTTGTGGCTTCATTTGCATGACTCACTCATTCATTTGTTTCTCATTTAAACTTCAGCCTAAGATCTCTTTTGATGCTTCTCCAAACCAACCTCCATTCAAGCTCTAATTGCCAATTAAAAAATCTGCACAAAAAGAATGGAAGATATGAAATAAAAAAATTCACAAAATTCATTTAAAATGATTTATGTATTTAAAATCAATTATTTTTCCAATTAATTCATAAAGTGCAAAGAATGGCTATTAAAACAAAATTCCATCTAAATACACCCCTAGAATCATATTTGGTCACTAAAATGCTTAAGTTAGGAGGATTAAAACATAAAAATTCATGCTTATCACTCATTCTTAATAAATCTCAATTATACCTATATTTTTGTATCTATTTTGGGGATTTATCATAGGTATTTAGTAATTTTTCTAAAATTTCTAATATACTTTCTATTATTTTATATTTTTTGAAATATTAAATAAAATATATCTTTAGTTAATTTTTGGTAATTAAAAATAAGTCTAATGGGTTTGAGCTTACTAATGCAAGTTTGGAGTTGAGATAGAGTTAGATCATAAGTCAAAGGTTCATTAGAGCTGAGGTCATGAAGTTTTCATAACTATAATAACTTATTTTGCAAAGCTATGACGTGAAAGCCTTTGGAGCCCTAGCCTTCTCCTAACCCTGATCTTTGCTTATAAATAGACCTTATAACATTGAGTAAAGTGAGGAGGACATTAATAAAGTACTAAGGTGTTGTTAAAGCATTGATTCAAAGATTTAAAGAGTAGAGTACACAATATGTTCATTGGCAACTAAGGTGTTGTTAAAGTGCTAAGGTGATATTAAAGCATAATAGTATAGTACACAACATAGTCATCGGCCAATTACTCTCAGTGGGCAGGACACATTAATAAGATCCGTGGCTTTCTTATTTCGTTAGAACACACTAATAAAGTCGACAATAGTCATCAAGACACACTAACAAGGTCTACGATAAAATACAATATCAACAGTTAAACTTACTTATGGCATCACATAAATACACATGTAGGTACAAGCAATTAAACATTATTTTGCAATAAACATGAATGGAATCAAACCCTATTTACCTCAAACAATGTCTACCACTTCTCAATTAACTTTCAACACTTTCAAGTAGCAATACAAGCCTAGGGTAACCATAAATAACAAGCATACATTCATTAGTTCAAGGGAACCCTACTCATAATAATCAAAATCTCAATAGCATAAATGATTATCACCTTACCCAAGTTTCTTAAAGCCTTAAATGCTTGCTTCTTACTTCAAATTCCTAGCTTCAATAATAGGCTCCTTAAATTTTTGCATACACATTAGCCACCATACCAAAATCAAGCTTTGAGATAAAGTTCGAGCAAAATAACAGCACAAATAGAGATGAAATACTTATCCAATGTGTGCTATAGCCATTTCTTTTACTTCTTCACAAAAAACACTCCAAAAATCCCAAGTCCATCAACTTAGGGTTTCATAAAGAACCATGAAGTCATGAGGTATTTGGTTCAAAAGAAAGAGGAGAAGGAGATGATCATTTTTCTTCATTCTCACTTGAGCCAAAAACTCCTTCTTCTTACTAAATTGGAGCTCTAAAGCCAAGCCTTCTCACTTTCTCTTCTCTTTAGCATTTTTCGTTCTCTTATGTTATTTAGTATGTGCATGAGTGGCTGAAGTAAGAAGGGACTCTGGTTAAGTGAGTGCTTTAAGTGATTTGGGTCATGGGTTATGGATTAGGTTCATGGACTCTCTAATTCTTAATGGGCTTTAGTTTATTTTCTACGTTAAAACCTTCTAATCATGTTTTAATTAAGTTTTTAGAAAATAATGAGTTCTAACTAATTTTTCTAGGATTATTTGTTAATTTTCACTTAATTAATTTGAAACCTATAAATTAGGGATAAATATAGGTTGAGCAGGGGTTGGGCTTTGGCCTAACTAAATATCTAGCTCAATTTCAAATGAGTTTCAAAAGTAAAACCCATTGCTTGAGTCGAGTTAATATCGGGTGGCCTAATTTTTTTTCCTTCTTTTTGAAATTTGTAGTGAAAATTATAAAATGAACCCAAAAAGAAATATTTCCATATAAGTCCTCATAAAATTATGTTTTAACCCAAAAAAATTAAAATTTATATATAAATATTTATAAAAAATATTTTTTAATTTAAATTTTGGACCTATTCAGGCTAATATGACCTTTTAGGCTTTTTTTTTTACACCCGCCCTAATTTGATTTGATTTAGTAAGGTAAGACTAGGCACAAGGCCTAGTGTGCACCCTTATTATAAATAAATTTAGTTTTCTTAATAATTCTTAAATAATTATTTTTCTAAAAAATTCTTAATTAATTTATTTTTTTTATAATTCCTTGTTTAAATTATTTTTCCTTAATAACTTTTAATTTAATTATTTTTCTTTTATAATCCATGTCACACCCAAAAATGCGACCGCGTGGCGCCTTTTTTTCTCAATTCGAATAATTTCGAATGAAATCGAAAACCGAAATTTAAATTGAAATATGTATAATAAATAGGGTTCAGGAGTCGCCACCAAAATTTTAATTTTTTAGAAGGCAAAACTTTGGAAAAGCCTTTTTATTTGAAAAATGGCCTACGAACCAGAAAATGGATCCGGGAGTCGATTGTGAGTGGGGAAGGTGTTAGGCACCCCACTACACCCGTTACTAAGAACGGTTACCCTAAGTTAGTTGTGCAAAAATAAAATGGCCTAAATTCTATTTCAATTCTCCCTAACAAAGCACGTGTAAAACAGGATGCAAAATAGGAATAGAGAAATAAAAGGAAATAAAGTTGAAAGTAGAAAAGGAAATCAATGTTAAAGTAAAACGCAAAAAAATTTAATAATAAAAAGGAAAGAAACGAAATTGAAGGAAAAATATTTTATTTACAAGGGCGGATTTGACCTAGGATAAAAGCCTAGGGCCTACATACCCTATAGAAGGGATCAAAGTCCACGTAGTTCGATGAGAAGTTGAATTTGGTTAATGTTTTGTTTTGTTTTTTGTTTTTTGTTTTTTAGCTTATATTTGATTTTTAATTTTTGATTGATTTTGGTTTGTTGTTTATTTGTTTTTTATTGTTTTGTTTGATTTTTGATTAATTTGATTTGATTTGATTTTTTTAGTTTTTTACTTTTAGTTTTTATTCTTTGATTTTTTGATTTTTTTTTTTGAAAAGATAAAGAAGATAAAAATTACTTTTTCCTTTAACAAATAAAGCAATTTTAAAATTAGTTGATGTGCTTTGATTTGTTAAAATTAAATTTAATTTTAATCTCCTTGCATTTTCACTTTTTCTCTTACTTATCATTTTTTTTTTTCATTCGATTTTTGTTTTTATTATCCCTTGTTTTAATTTTTTTTGTTTTTGTTTTTATTTTCTTTTTTTTTCCTTTTATTTTCTTGATTTTTGATTCACTTTTCCTCTTCTTGGTTGTTCCTTTTTCAATTTTATTTTTGTCTTTGTTTTGGATTGTCTTTTAATTTTTGGTTTCTATTTCCTTTTTATTTTCTTGATTTTCTTTTGATTCACTTTTCTCCCTTGTTTTGTTTTATTGTTTTTCTCTTTGTTTTTTGGGAAGGAAAAAAAAATGATTTATAAATTTTTAATTTACAAAAACTAAATTGATCCTATTTTTTTGTTATTATATATATATTTTTTATGATTTTTCTCAATCTTGGATCTCTTAGTCTTTTAAAAGTTTTAATAATTGATTTGCATGTTTTTGAAATTTTTTTGTTTTTATTTTGTTTTTATTTAGGAATGATGTTTTCACTTTAGCTTTATGTCATTTTTTTTACGCCCTTTTCTTTTCCAGGAAGCATATTTTAATCTCTAATTTTTGCCTAAAAGAAAATTTGAGGGAAATTTCTAAATTTAAAAAGGAAATTAACCATTTTGATTTTTCTTGAAAAGAGAAAACTTATTTGATTTTCTGACAATTATATATTTTAATTAGCATTTAAACTCTTTTTTTTATTTGAAAAGAAGCATAATTTGCTTTCTAAAAAAATTATTTCATTTTTGAAACCCCTTTTTTTTAGAAATTTACCTTGTTTCTTAATCTTTTTTTTTTTTTACGTGTTAATTGTTGAACCCTAAAATTTGTACGAAAATATTTGATGACCTAATCATATGACTGAGGAGACTTATTGTCACACACAGCCACAGATAACCCCTATATGCCTGAGGAGATATAAAATCTCACACGGTTACTCTTAAAAATATGTAGAAAATAAAATAAGAAAATAGCCGGATTTACAATAATGTGATAAGTGTGATCGTGTGTGTTTGTGTGGCTAATTAAACATCACATCCATATACATTTCATACATTTCAAGTACTGAAAAAAATAAATAAACAAATAAAATAAAAATAAATAAAAGTAAAGCAAAGCCCAGACCCACTTTTTGTCTTCATGAGTATACCTTCATCATTCAGCTTCTTCACGCCTTCTCAAGTCTTTAGTAATCGAACTTCCCATTATACTGTCCTCTTCCCTTCAAATCCAGCCTTCGCTCAGTCTCGATCCTCTACCTCTCACATCAATTTGCAAGCCCCCACATGCCAAACACAGCAAAAAATAATGATCAATGACAACCATAAGAATCTAGAAATTGAATAAGGAAACGATCCTTAATATGTAGGAGATCAGTATTGAAGTAATTTTTCGTGTTCAAGGGAAGATTCAGATTATGAGCATCATATTATGAAGGTGTCAGCAACACTTAAGTTCAAGTGCAGATCTGACTTCTAAATATTATCTAATGAATTTTCAACTCAACCCATCACACTTCAATCTCCTTTCAAATTTCAAATTTCCAAAGGAGGGATTAAAACACTTTATTATCGAAACCAGATGAACCTAAACAGGAAAATTGGACGTCCATAAAACTAAGGTGCAAACCATGCAGAAGAACTCATCAGAATAACATGTAGAAATAAATGGACCCAGTAAGAGTAAGGCATCATCAATACATTAACGCCCTAAAACAGAACAAGCATATCGTTTCAGTCAAATAGGGACAGGGAACAAGTACTCATGGATGCCGAGGAAAGTCACAACGCATGCTTCTTTTTATAGTTGGGAGAATAAGAGGTAATGAAGCTTTTAACACACATGACTCTCAACGTAACCAGGAGAAGGTAAAGAAACTGTACATAGATTTTCCCTGATGGAATAAGACTACCCCGTGTCATATCCCTACTTTGAGCACAAACCGAAGTAGCATCTTCTTCCCGTGCATGCCTCATATCATTAAAAAGCATTCGAAAATGAAACCAAGAACACCTTCAACTATCCCAAATAATTTCACCTAAGACCGAGCCACTGTCCCAAAATCATCAGCTAAAAACTAGACCCTGGTCTTAGGCGACCAGAAACAGTATTCACATGCCGATTAAACAAGAACAGGGATCACAAGAAAATGCAAAAATTGAAAACCCAGCAACCCGTAGCAGTAGAAGCAAACCTTATCAGAACTACAGATGCGATAGAAATAATATTCACATGCCAGCGCGGAAGAGAGAAATAAAAAACAAAAACAAGGACTAAAAAACAAACTACCCACAACAACAGAAGCAGATTAATCAGGAATCATAATGAAACCAAAACTTATGCCAAGCCAGTAGTATATGATTCAAACTACAGGGGATTCCAGCTGCACATTGAACCCAAGGTTAAGAATCGAAAACGCATGACTTACATTTCATTTGAGTGACCAACTCCTTTCCTCCTTCTTTGGTTGCTGTTTCCCGCGCTTCAGATCAGAGCCTCCAGGACTTTCTTTGGTTTTTCAAAACCGAGCCTATGTACCCCGGGAATCAACCCGACGTAGGAACGTCCCCACTGTCGTTCTCTCGGTCTATTCCAGATAATTTCTTCTTCATTGTCTTTCTGTCTCTCCTTCGCTCTCGATTGCCCCTTCACTCTCACATCTCAGCTTCCTCGCTCCATTCTCTCCTCCATCCGAAAAAAGGGTCCCTCTGCTTTCCTGTGTCTCTCCGTCCTTATATGCGATTGTCTCCTTCAATCTCTGTCTGTCTGTGCGTTCTTCTTCGACCTCCGAATCTCCTCCTTTCGTTGTACTCCAAACCCTGAATCCCTTCGATCAGAAATGCTCAAATCAAAAGGCCTATCCCTCGACTGTCCCTCTTCCTCCACTCCTCTGAATCTCTCAGTCCCAGACCGAGAATCCCCACGGCAATTTCACGCGACCCTCTCGCTTTTCTGATTTCTTCGCTCAATTTTCTTTCCCGAAATCTTTTCGACAGAACCTGCAAAACCTCTTGCTGTCCCCTCTGCTCGATCTCCCCCCTTTCGCTTTTATATGCGATTTCAGGTGGTCCCAATCCCCTATTCGTACCCCCTCTGCTCCACTATCCATACTCGCGCACTCCCTTCGTACGAATCGCGTCGCCTTGCTCCTGCAAGCGTCGCACGAAAATCTGCCAGAGAGACGAAAGGGAGGGGGGGACCAAGCCACCTAGGGTTTTTCTCTTCAATCGACGCCCTTCCTCGCGGGTTAACGGGCTCCTGGTGCTTCATTTGGGTCAGTGTGTCCGGGTTAGGGAAGTTAGAGGCCCAGCATGCATGGGTTGAACAAAGCAGGCCCATCTTCCTCCCTCCTTTTTTGGTTTTGCCCCATTCCGATTTCTCTTGGGTTGGGCTCTTTTCATTTTGAGCTGGCTTCCTTTTGTTTTGGTTTTATTATTTTTCCATTTGTGTTGGGCCTTTTCCTTTTGGTCTAATTCTGGGTTGGGCTCCCCTTTATTTATTTTTGTTTGGTTTAATTTGAGCTTTCCTAGATTAGTCTCCAAAATTTTAATTAATACTTTTTCCTTATCTTAAGTTTCTCTTCTTTAAATATACATTATTATTTTTTTTTTGATGATTTTTTTTTTTACTTTATCTACTTTTAGCCCTTTTTTTATTTTCGTTTTTGATTTTTGTTTTCCTTTTTCTAATTTCTTTCCTTTTTTTAATTCTGTTTATTTTGAATTTTTGTTACTCCCTCTTTGATTTTTCTTTTGTTTTAATTTTAGATTAATAGGCTTTTATTTTTTATATTTATTTTTTTATTCTAGTTTTAGCCTCCTTTTCCTCTTTTTTTTTTTGAGCTACTTTTATTATTATTTTCAGGGTATGCCCGGACAAAATACGGTGTTCACAGTTGCCCCTCTTTACTTGTTTCTTAAGCAAAGAAATTAAAAATGTAGTTTTGATGTTTTTTTTTTTGCATAAGAAATAAGTAAAGATAAGAACACGTATTTTGTCTGGGGTGATTTAATTGCCTTCTGACAATATATAAAAGGAAAGAGCGTCCCAAACAAAATATGGTGTTTACAATCCATATTAAATATTTTAAAGATGTTACAAGCATTAAGCCTATTGACAACAAAAGAATCTCATTCTAATTAAATTTCCTAGCCAAGCCTGTCAAGAGAGCCACCTCATTCCCAATTGTGCCCTAACTCTACCTCATTTCCTTATCAGGGTTAAAACAAATCCTAATTGAGTAACATTGAGCAAGGGGAAAATGACCATTACTCTTTGTGCAAACAGGAAATAATAGTCCCATCTTAAACTTAAAAAATTGCCCTTATAGTGATAATAGCTAGACCTACCATTAAGAGCAAATATACCTCGAATCAAAAAGTACTCTTCAACATTGAAGAAATATCAAAACAAGGGAAACGATGGCTCTACCTTTGCAAACCAGTACAAAGTTATAAAAAGCTCAAAATATATTAGATCATTAGTAGGGTCAATTGACAAAAAGTTATGCCTATTGATACTACTATAAAACTAAAGTGCTTGTCTAAAGGAAGGTGTAGTCCCTTCCAAAGTGTAGTCTCCTGTAACATCAAGAAGGCCCCATCGTCCTTCATATAAAAAATTTCCTAATAATAAGAAGGTAGAGACAAGACAACATCTAAAGGAAAGTGATGATCATGTTGAGACCAATGACGATTATTTCCTGTCATAATACTCCTAAAATCATAAAAAAAAGTGTAGCTAGGATAAAACAATAATAGTGATATTGGATAAGCTTAACCTGAGCCCAAAAAAAAAACCAAAGGAAAACATATGGACTACACAAGTTAAAATGAAAAAGCCTTGAAAAAGGCTAATAGACAACCACTCACATGCCATAACCTTCCATATTTCATGAAATATGACATGAAAACATGATGAATCATAGGAACGGGAAACGATAAAGCTGGCAAAGCAAATATCTCTTAAAGAACCATAATTGCAAGATGGCTAGTCAAACACCTATGAATCTAGGAACTTCACCTCTAAGTTATGAAGTTAGCAAGAACATTTTGAGATCACTTATCTAGGTTCACTGAGCTTGACGCTAATGGACTTATGAAGGCCTCATAGCTATAAGACTCTCAAAAGGCCAAATACAATCCAACTTGCTCCTTAAAGGCTCAAAGCCTCAATGATTATAATTCATTGAACTACATTTAATAGACTACTACAACAAGTTGTTTAAGTTATTCTAAATAAAATCACTTTAGTCATAACAAGTTACTTTAATTAGATGGCTTCTATGATTTTTTTAGGCAATTTGACTTGAATTCCATCATTGTTAGCATACTTAAAAAAAAAAAAGAAGCCTATAAATAGAAACCCCAATAATAGCCTAGGAAGGGAGGATTAATCCATATACATAAACACAAAAAATAGCCACTAAGCCTCCACACATACAGGTTTATAAAGCTTAAGGGCATCATCCTTCACTTGTCCTATGATTGTATTCCTTTCCTAAGCTTCCTATTCCACCATCTTAATAAAGCCCTATTATGCTTACGTCCCATTTCTTAATTCCTTCTTTGTCTCAATTGTGAAAGAAATTGAAGTTTGAAGAGATATTTCAATCAACAACATCAATAAGAACTAAGAAAAGGATTTAAATCTTAACATTAATAGTTTGGAGAGAAAATTTTAATTTAAAAATAAAAAAGAGTAAATTACACTACCATCCTAATACCCCTAGTACCCCTCTTATTTCAAAAATCGTAACTAACTCCCTTCCAATTTGATTTTTATTAATGAAGTTAACTTTTTACACAATATGCATTTTTTAAAAGAAATTACTTAATTATATTTATTGTTATATTAAAAATAAAGTTACAGTCTCATATTGTACAACTTCTTTGATTAAGAAAATAAATCAAAAGAAAAATTTTTATAAGATATATCAAAATGTCAGAAGAGATAAATATAAATTTTAAATAAAAGCATTATTAAATGTAATTTAAACTTCTAAAAAGGAAATTAGTGTAATTTACTCAATATGTTTACAAATCACTCTTTTTGTAATATTTTTTTAACAATGAATCTGTTTGATATGCAGAATATAAAAAATAATACAATTATGAAGGAATTAAAAAAACAAGTTTGAAAATAAAAAAAAATAATTGTTATTTTAAAATAATAGAAAAATAATAAGATAGTAATATTATAAAAAATATAATAAAAATTATACAAAAATTATATAAACATAATCTCTTTGTTTTTCTTTGACCTTGAGATGCACCGGTGAGAAGTGGACAAGCACACGGTTGCTTGCTAGGACCTTGAATGGAGAGGAATTGAAAAATGACACAGGATTCCCAGGGTTTGGCTAAGGTAGGATGCAGGTGCACTTGCTTGCTTATGTTAGTTTCTTCTAACGCACCTTGAATTGAATGGCAAGTTAAGGCAAATGTTTTAAGAGTGAACTAGAAGTGGGCCCCGTGATCACGGGCGGGAAAAGAAAGGAAGAAAATGTATGAGAAAAATAAAAAAATTCAAATAAAAAGAAAAAATATATCATATCAATAACAGTATATGAATTCAAATATTAATGGGCCCGTGTACTAAGTTGGGTCCCGCAAAAAGATAAAAATTTAAAAAGGAAAAGCTGTTATAGTAACAAATAATACAATTTAAACAGTGTTTTATAGTAAAAGTTGCTCCAATTTTTATATAAATAGCTAGGTTAGATTAGATTACACGATTTTTTTTAAATTTTATTAAAACTATATAGATTTTTTAATTTTTAAAATATGCATAAATTTTTAAATAAAAAATTATGTTATACTTTAGTTTACTTTTAATTTTTTTATTAAAATACTATTAATTAATCTAAATAAATTTTTTAATAATTGAATTTAATGAAAAAAATTTATTATTTATTATTTTTATTTGTATATTTTTGTATATAATACATATATATATTTATATATTTAGGTTAATGAAAATCATTTTAATCAAAAATTTTTAAAATGAACTAAAATATATATTTTGAAAATAGATAAAAAATTTGTATGATTTCAGTAAAATTTAAAAGAAATTTATGCAATTTGCTCATATTTTTATTAGAAAAGGATAAATGACTTTTATTTTTGTTAAGTTTAAAAAATATCACTGGATGCGCTTTCAATTTGAAAATTTTCGAGAATTTTTGTATGACCCCCCTGACATTAGTATAAAAGGCCTGTTTGAGATTATTATAAATTTTTATTTAGTTTAAAATGGCATTTTCAAGTAAAATTTCAAAAAAAGTATCATAAAAAATAAGCATTTTATATTTGATAAAATCATTGAATAAATATTTTTATTAATATTATTGTGTTTGATAAATTTTTTTAAAAAGGTAAATTTCTCATAGTTAAATTACTAAAAAAAGTATGCACAAGTTTGATTTTGCAATTAATATTGTTTAAATGGATAAATAATTTGAAATATTCACCATGGATAATTTTAAGTCTCTATTTTCATTTAATTAAAATAAAAAAATAAAATCACAATACATATATAAAATGTTTCAATCAAAATAAATACATATATTATATAACATTAACAAAATAACCAGCTTATTTCTGCAAATAAGCAATGCCAAACTAACAATTGTAATTCTTGACCGAGGTTGAATGACATGCAAATTCTAATAGAACATTCTATTTATCATCTTGAGAGATGCACATGTGAACTTGCTTGTGCAGTCACTTGAGAAAGCATTGAGTTCCCAAATTTCTTCAAAGAAAAGCATTTCAGGGGGAACCAATCCAGTTTCTTGCATCACCTCCTCTCATTAGGTTTGATTCTTTCTAGTTTTGAAAATCCAAGTGTTTGTTAACATGCAACTAAAAGGTAAGCAGACATGATTAAAGATCAAAGGTTGTATTTCTTTTGTTCTTTGCAAAAGCAAAGACTTGAACAAAAATTTACCTCTCAATCTCTCAGTTCTTTAAAACATAGACCTTGCACTCTCCTTCCTTTCTTTCCCTAATCGTTTTTTAGAAACAAGTTGAAATTTTTTACAATTATGAATTAATTGCATATAGTGTAGTCAAAACAAAATTAAAAAAAGTGTAAAAAGAAAAAAAATGAAATTAATACTTATTTCTACTTCTTTATATCATTTTCTTTTTAACTGTATAATTAGAAGATCTAATTTCTTTAAAATTAAGTCACACTATTGGAAGAAAATGCAAGTGATATGAGTTGGGCATAATGCAACATTTTCTCCATTAAAAGCATTAAGTTTATACAATAATGTGGTTCGAGTTTATGGAGCTTCAAAATATTCCTTCTAACATGAATGTACAGGTTGCTGTGACAGCTACATAAACGGGGTCTATAGGTTCAATTTCACACACCCATCGTTCAAAAACGTGATACACCATTCAAGTGCGAAACACAGAATCCGAAAGCACCTTGTAGACAATGAACATTGGTTTCACAAGCAAGCAATTGCTAGAGGTTAGTCTTTCATATTTTTTTCTCTATTGGATATTGTTTATACGTTTCGCATATGCTATGATAAGTGACAGGAAACTCAAGATTTGAATAAGAAGATCCATGGGTATGAAAATGGCTAGAGTTTCCGGACTTAGTGGGTAATTGTAGAAGAAATATGGTATTGATCACACCCTGTTTTCTGTGTTAGGGGGCAAATAAATAAATTTCTTCTTCCATCTCATTGCGTTTAGAAATCATTTAGGGTGTTTGGTTGAGAGTTTTTGGAGGGAAGAGGGGAAGAGAAGGAGAATAAAATGTTTGGTTGAACAAAATTGGAAGAAGGAGGAGGGGACCCTTCAAAACCTACCATATTATTTTAATGTTATTTTTTATAAAAAAATTATTTATATCAATATTTTTTTAAAAAAATTATAAATTCTAATTTTTTTTTATTTATTTTTGATAAAAAATTATCTTAATTTTTATTAAAAATTAAAAAATTAAAAAATTAAAAGACAATAAAGTAAATTATTACTTAAAAAATACTCCTCCTTTCCCTTCCAAAATCAAACAATAATTTCTTTTTCTCTCTCATCCCCTTTCTTCTAACCAAACATAATTTATTAAACCCCTTTTTCTTCCCTTTTCTTTCCTTCCATTAACCTCTTTTCATTTTTTTCTCAATTGAACCAAACGGAGCCTTATGGTAGGTAGAGTAGTGATATTTTCCAAATTAAAAGGATATTTTGTGATATAAATCCAAATTTCTTAGAGATAATTTACCCTAATGTTTTTGTGTTGGTACAGTGAAAGAGGAAAGAAAGTAAAGTAGGAAAGGAAAAGAACTTCCCTGGATTGGTATGTATAAAAAAGAGAAAGAAGAAAGAAGCACGAGGGATTACGAATCTCACTTTTTTTTTTTTTTGGGTCTCTGCAGTTGACAATCCTTCTGAGTAGGGATAAAAAGTAAAGGAGAAATGAAAAAAAAGAGAAGAAATCAATGTGCTATAGGTATTAAATTATGTATATTTATATCAATATATTATATCATTCTATTATTAATGGTATTATTTATAAATTATGAATAGTATAATTTTAATATTAGAGTGTGTCTTTTTTTAACTTCAATTTTTTTTTGAGACTTTAAATCTTTTTTTATTTTGAAAAGAAATTTTATATTCAATCCCGTGCATCTACACAAGATTCTATACTAATTATAAATAAAAGAAAAAAAATTGTACAAAAAGGTAGATGTCCCTCCATTTGCTTTTTGTTTTTGTTTTCTTCCTTTGCACAGAACAAAAAAAAAAACTTTTTTGTAATGTTTAATGTCCATCCGCATTATTTATAAATAAAATTGTATTTAAAAATAAAAAATAAAAAAATCATGATAAGTAATATATATTTATATTAATATAAATAGATAAGCATGATATATACTATGTTTATGATAAATAATTTACTCAGATATAAAATAAAAAATTAATTTGATATTTTATTTACATATATTTTTTGCATAAAACTAAATAAAAAGAAAAAAAAATCTCTTCCTTTCAAATAATTCAATTACTATTTTCTTATGCCCTTTTTCTTGTAGCCAACCAAATAGAAGATAAATATTAACTCTATGGTCTATAAAGTCTAACAGTTTGTTGTTTTTAATTAAAAAAAGTATATAAACAAAAAAAATAGATAAACTAAAAAATAATACTTATATTTGTAAAAGAATAAATATTATTAAATAATAATTATAAAAATAATAAATATTACAAAATAAATTATATTGCGCGCATTAGACCGCTGAAAACAAACCAAACCGGCTTTCATATTTGTAAACCTTCTGACATACCGTCCCTGTCTGACAAAAATAAACAAAAGAGAGTAGCATTTTTGCCTGGTTTCACAGGCACATTCGCCACAGTTGAGAGCACGAAACCCTAGTGACTGGCAAGTTTTTGGAGTTTTCTGGGTCAAACTCGAACCCAGAATCCTTGTTCTTGCCGATCTCATCACGGGGGTCTTGTGTAGAGTGCGTCTCATACTTACCCAAACCCGCTAGACCTTGCAGGTTTCCAATTTGTTGAAGGTGAAGCTCTCTCTGTTGCTCGCATTTTACCCAATTTGAAAAATGTGTTTGCATTTGGAGTTTTCTGATTTCCTTGTGCGCCTCTTCTTTGATGCTTGCATTATGATGCATGGCCATTTTTTGCTTTCTGTTTGGTTATTTGTTACTCTTTTGCCTTCAACTCAGGAGTGTTTTTTCTTCATATGCATATGCATATGCTAATCTCTATTTTTCTTTCACATAATTGTTGTGTTTTAGGTTATGCCACTGTTCAGACTGAATTTGATTGAGTTGACTTGATTATTAGGAATGATATGCCTCTTAAGGCTTGAGGGGTTCCTTTGGCATGAATTATCCTTTTGGGTTGTAGTTTGACTTTCATGAATGGACAGATCAATGTGTGTCGATACATTTGAGGTTGCCAACGTTTCAACATACTCTGCTTCCTACTCATCAGCATCAAAAGCCGGGATTAAAAACCTGAAGATTGTAACATTATTAACACCAATGAAAAGTATATCTGTTATTGATTTATAAACTATCATAGATGGGCTTTAATAATTCAAAGGATCAATGATGATTGATGAGTCACTACTTTATTTTAACATGGTAAAAGAAATTGTTCAAACAAAACAACTTGGTAAAAGTAGAGGAAATCTGTCTGTTCCATGTTTAAATACTGGTGAAAACTCCCCATGAAAACTATAGAAAAGTTACATGTTTCCTTGAACCATTTTTATAATTTATTATACTCTTACTGTCTTGGTCAGACATATGCAATTCCATATTGGAGGCATTTTCTAATTTCTAAGGCATAGTATTGGATGACCTTTGATACCATTATAGTGAAGCAGTTATAATTTATAATAAGATGTCTGGGCACATTGATTGCTTTTCCTAGGCTCTAAATGTGGAAGAATTTTCTAGTTCATATTATACTTGATAGAAGTTATCTGTGAAGTAACAATCAGTATAACATTAATTTTTGTCTTCAGGTACCATACTGCTAAACCTAGGAGGAACTGAAATGGATCATAACTCAGATAAGGATACTGATATTAGTGAAGCTGAAATAAGTGAGTATGAAGATAAATCTTATGAAAAACTTAAAAATGCAAGTCACCTTGTGAAAAACCCAGATGAGACTTTCAATTGTCCCTACTGTAAAAAGAGAAAGCGAAATTTCTTATACAAGGATCTCCTTCAACATGCTTTGGGGGTGGGTCACAGCACTTCACGTAAGAGAAGTGCTAGAGAGAAGGCTAATCATTTGGCTTTAGCGAAATATTTGGAAAAGGATCTTAAGACTGTGGATGGTCCCTCAAAACCTGTGGATGGTCCCTCAAAACCTGTGGATGGTCCCTCAAAACCTGTAGATGGTCCATCAAAACATGTAGATGAAGGTAATACTCCTGCCAATCAGGATGAGCAGTTTGTGTGGCCTTGGATTGGAGTTGTAGTTAATATTCCCACTAGACGAACAGAAGATGGACGTTGTGTTGGGGAAAGTGGGTCCAAGCTACGGGATGAGTACAGAGCCAAGGGCTTTAACCCTGTTAGAGTCAACCCTCTGTGGAATTTTCGGGGTCACTCTGGAACTGCCCTTGTGGAATTCAATAAAAGCTGGCCAGGCTTAGATAATGCATTGGCATTTGAAAGATATTATGAATCAGATCATCATGGGAAAAAGAACTGGTATGCTGAAACTGGGCAGAAGTCTGGTCTTTATGCATGGGTTGCCCGTGCAGATGACTACAAGTTGAACAACATTATTGGGGAAAATTTACGAAAGATGGGGGATGTCAAAACCATACCTGAACTTATGGAAGAAGAAGCACGAAGGCAGGATAAACTTGTGTCAAATTTGACTAATATTATTGAGGTCAAGAACAAGCACTTAAAGGAGATGGAAGTAAGATGTAGTGAGACTGCACTCCGCATGGACATTGCGATGGGGGAAACAGATAAGCTCATTCAATCTTATAATGAAGGTATTTTTCAAAAGTGAACCTGAATTAATATTTATACATTTGGACTAGATGGTAGGATATCTGATGGTTGTGGTTGTTGGTATATCATGAGTTCATGTTTCTCAATCATTTGTCCACTTGTAGAATAAGAATATTCTGCTTGAATAACCATAATACATTTCTTACTTTTCATTATTTATATATGATGTTGAGCTCTTCTAATGACATTGTTTTATTCAATGATTTCTATCATTCAGAGATAAAGAAAATACAATCGAGTGGAAGGGATCACTTTCAAAGGATTTTTAATGATCATCAAAGGCTTAAGTTACAACTAGAATCTCAGAAAACTGAGCTTGACTTGCGGGGAAAAGAATTGGAAAAACGTGAGGCCCACAATGAAAGTGAAAGAAAAAAGTTGGCAGAAGAGATTGAGAAGGTATGGCATTTTTTGTATTGGCACTGCACCTACTTAACATGTCATCTAGGGGAGCTATCGACCTGAAAGTTTTACATTATGTATTTTTTTATGTGTCTTTTAAATCCTTTTAGAATAATTTTGTTTATGAAGCTTGTAAAAGTCTCTTTTTAACCATGCTGGTCCTTATTGTCTTTTCAGAATGCAATGAAAAATAGCTCCCTTCAGTTGGCTGCTCTGGAGCAACAGAAAGCTGACGAAAATGTTTTAAAATTGGCCGAAGATCAAAAGGTCTTTTACCTGTTTTTGAATATTGTTAATGATCAAAACTTTCCATGTCAGCACTAGAATGGAAGGTTATTGATGCTATTTGACTATCAATTTTATCCAGAGGCAAAAAGAACAACTGCACGTTAAAATCATTCAACTTGAAAAACAATTGGATATGAAACAGAAGTTGGAACTGGAGATTCAACAACTAAAAGGATCATTAAGTGTCATGGAGCACATGAAAGATGATGGAGATGCAGAAGTTCTGAACAAAGTGGATGCTTTACTTAAGGATTTGAGAGATAAGGAGCAGTCACTTGAAGATTTGGATACATTGAACCAAATGCTTATTATTAAAGAGCGTAAAAGCAATGATGAGCTGCAGGAAGCTCGCAAAGAATTGATTGATGTAAGTTTTTGGTTGTATCTTTTGTTTCCAAATTTCTGATTCATTAAGTTAATCTTTGAGAGCATCTGTTCAATCAGATCCAGTTGAAAGTTTCTTTCATATTTAGAATTAAGTTTATGGTTTCCTTTTTAAGAATGTGATTCTGTTTTCCTGTATAAATTGTTTATATGAATTGATTAATTAAATAAGACAGTAATTGATTGATGAAACTGCTTTGGACCTCCCACAATGCCAAAAGAATGGGAGAATTATGATGTAGGAAATCCTAGTGAACATGTTTGCTCTTTAGGAAAAATTAACCTGATTTTGGAAATCTCTCTCCCAAGGAAAATTGCTTCTTAAGTACACTTTTATGATTGCACAAAATCACTTCTCAGTATATTTGTCTCCTCTTTCTTATAAAAGATGTTATATTGTTAATTGTTTTTTCATGGTTGAGGGCACAGTAACAAAGTGACCCAGGTAGTGTCTTATTGTTTCTTTGAGATCTAACTGTCATATATTACCCAGTTCTTTTTGATGTGTGGGTCCATCTGGTTATGTAGAACAGAATGACATGTTAGGTCATTCATGGAGTTGTTTTTAACTATGATTAGGGACATATTCCGTGCTTATCTTATTATGTGACTTGTTATCTTTTCTTCAGTTTCAGAGAAATTATTACATTAATTTTGAGGCTTTCTTAGATATTTTACAGTCCACTATTGTTGGCAAGATCTAGTAGCTAATAGCGTTCTTTCTGACAGGGCATTAAAGAAATATCAACCCGTGCCCAGATTGGTATAAAGAGAATGGGGGAACTTGATACCAGACCATTTCTTGAAGTTATGAAGCAAAAATATAATGAGGAGATGGCAGAAGAGAGAACTTCAGAACTTTGTTCATTGTGGGAAGAGTATCTGAAGGACCCAGAATGGCATCCATTCAAAATTACCGGTGTTGAAGGGAAACATCAGGTGTGCATTTCTTAAATCCATAGATATAATATTTCCTGCTTGATATCAGTGTTGTTAATGGCAGCATCCATGACAGAATGGTGTGGTTGCTAAGAGGCTCTCTGCTTTAAATTCCTCATGGTGGTGCTATGCCATGTTTCATGTGCATGGCAGCTCTGAAAATCTTAGTGGTCAAAATTTTATTATTTGCAATTTGAATCTTACGATTGGCAATCAGTTACTAAGCCAATTGTATGAATATATGGCTCAATTGGAAGCAGTCATGAATCCACAACCTGATGATGCAATTTGACTGTTAAGAATGCAGTTTCACATGTGTTTTTTCTATTATTTCTTATTTCTTAGAAGCAGCTAACGCCACATGAGAAGTTGTTTAGATTATCTGTGTTGTCAATGGCAGCATCCATGGCAGAATTGACATGGCGGCAAAGGGGTGTTCTGCTTTAAAGTTCTGCTTTAAAATCCTCATGGCGGTGCTATGCCATGTGCTGTGTGCATGGGATGGGAGCTCTGAAAATGGCAGCTCACAGCTTTGGTGTCTGCTGCGATGAACATGGCTGACAGAAGGAAATTTCTCTCCTCAATTTCTTTTTTGTTCCGGCATCCAGCCATTGGGCATCTTAGTTTTAGAGGCAAATGTATCTTTTAAGTCCACGTGTCAAATTATAGGTAAATTTTAAGAAGAAACTCCAGGATATTCAATCATTCTTGATGCTTCATGGAAAGTGACAGAGGGGCTTTCTACTTTAAATTCCCCATGGTGGTGCTTTGTTGCCTTTTGCATGGTGGCTTTGAAAATGGCAGCTCATGACTGTGGTGTCCGCCATGATGAACATGGCCGATAGAAAGCAATTTCTCTCCTTGATTTCCATTTTTTCCTGCATCCACCATTGGGCTTCTTAGTTTGAGGCAAATGTGTCTTTTCAGTCCCTATGAATCAAATTATAGATCAATTTGAAGAAAAAACTCCAGAACACTTACTTATTTAGTCATTCTTGATGCTCAACATGGAAACTTGGGCTCCCAACACAGGGATCTTCATTTAGGCTCCTTTCTGAATCCATCACAAACCTGGCCAAAACCCTCGGTCACATAATAGTGATCTCTTCTTCCTGTAATCTCTATCTTTTTTCATTATTTCTTTTTAACTGCCAACCAACAGATTGCTTTTCTCCCTCTGTTTCATATTTTATTTTTTGGGGGTTTTAGTTTCCTCTGAAAATATGGAATGTATATTATTTATTTTTCTTCTTTGTATTCACTCTGGGTATCTGTGCTTGATATTTTCTAAATGGTTGCCATGCTTCGGATGGCAGCTGCCATACTCCATTGACAACAATGCTTGATATCACTCTCAAGCATTTATCTTATTTAGTTTATTCTGTTGTTAGTTTGCATTTATCCATATGCTGTACTTTGGTGTGAAGTTAATGAATATCCCTGATGGCTAAAAACCAGATCAGGAAGCTTTAATCCCAGTACTTGGGGTAGCTAAACCGTAGTGCAGAACTATTTAGCCTCCTGAACATGTGTTATTATCACCCTGTGTTATATAAGGACATCTGTTATACAGATCTTTTTGCTTTAGGATCCATGTTTATAAGAATTAATGTAATTTTATGCTGAATGAGCTTCGCTTTCGTGAAATCTCTATAGACAGTCTTGATGACCAGAAAATTTGCAGGAAAGATGTCGGTGAATGTCTTTTCTATATTAACTATGATCAGCATATGCATCCTATACAAGGATTTAAGATGAACAATTTTTGGACTACTGTTCCACTAGTGAAGTAATTCTTTGTGGTCAATCTCCTTCTCTAAATAAAGCACCACAGGACATGTGGACAAGCATAATTTTTTCTCTGGTTTATGCTTTGAATTTTTACTGTTGCTTGTGTGCTATATTATTGTGCCTTTTGACTGCTATTAACCCATTTTGTTTGGACGTGTTACATTTGAAGGTGGTATGACATAAAGATAGGGAGAGAAAACCCTTTTGGGGCAAATGTAGTCAGTGAGTCCTAATTTACATATGAGAAGCTCTGTATTCATTGGTCAAGATACAAGACAATGCATTAAAAAGCATTCAAGACTCTACTAATTACTGCCAGCACTATGGCCATTATCAAGTCAGCATTATAGTCACAACCTAGTCAGCTACATCTAGTATTTACACTATAGCTAGTATCTAGCATTAACTCCAACAGTCACCCTCTAGCTGAAGTGTATAAATCATATGCGCCAAGCATGTCACAAAGGTAAGAAATGTACAGTCCTCTAAAGGACCTAGTGACAATATCAGCTAATTGATAATTGGAATTAACATAGCCAGTTGTGAGAGTCTCTCATAGTATGGAATTAACATAGCTAGTTGTGAGAGTCTCTGATAGTCAGGTTCTTTGATTTGGTGCATGGGGTCGTATGTGGTGGCTGTTGGGGCTCCAATGACTAGAAATGGTCCGTTGGTGGTGTGCGAGTTGATTCCATGGGGTTTGGTCAAACATTGACCAGGCTTAACGATTGGAATTAAGGTGCGGCCACTGGAAAAGGCTGACAACCAAAAAAGCTAGGATTTTTGTTGTTTAGGCTTTAATACCATATGAAATAGAGGGAGAGAGAAAACTCTTTTGAGGGAAATGCAGATAGTGAGTCCTGAGCTACATGAGGTTTTCTATTTATAGGTCAAGATACAAGACAAAGCATTAAAGACTCTACTAATTTCAGCCTAACTACAGCTAGCACTACGGTCACTATCTAGTCAGCATTGCAGTTACAGTCCAGTCAGCTACATCTAGCATTTACACTGTACATTAGCTCCAGCAGGTGGGATCAAATATATATATATGTATATATGTTTATGTATATTAAACGAGAGCACACACACAGTGTGACAGATATGGTTATAAGCTCTCTATCTGTCTATGTGCACATTAATGCATTACTTGAGGATTTCATGACATGAGTCTACAATGTTCATGCTCTATTTGCTGGTGAATGATGTATTGGAATGTTTTATAATCAAGAAGTCAGCAGGGGGTTGTATTTTCAAATAATGCAGCATAGGAAATCGACAGAAATTTATCAGGAGTTTCAAGTGAATAGAGGTCCTTGAAAGGGAAGGATAAATCTCAAGGAAGTCAATAAATGTATCTGAAAAGGAGAGGATAAATGATAAGGGTGGGAGTATGAAATAGAGATAAGATGATCTCCAGCCCTCAAATCCTTGCCCTGATTGCAACTCTGGCCCTTACATCCCAGTTACACAGACTCACAGTATGCTATGTTCAATATGGAAATGATGGTGCTATTAACAAATAATAGGTTTGAAAATTTTTTTTCTTTCCCAAGCTACTTGGAATTTGGAAAACAGAAGGTTACCTTTTAACTAATTGCCCCTTTAATAAACTTTGATGAAACTTGGAAGCTTGGATAACTATGAAGATTGGTGCCTATTTAGGAAAGTACATCAGGATATCTATGGAATTTTCTCATGATGTGGATGGCTCGCATAATTTCTTTATGTGAGGATTTTCAGATTCATCTTAGTATAAAATTGTATTGCATAATTCCTTTATATATGTTTTTCCTGGAGAAACTTCTATTATTACACTGTGTTATCTGGCTTCGCATATTTTTCATTTCAGGAAATTATAAATGATGAAGATGAAAAACTGAAAACTCTGCGAAAAGATATGGGTGACGGGGCATATGAGGCTGTGGTAGCAGCTTTGACCGAGATAAATGAATATAATCCAAGTGGGAGGTATATAATCTCAGAATTGTGGAACTATAAACAGGATAGGAGGGCAACATTGCAAGAAGGAGTAGCCTTTCTATTGAAATATTGGAAAAGACTTAGAGGCGAGAAGGGGATGATGTGAAGGTTGGTATGAATTGTATTAGTATACTCAACCGCATCTTTCTTTTGAACAATATGATTAGAGAAAAAGAATCAAGGACTGATCAATTTGTGGCTTAGTTACATTGTCAATGATTAACCGCCTAGATGACATCTTTCCTCTAGAAATTACTGCATGATTTATATGATTCAGAGCATGTTCTCTTTAATTCTTATTATATTAATGTTTCAATCACTATGTCTTCCAAATATGGATTATATGGCTGTAGGGCTGATGTTGGTTTCAGGAATTAATATTCATGCCATGAGGGAGGAAAGTATGCTCAGATGCTGGGTAGCATGCATCCAAAATTTAGGACTGCTGCAATTTGTGATGGTTATATAAGTCTTAGAAATCAAGGATATCTTTAAACTGTTTAATTTAACTCGGAATTTATGCTTCAACTATGGGGCATCTTGCTGGGCTTCAAACTCCGTGCATAACGGCCTATTCGATGTTTGTGGTGTCTAAAAAGACATGGAAGTTAAACTTTCATGACTGTTTTTTCCCCTTTAAGGAAAAAAACATGTATGACTACATTATCTACTTCCTAGTCTTAGATTTTTCATTAATTTTCTTTTGGTATAATGTACTTTATGTGCTAGTCATGCTCCAACTAAGTCCTTAACTGTGATTATTTCATCAAGACTCCAAATCTATGAAAATGTTGAGTATGATAATATCGTAATCCTCTAGCTAAGACTTTTGATTTATCCCCTTTAAACGTTGTTTTGAGGGCTTTTCTATAGAGAGATGACAAAACAAGTGAAGGAAAGAGGAGAAACGCAGAACATAACACTATAAAATGAAGGCAAATACTTATCTAATAAATACCCAAGCTCTCAAGATTTTTAAAGCACCAATTTGAACTCACTTGATTAAGTTAGTACAAAGAGTTATTGCTTCCTTTTGAATTTCGCCCATACGATAGCTATAAACCAAAAATCAATCCAAATGATACAATTTTAATGCATACACATAACAAAACAGTGGGAGGTACTTACCCAATCTTCCATATAACTAATAATACTGATTTGATGCTAAAACAACTTGAGTTCATAATGGATCACTTCCAATACTTGAATTTTCGCATATGTGATAGCTACCAAGTGAAAATCAGTTAAAAGGATGAATTTTAAGCATGAACACATCAAAATAAAGGGAAATACTTGCCCAACAACTCCACTAGCCTACAAGATTGAAAATCAAGCAAGGAAGTATCAAAATCTCCAATTTTTAGTACCTAGGGTTTGATAAAAAAACCTCCAAATGACAAGTTGTTCAGTTTAGAATGTAGAGGAAAGTGAGAAGAACAATTTTTTCTTTACTTACCTTGGTTAAATCTCATGTCTTCTTGGCAAATCAAAGCTACAAAGCTAAAGAACTCTAGCTCTCCTTACTCTTTACATTTTTCCTCCTTGCAAAATGGTTGTCCAAGTGTTTCAACTTAAAACAAATGAAGTGTGCAACCCCTAGCATGTGTTTTAGTGAGTGTGGCTAATTTAAGGGTATTTTTTTCCATTTGGTCTATATCTGGGTACTAGGCTTTAATCTACCAAGTCCAATTAGGTTGGATCTCAGTTTATAATTCAATTTAGACTCTTAAAATTATTTTTAGCAAAGTCAGACTAATTATTGGACTCTGATTTAATTTTTCAAAGTGCCTCTAATTAATCTTACCTAAATAAATTTAAATTTTACAATTAAGGTTATTTTCTACTAAAAATTACCCAAATAATTATTTCTCTTAGAAGTTCCTATTTTTTTAAATAATTTTTCTTAATTCTCACAATAATTTTTTATTTCCCTAAATTAAATCCTAAATTTCTATAATTTCGCTTAACTAATTTTAAGATGTTACATAGTATATCCTAGATGCCTTCTCCAAGATATGTTTATTCAGATATCCCTTCATACTTTCTATCGGTAATAGTTTTGAATCCTTGGCTAGCCTTAAAACATTGAGCCTTCCTGTGCAATTTGATCACTAGCCCTTCATCCTTCCTAGCCTACTTTATCCATTAGTCTGCTAAAATGGTGGTGAAGATCCTAGTTGAACTGGGATCTTGAATTCGTAGGATTAGGCTTACTAGTTCATATGAGGAAAGATTCACATGTATAATGGTTGCCCTTCTTGTGTGCTCTCAATAATGTTAAAGAATTATTTTGAGCCTTTCCTTACCTATGTTATGTTCCTTCGAAGAGAGGTGTCTTGGTTGTAGACCCTCTTAATGGGTTATTTTCTTCCTATTGGTCATGTTTCATCTCTACCACTTTTTGTCTTTAGAATAATACTTATCCAAAACAAGGGTCATGTGATCCAAATAAGGAACTTTGATCCTTTCCTAGACTTTTTTAATCATATGTTTATAAGGGAATCATCTAGTTTCAAACTTAAGGCTCCATATATGGAAGAACTCCTAGATTAAGTGTTTGACTTTCTGTTGAAGGCTCTATAGAGTCCTTCTAAACCAAGTCCTTCCTGTAAGAAAGCATGTATAGCATAATGTGATGGCTTCATCATTGTACACCTTTCTTCTCCTATCTCTCTCCTACCTATTTTAGAATCCTTAGCTATAATTAGAAGGGTTTAAGAAGCTACCCAGAGAAAGCTTCCTTAAGGGCTATGGTAGTCCTATGTTGGAACTATTGAGGTATCAAAAAGACGTCAACAGTTCAAAGACTTAAGAAACATTTATGTAGATATAAGCCTAGCTTTCTCTTCTTGTATGAAATAGAGCTTCCCTTTTTGGATGTATCTTTAAAGCTTAGAACCTTAGGTTTTGTTTATTATTTTGGCTTAAATGCATAGGCAAAGGTAGCAAATTAGCTATAACTTGGTCAAAAGATGTCTCTTGCCATATTTTGGAATCCTCTTTTAACTAGATTCATTTTGAAATCAAAAACCATCTTGGTTGTTCTTATTATATCTCTTGCATTTATGGTTTTCCAAAAGTCCAACATTGATATATATTATGGAACTGACTTCGGTCCACACATTATCACCAAGGCCCCTTGGTTAATCATTGGTGACTTCAACCAATGCGGTTCCTTAAAAGATAAACAAAGTTCATCTTCACGCATCTTGGGATGCAAAGGATTTGTGACACTATAGATGCATGTGAAATAATTGAAATAGCTTTTAAAGGGCAACAATATACATGGACTAATAATAAGAAGGGAGTAGACTCTACATGGGCTCGACTTGATAAAGCATATTGTAATATGGAGTGGTTCTTGGCCTTTCCCAGCATGAACCCCTTCACTCTCCCCATAGTTGTTTCTGATCATTCTCTTATTCTCTTATTAATTATGCATGAATCTTTCTCCCACACTTTTGAGAACTTCTGGTTCAACCTTAAAGATTGCACTAAGATTGTATCTTCATCTTAGACTCAAATAGTATCATGTTCTCCTTCTTTCTAAGTTCATGCCAAGCTCTCCTTTGCTATTAAGGATTTAAAGAATTGGAATTGAGAAATAAGTTAGAGTTTCTTTATGAATGTGAGGAAATACTTTAGGCATAGAAAGCCAAGCAAACATGGCTTGTTCAAGGTGACAAAAACATGAAGCATTTCCTCACTTTGATCAACAAAAGGCTATTTGTAAATCACATTCAGTGCCTAGAAAGCCCATAAGATAAGTGGATTGAAGATCATGAACAAATTGAAGGCCTTTCTTCAGTCAGTTTTCTTGATATTTTCTTTAATCTTGAGGACAAACCAATAAATGAAATTTTCTAGAACTGAATCATTTAGATGTCCCCACTTTGTCAAAGGCCCACCATAATCTTCTTTTAGTAGAATTTTCTAACATAGAAATTAAGAATGCAATCTTCTTTCTCTTAGCTCACATGCCCTTGGACTAAATGGGTTTCACGTTAGATTTTTCTAGTAATGTTGGCATATTGTAGGAGATGCCATCACTACCATGGTTCAATCCTTTAAGGAAAAATGCTTTCTTATTATAAGTCTCAACAAAAAATTTATTGCTCTTATTCTAAAAAGTGACTGCCTCGGTCTCTAAAGGACTTCAAACTGGTAAGTTTATGCAACATGGTTTATAAGATCATTTTAAGGTCCTTTGCAGTAGGCGTAAGCACATTATGAATGATCTTATAGCTCCAAATCAAAGTGACTTAATTATGGGTAAATTAATTTCTAACAATATCCTCTTATTATCTAAATTAATACAGCATGTTTAGGAGTCAAAGAAAACCAACAAAAGGTAGGGTGCTCTTAAAATTGGCTGTGTTAAAGCTTATAATAGACTCTCTTGGAACTTCATTTAGGCAATCTTACAACAACTTTGGATCAGCATGATCATGCAGTGCATGTAACCACCATCTCTTATTAGGTCCTAATTAATGGAAGCCCTTTTGACTTCTTTACCTTATAAAGTGGGCTCAAGAAAAGAGATCCTCTTTCCTCTTATTTGTACATCCTTTGTGTTAACATCTTATCTTACCTTATTACTAGGGAAGAAATCAACAAAAATTGGTTAGGAATCAACAAAAATTGAAAAGTTGTTGATGACAGTTACAATTCTTTATAACAAAAGCCTTTATCACTAAATATTTTAACGACCCTTTAACAAGTGGCCTACACAACCACTCAAGTGCTTTTTTAGATGTGGAAGGAATTACCAAATTGAACTCCTCATCACTTCTTAACTTGCTTGGTAAATTGGCTATGGCAGGAATGTCCCAATAAACCATTATCTTTGGTGGCCCATGCAGACAGATCAACAAGGTCAGATCAAGGCTATTGCAAATCTTATATTGTATGATAGAATGGATTGGAACCATAAATTTCTAGAATCCCTATATTATAAGGAGATTAGGAGACAAATCCTTTAGTAATCATTTTCAGCATTTGGAAAGAGAGATCGCTTAATTTGGAAGGGAAGCTTGAATGGTTAGTACTCTACCAAAGTAGGATATAAACTTAGAGAGGAAATTGGCTTCACCTATTAAAATCCTTGAAACCTTGAGGAAACTTATTGAAAAATAAAACTCCCTCTAAAGATTCTCTCATTTGCTTGGAAACTCTTGAAAAGAGCCATTCCTACCACAGATATCTTACAAGAATATCATATGCAAATTAATTAACTATGCCCTTTCTACTGCTCAACCCCCAAAATAGTAGACCACATCTTCCTCAAGTGTGATTTTGTCAGGGTTTTGTGGTTTGCCTCTGTTAGATAAGGCAACTAACACTTAAGAGGGGATGAAATATGTGTTTACAAATTTTTTTGATTATTTCAAAATTCTTTATCAAAATACTTGTTATTAAGGTTACTTTGAAGAGTATTGAGCAAAACAACAGATATATCAATTAAGGAAAACTATATATAAATATTTGGAATATGAAAAGAATAAGTTCTATTTTAAAAAATAGAGCACTTAACAATATCTAGTTAAACTTGATATAAAATCTTGTTTTCAAGTAAACTAGAAGATTTTCACAATTTTTTCAATAATTAGTTTATTTAAAAATGAATATATGAGAATGTATCTAGTAAGAAACAATCAATTCTTCAAACAAATATCAAAATAAAAACATAGTACTAATCAAATGACTTGAAATAAATAGTATAGGGAAAGAGAGAATGCAAACTCAAAAATATCTTGGTTTGACTCTATCCTAAACTTACATCTAGTTCTCAAGCTTCAACTTGAGATTTTTCCACCAAGTCTACAAGTTTAATCGAGTACTTGTGAGCCTTTACAACATTTAACTCAACTTAGAGTTGTTTCTCACTTTAAAATAAAGCATTTTTCACTTTATAGAGGATAAGCACTCTGAGAGCTTTTCTACTCTTATTTTCTCTCATAAGCAGTAGCCACCCTTGCCTTATAATAATTTTAAAAGAATAAAATTGCTTAAAGAAACTCTTTCAAAGAGCATATATACAAGATCAAGCACTAAAAACTCAGATGATGAAAATTTTGTAAGATTTGGCTTAAGAATTATGTTTTCTCTTTCTAAGGATAAAAAAATAAGTTTAAGATCATATTATAGCTCATTGTTCTTGTCACAAAAAAATGTTTGGAAGATCATATTTATAGCCATAATAAAATATAGTCGTTTGGGATAAAAAGAGTTATTACATACTCTAAAAAGTTATTCTTGATATTACTAGTCCGCTGTTGGGGTTGTACTTTCAGTTGCCATACAAAATATGGCTATTAGCTTGAATATCTAGGGATTTTTTCATTGGTAAGCCAAGAATGGTCAATAGGTTGTGCCCAGAGAACACGAAGTGCCATTTTGGACAAGGCCTATTAATTGGTTTTAAGATTAGTTGACTTGTTAGCATAGACTCAATTTCAAATGATTATGTGTCTCTTATTTTAATTATGTTTTAAGTGAATGAATTATTGTTAAAAAGTTGTTTGAGTCTATTTTTTTAATGCAACAAGTTTTATTTCAAAATTACATATATTTTGTGAGATATGATTAAGAGTAACCAAAGGTCAGAACAAAATTTTATATAAAATTTATATATCACTATTTAAATTTAAATAATCATAACTTTTCATTTAAACCACCTATCCACTCACTCACGGTGTTCAGCTGACTTACTTGTGTGGAGACACTTTTTTTCAAGTGAATAAGCCATCTTTAGAAAGATTTTTGGGTTTATTTTCAAATGAAATAAGCTTCATATCAAAACTCTATATAGCTTGTGAGATATAATTAAAATAATAATTAAAGGTCAAACTAAGGTTTTTGGGAAAAACTATATCTCACAATTTTTTGAGTTCAAATATATATTTTGAGAATCAAAATGTCTTAAACTAATAATTTCAAATCTAAATCATTAAATTTTACATAAAAACTTCTAACTTATGATAAATATAACTATTTGAGTCTATTGGCTATTTTGACACAACTAACCTTTTAAATTTTCAAATCTTTAAGCTCTTTAATTCTTAGAGCATCTTTTCTTTATGCTTGCTATTTCTTGGAGTAAAGCATGCACTAATATTCCATTATCTTCATTTTAATGCTCACTTTTCTTTCTTTGGGCTATCCTACAATGAAAGATATTTAATTTATAAACCAAATGATTAGTCTAATTTACATTTATAAATATGCATTGATATACTAGTATTTACTGTAATATAAATTGTAACAGGCATATGAGATTCTTATAATTTATATATCCAATTTAAATTTTATATATATATATATATAGGCTTAAAACCTATTAGATATATTACAAACAAATATATCTTATATATAAGAGTAAAGCATGATTTAAGAATAAAGTATTATGTGTTAGTAATTAAATAAGTAAGTATATATTAATATTATATTTATCAGCATTTTTTTATCATCAAAATTTATAATATAATTAGGGCAAGAAATCTTTTCTATAATCATTCATGGCTTATAACAATCAAGTAAGCATATATTGGTATTGTATTTATAATTCATTTGTCATATATTTATCATCATCAAAATTTATAATATACAACCTTGAGCCTAATAGCCTCTCCTTTAGAATTAAGATGTGATGAATTTCACGACCTAAGTATAGTAAATTAGCTCTAGTTTTTTATTGAAAATGTAAAACAAGAGGAACATGACCAAATTCATCCTAGTTACACTTCATGCCATCTAGGAAACTAGGAATTGCATCAACCATGATGGCCTCAAGTTGGACCCAAGCTCTCTCCTGAGACGGATCACATCCTACATGCAAATTAACTACTTTTCTTGGTGTGTGCATAACTCAAAAGAGGATCGCTCACCTACGCCGAATAGGACCAAATGCACCCTTTCTCAAAGTAAGGAAGCATAAGGGTGATGTTGGTCATTCTACTTTTCAGCAGAACCAAAGGGTCAAGTAAGCTAGATTCTTGGTTCATGCTGTTATTCACTTTAATCAAGTAATGGTAAGGCATCTTCAATGGGACCTAGCCAAACTCCACTCCAAGAAGAAGGGCTTCCTTTCGGACATTAGGGACTTGTTCCTCTAGGTCATCAAAGTAGACTTCATTAAAGACCCAGAGCAATATGGACTTCATCTTCTTTTGCTTCACAAGAAGCAAGCTTCCCTTCTAAACATGTCAACCATTAAGGAAGCTAGCACGAGGACTTTAAGGAAAGATATTCAGCAGCTTACCTCATCTTTTAGCTCTTCCAACCATGGCTTACTCAAGGAAGACCTAAGGAGGATGTGGCTCCAGTTACTCAGACGCCCCGTCCCTCCCTCCCCTGCAAAATTTTCCTTTAAGCATGCGATCGCTATGCTTTTTGTTTTGAAGTTGGCCTTGTACTAAAAAAGGAAAAATTGAATTAGTTATTGAATTGAGACAAAGAGTGATTCATAATTTAATGGTCTAATCATTTTTTTAATTAAAATAGATATAAATATGTAAAAGTATACAACTTAGTTAAAATATTTTGTATATCACAGCCAATATATGTAAAATAGGTTTGGTAGAATCCTTTAAAAATCATAAAGCTTAGAATACTGAGAGATTAAAATTATATTTTAATCGATTTTTAGGTAGATCATTTGAATGATCAAACAAACCAAAACCACAATCATGTCACTGAGTTTTTAGTCTGATCCAACCGATTCAATCCAATTTTTTTAATCCATGTTTCCTGTAGAGGCAATTAAATATATAAATATATGTGTCTATAACACTCAATATTTTATTTCATGTACAAATTCGTTTTAAAAGTTTTTAATTTATCAATCATTTTTAAAATTAATAAACATATAATTATTTTTTAAATTGTCATTGGTATTGAGATTAAATATTAGTGAATATTAGTTAATTTGGCAAAGATTTCACTTTTTAATTTAGTGAAATTATTTAATCATAAACCACTATCTCTTTTAGCTTTTAAAACATTAATTTCCTATAATTCACCGTCATATAAGTATCTCTTTCAAAAAAAAATTATTATATTTTATGTTCATATTAAATCTTAATATATACTAAAAAAAATTTATCTAAATCTTATGATTGAAAAAAAAGAAGAATCCTGAGGCCGACCTTTTATATTCCACTAAGCAGAAGCATGGGCATTTTCAGCCAAAAGTATGAATAATTTTTAAAAAGTAGGACCTATTAAAGATTCCGATGCCACCTCTAACTTCTCTTATAGCCCTTCTTTTTAATTTAAGGGAATCTAAAGTCAATCCTTTTGAATTTTATATACGCAAATCACATCATCAATTGTAACCCCAACCTCCCTCCCTGTCAAGAAACTTTACAATGAAATCCCTACAATATTGTGTGGGGTACGGAAAAATATAAAAAATGTTAATATTAAAATTGTTTAACCCCATACCTTTAGTTTATTTCATCCAATTATATGTTATGTATTTATATACCAAATATCAAGGATTTGAATTATAAAAAATCTTAACAAAAATCTTCTGAAATTTTGTGTAAATTTTCTTGTAAGGTTAAAAAAATAAAGATGAGAAGTTTTTAATATTTAAAATGTTAATTTTATGTCTATTATTTCTCTCTCTTTAACTTTATAACAAAATTTGCATCTAATAAATGTTAAAAGATCTTTACTTCAAGAAACTTACTGTGTTTGATGTGCTACTTTTCTTTTTAATTGTCCTATATGACTTTAGTCAATATGAGAGCTTATTCCAAAATATTTTGGGAGAGAAAAAATTCAAGGTTTAAGTATCACTTTTTAATTCTTGATATTTGGTTGATGTGAAATATATAATTTTCCCTTCTGTTTTTATAAGAGAAGTGGGGCTCCTGATGACATTTGTGCTGCGTGAGTTAAGTGAGGATATGAAAGATCTAGGGTCCGTTGGTTGGAAGAGGAGATGGGGAAGAAAATATAAAATATGGGTAGATGGGGGTAAGAAATGACTTTTCTATCTTTATTTTTAAAAGGTGATTTGATAGTTAAAATGATAATTTGATAGATATAATAAAAAATAGAAGGATATAATAAACATTGCATAACTTATGTAAAGGGAATGAGATCGCGTTGCAGCCAACCAAATGGAGTATTAAAGTACACTGTACACTGTAAGTATAAGTTTACCAAAAACATCAAAAAATTCACAACATAACATAATTGCAATATTATTTTTACAACAAAATGTTACTTAAACCAACCAAGTTGATGATAATGTTTAGTGCCCATATAAAAAAATTTAAGTAATGTTCTGAATACAGTTTCACTATTAAAATTTTGAGTAAAATACATAAATTATTATTATGTTTTGTTAAAATTATATAAATTTTTTATTTTTAAAATATTAAAAATTTATATTATATTTTATCCCAATTTTAAAATTTTGACTAAAATACCTTCCATTAACCTAATATATAATTTTTTAAAACTAAAATACCTTTTTACATTTTTTATGAAGGATATTTTAACAAAAAAATTTAAAATTAGACTATAGTATATATATAAAAGTAGAAGAGAAATTCATAAAATTTTGATAAAATTTATGGGAGGTCTATATAATTTATTCTAATTTTTTAAAAATTTATGTAAAATTATTATTATTATTATTACACACATATATCTCAATGGGATCGAATAATAAAGAATTCGAGTGGCAAGCTTTTCAAAGCAAAATTCAACTAATTTTTGTAGTTTATTCTTAGAAAAAATTATATCTAAACACTTAAATTTTATAAAATTTATAATAAAAAATCTTAAAAATTAAAATTATTTGTAAGAATTAAAATGATTTTCAAGTTTCAAGAGATTTATAACTAAAATTTAAAAAACTTACTTTTAAGTTTTAAAAAAATATCACTTTTTTAATAATAAATTTCTTAAATCTAACAGTATGTCTCTCAAAATTTGTTAGTAATTTTAATCTTTAAGAATAATTTTAATTTTTAAAATATTTTATTATAAATTTTATAAAATTTGGGTTTTTAAATGCAATTTTTTCTTATTCTCCACGGTGGTTATTGGTAGACATCAACTTGTTTAACGCCTTCCGTGTACAAGATTGACACGAAAAAAGTATGATCACTTGGACACTTTAAAGCCATGGCTACAAAAGCAATAGAAATCACATTATTTTTAGTAATATAATATCCCACCCACTTGCCATGTCTTTTTCACTTCGAAAGAAAATGGGTGGCGCCTGACCTCAGCGGCTTAGCAATCTCTCGCTTTCGGAAATGCCTCTTTGAAAATCGAAATTTGGAAAATTGTTTTGAGTAAATTATAAAGGTGATCTTTGAGTTTTATTAAAATTATATATATATTTTATTTTTTTAAATATATATTTTAATCTAATTTTAAACTTTTGACTAAAATACTTTATATTTTAAAAAATGTAAAAAAAATTTTAGTTCAAAAACTGTATTTATAATAATAAATAGTATTTTAATAAAAAATTAAAATCAGACTAAAATATAATATATATTTTGTTTAAAAAAGGTTTACATATTTAAAAATAAAAGAAAATTTATATAATTTTGATAAAGCTTATAAAAAATTTATATAATTTATTCTTATTTTATTAATGGAGTCAAAACTTAGAAATTGGGCCCATCATCTTTTTGGTAGGATTTTATGATGATCAAATGGAAGCATTACAAGATCATATCATGATATTGAGTCTATTCCATTGGGTCAACGTCGAAGCAGGAATCTTGCTAGGTCTTTCTTTACAAACACAAAGCAACGATAATTATCTTGCACATACATCCATATATGATGGAATTTTGGGCACTAAGTCACTAAAATTTGGTCATAAGAAAGCATTTTCTTCCATTAGAGTCTAAAGAAGCAATAAAGAATCGTCAAATATGTAAAAATGACTAAATTACGCTGACTTTATTTTCAAATTTTGTTAAAATTACATATATATTTTTTATTTTAAAAAAATATATAAAATTTTTATCAAGCCAAAAGTTGCATTACATTTTATTTTTTATTAAAATATTTTTTTAAATTTTTTATAGAGGATATTTTAATTAAAAAAATGAAAATTAGACTAAAATATATATTTTAAAAATAGAAAAAAATTTATATAATTTTAACAAAACTTAAAAGAAAATTGCATAACTTACTTAAAAAAATTTATAACAACACACTAGTTAAAAGGAATAAATATATTTTTGGTTTTTATAATTTTATAAAAATTTTAATGTGATTTTTTTTTGGGGTGAATAATGTGATCTTTTAATTTAAAGTATGCAGTATTATTCTCTTAAGATTTTAAATAATTTAATTTTGTTTTTATGTCATATTATTAAAGTCAAACTTAACAATTAATTCAAATACTATTTATTTATTTGACATAATGAATTCACGTTCAAATTTGTATTCAGGTCAATAAGTTAATAAATTTAGTGTTAAATTTTAAATAAAAATTAAAAAGTTAAATAAAATAATATAACATTATTTATTTTAACACCATTAATTCAGTTTCACGGACTGCTAGTGCTTCTTCTTAAAATTACATTGGAACTTGGAAGTTGGGGAAAACAGAGGCCATCTACTACTGATTGCAGAGGTAGTTAAGATCTAAAGAATCGGTATCTTCTTCAACTGCCAACCCCGTCTTTTCCATTCTCTCTATTGCTCCTTGACCCCATAATTCAAGCCTTTTACGTCCATGGTCCACTATATCATATGCTAATACCTGTCCAACCTTGTCCCTTGAGCAAACTCAAAACCTTGATTTTCAAGTGTTTTGTTTTCTGATCTCTTTCCATCTTTACCCTTTATCACCTTCCAAATGCCACCACCACCATGTCTATGCCTATTTTCCATTTGATATATTCCATCTTTGTCCTCTTCCCCACAATAGCACTGGGTGGTTGTACTTCGTGGTGCCCACATCAATATTTTCAACAAAGCAATCGACGATTTGAGCAGAAAACAGACAAGTTCTGGGAGTTCAGTGAACAAGCTGATAGATGGATTGAAGTACAGCTTACCTATGATCCGAAGCAGATAAGTATGAAAGCTTTGGATAATAATAACGACAACGGAGGAGAAGTGTACGATGTTTTGCCTCAGAGAAAGAGATTATCCTTGACTAAACTGTCGGACACATCTGTGTGGGTGACTGGTGAGAGTGGGTCGATCTATGAGAGGTTTTGGAATGGACTTGAATGGGTGATTGCTCCCCATGAGCTACCAATACAAGCAGGACGCGCAATCGCGGTTTTTGTCATCAATCAGACCATTCTTGCTCTCTCAGAAGCAGGAATTCTATATCAGGTTTCAAGTATCAGTTCTTAAAAGTTCATTTCCTCTTCTTCTTCTTTTTTATTTTTTATTTTTTTTCCGTTTTTGAAAGTTAGGATAAAGCGCCACAAGTTCGATCATCTTCTTGTACCAAACCTCATATGTCCACTCGCTGGATAAACTTTGGGACTTGTTCTTCCTGTTTATCTTTTGACTGTATTTGTGTGTTGTGTGTTCATTTTGCAATTCTTGCATTCATAATTCTTGCGGACAGTGATAAACTACAGGGGGTATTCTTGTAAAAAACTCTAGTGTAGTAAATCCATAATTTAGTTTTCGAAAGATGTATCTTCTAATGCTTTGATCGTTGAATTTATTTCTTTACATGTGTTAGTCCTTCAATGTTTGTATTTTGCTACAATTTAATCTCCCCATTGAACTAAATTATAAATTTATCTTATTTTGAGGGACTAAATATATGCGTGTAGCAAATTATAACTTTCAAGGAATAATTTATATAAAGGAATAAATCCAATTTCTAAAGCATTAAGAGTATATTTTTCAGGGACCAAATTGTATAATTGTTCTTTTTTTTTTTCCAACGTTACTGGGCCAATAAATGTAAAACAGAAAAGTTTGAACCGTGTAGGTCCACAACTCAGATGAATTGAGGGACTTGATCTCTCTATGCCTTTCTGTGACTGTATTTGTGGGTTGTGTGTTCACTGTGTAATGTATAGCATTCTCAGTTTTTCCCGACAGTGATAAACTAAACTACAAATGGGAAATTTTCTCGCAGATTCTAGTGCCCACAATCTGGAATCTGGCACGTATGATACCTTTGTCAACATTTCTAACAAGCTAAATACTTAGAAGAGTAAACTTCCATATTACTCCCTGAAAGATACCACTGCTATAATTTTACTCATTGAAAGTTTATTGCCATAAATTTAGTCCTCATGTTTTAAAACATACTTCATTTTAATCTTGACTCCAACTTGCTTCGTTCTCAAGGTAAATTTCTCTGAGAGGAACCTCCCTTTTGGTCTGCTGTGTATGCTTGCTGCTGCATTTTTCAACCTTGTGTTGCATAAAATTTCTGGAATCATCTTCCCAAATTTGTGGACATCAGCATGGAGTGCCTCTTTCATGGTTTCATTGTATTCTGCTGTTAAAAAAAAAGACAAAGATCAATAGTTATGTCTGCTTTCTAAACAGCATATTGACAGAATGATTTGCAAGTGTTTGAATAATTTTCTCACTGTCTAGACTCTCTGGACAAGGTAGGCTTCAACTGGTGCAGAGTTTTTAAATGATAGACTTCTATGTCTTTTTATGATTGTATGGAGTGCTCTTCAGAAACAATGGTCTTAGAAATGACAAAAAAGGAAGGACAAAATTTATGATTTACTGCTTTTGTATGAAAACACTGGACTTCTAGCCGTGCCAATTTTTTGGGGTCAACCCATAAGAAATTTTTTTTATGAATCTCCTAATCTTGGCATGGATGACATGTCTTTGCTCTGATGACAGCCAGACACCACCTGACCACGATACTTTATATATTAAAAATAAAAAAAGGAAAGAAAGCAGAAAACACAGTTGTCATGCCTGTTTCCCAGAGAAAAGTCATGGCAGGAGATGACCCTTTCCTCAACTTCAGCAGATGCTTGAACCCATATTCTGTATCTTCGTTTGTCTACTTAACTAACTAGCTTCTAATGTAGAATTGTAGTTTCTATCTCCTTCTCGAATGAGAGATGATTTCGCTTTCTTGTTCTGTTTTTTTTCCCTCATTAGTATTCAAGTTCATTTCCTTTGATAGGCAAGTTGCTGTCATCTTCTAATGTAGAATTCATGCCATGTTTGCATGCATAATCATAAATACCATGTGATTGAGAATATTTACATGTATCTAGTCTATAACAACTAAGATGATTTGATTATAGACATGGATGAATAAAATGTAATCTGCTATAAACAATGGTCTCCAGTAAGTTCTTGGAAGTTTGGAACTGCAAGAATTCTGGTTGTTTGATTCTATGTTTGTTAGCAGATGCAAGTGCAACTTAGTGAAGGCTCAGAAACAGTGTGGATTGAACTCGCACCTACATTCAATCACATCACAGATAAAGATACACAACAAAATCCTCTGCTATTGATAAAGTCTGGCATTGTTTCACACGATGGACAGTAAGTATATATAGAAGTTCACATTCTAGTTTCTGAACTTACATGAACAACAAACACATTTGAATTCTATCACTTCTTAAACCTATCAAGTTCTCTTGATAACTCCTTTATATTGTTGCATTGTGTAACAGGAGAGCTTATTTCTGCACAAAGAATGGAATGCTAGTAGAACTTGCCGGTATTGAGCCTCCCAGGTAAAATTCAAGTATTGGAGCAAATATCACAAAATCGTTCAAAGGCCCATCCAAGTTTATGTACCACAAAACTCTTCCTCTTGTCTATGTGGGACTTCTTATTTTCACAAGAAGTTGAATCCTAAACTCTTTTCGACGATGGTTTTCAAGGTGTTACTAATTTAACTCCATTTTTTTTTTCCATATATATAGAACAGATGGATAAGTCATGGTCAACCAGCTGGAGCAAATGTTGCAGCAATAGCTGATACTGCTTCTACTAGAGCGGAAGTATATACCATAAGGTGGGTAATTCTTGTGTGCGTAAAATTAAATCGCAATGTTGGTTTTCAACCCTCCTCAAGGAGATCAGTTGGTGCCTATCTTCTAGGTGGTTGGCTCTGCTTGCCTCTTAGTAGGCCTCAGCTCTATCTTGATCCGTACACCAAAGGGTCAAACATGGGTGCCTCCGCTTTGGCAGTAGTGGTTGTTTGACTACAAAGGGATCCACACCTGCCATTAGTCTCTTGACCAAAAGTGTTAGGGCAACCTATCCTCATTACTACTGTTTAGAGAAAAAGAAATCAAATCTCAATGTCATAATCGATGAAAACCTGATAGAAGGTTACCAAAAATTAACGTTTCCTTCTAATATCATACTTCACCAGTTTTATTTTAATAGGAATCAAACAGCATTCTTCATCTTTTAAGTACTAACAAATATACCTAACAATGTGATGATACAGTTCCTCTGGAGATCTTTATGAATATGATAGAAATTCAAAACCCTTCTGGAAGAGGCACATATGGCAGGAAGGAACAGCAAAATTTGCACCTTTGATACCATCTAAAGGGTGCACTTTAAATGGATTGACTGGTGCTTACTCCGAATCTCTCTTTCTTTTAACTAAGGTACTGTGTACTGAAGTATTTCATGACCATTCCTATCATTTATAAGTAAGAGTGCATGGGATTTATTTGAGCAACATATCACTAAATAATAAAATACATTATAAAAATGACTTAATGATTGGACTCATCAAAGGAAGAAGTAATCAAAGTAAAATAGGTTTTAATCAAAATTACAAGTACAATAAAACAAGAATAAATATACAATTTGGTCCTTGAAAAATATACTTCATTAACCTTTAGTCCTTGAATGATTCCTCAAAGTTAGCAATTTGTACATGTGTATATCAAGTTAGTCCCTCAAAGTATAGTAAGTACACATTTTGGTCCAACCAAGGAACTGACATGCAGTGGGTTACGAACTTTGAGGAACTAACTCGTGCAAGAAATAGATTCAAGGACTAAAGTGTTAAGAGGTATGTCTTTTAGGGACCAAATTCTGTATTTGTTCATAAACCAATGACATTACATAGGAAACTTTTCATAGATCCAATGGATTTTGTGAATTACTTGAGCATATATCCCTCTGAAAAACAGTATTTATATATTTCTGCCAAAAACATCACAGTTAATATTAGAACTTCATACTAATGAGGAGGTTACATATAGAATCTATAGTCAATTGGTATATACATCGTTCTCTAAAAGCATTTGATAAACATACAGGTAGGAACTTTGGTAGAGAGAAGATTACACCAGAGGAAGTGGAAATGGGTAGTCCATGGAAGTCCCAAACATCAAAAATTGACATCCATCACACCAGCTTTACAAGATGAATCAAGTGATCAAACATCCATTTCTTTATTCTTCAGTACATCAGCTGGGTCTGTTTTTGAATATCGTGTTCTGAAACAATTAGGTGAGTCATCTAATTGTGCTAAAATCATTTACACAAATATTTATGGTTGATTACTGCTTTGTTTTTCTTTAATGATATGAGTATTCACCTTGCTTTTACTGCACATAAACTCAAGATCAAGGCTAATTTACTCCAGTATAGTTCTCTAGTTATCAATATTCAGAGGCAGTTTGTGAGATTTATTCTGTTAATTAAATCTCCGATAGTTTGATAATGAAAGAACCAAGATTGACATATGTATACGTTACTGCTGAAATATAAAATATTATTTATGTATGATCTGAATATCATTCGGTCTGTCCAGAAGCTGAATAATCAGTACAGCTTAGTGCAAGAACCTAGACATGTTACTAAAGGATTCGCTAAATGTTTTGTATATACTTAAAATTTATATGTTGTTCACATGTTATCCTAATAGGCAAATTCATATCATAATCTTTCATGAATTTGAAATTTGAAACATCAGCAGAAAAGTTTAAAAGAAAATTATTGCCCAACAGGTTCTACACTTCAAAATTGCAAAAGACCTTTTTTTTTTATAAAAAAAAAAGTTTCAATCTGCTAAAAATAACTTTTGTTTGCAGTATATGTTATTTCACTGAAAGACATACATGATGAATAAATTATATATTAAAGAAGACAAAGATATTGCTTAATATTCCATATACTGAAATACACTTTTCGTCCACTTAGTTTCATAAAAGTTTGCACGTATCCAATTTTGACCCTCTATCACATATCTATCCAAACTTTAACAATCCATTAACTTAGACACCAAATCTATAACAACGATAGATAAACAAATAACGAAGTTAGTAAACTGTTAAGTTTGGCGTTTAAAGACTGGTGAAGTTGGATCGTTTTAGAAAGTAGGGGGGAAACATTGCATGCTTTTGAACTATGGGACCAAATTGAAACTTTTATAAAACTAGAGATAGATGAATTGATTATGAACATTATCACACAGGCACAGTTCAAAACAGTGAATTTCCAGAATCATGGGTGAATCATGTGCACCCCTTACATGCAAAAGCAGCGAGAGGTATACCAGGCTTACAATTACAAGTTGGAAGAATATTGTTTCCTCTGGATGATGGTAGACTTGGAGAACTACATCTTCTAGGACTAGGAGGTGAAAGCTCAGGACCAATTATACCACAAAATTTTCGAAGGAAAGCAACAACAACAAAATATGTATGGTCCATATTAGATGTGCCAGAGAGTGAAGGATGGAATGCAGAGTATTGTACGGAAGAACGTGGCCCCAGAAATTGTATTACTGGCACAAAGGATGAGTCAAAGGATTCAGGGATAACTTCAGTTACAGGTACTAATGAGTTTACGAGTTCCTGAAACAATCAATTTGGGATTTTTTTCCTTTTTCTTATAGTTCCATTCAATTTTTAATTTAGTTCTTATACTTCAAAGGCTTGTGATTAAATCCGTATAATCCTAAAAATTTTTAATTTATTACCTACTATTGAACTTTTATTAATGTATATCATTGAATTCTGCAGACATGACTCATCACGTGCCATCTTAATATTTCTAAATATGCATTATTTAAGTCAACTCACCAAAATCACTTAAAATTAGTTGCAACACATGTTATACCTATAAGTTAATTTCACTTCATATATTTACCTCTCTTATTGGCATAAATTACGCACATTTAAAGTATTAAAATGGCACATGTACATCATTGAATTTTGCTGATATGGCCAATCATATGTCATTTTACTATTTCTACGTATGCATTATTTAAGTCAACTCACCAAAGTCACTTAAATAGATTGCATCACATGTTATACCTGTGAGTTAATTTCACATAACATCTACATTTACTCCTTTTGTTGCCACAAATTATGCATATCCAGGGTATTAAAGTGGCACATGTTGACCACACCAGTAACCATCAATGGTATACTAGTAGAACTTTAATAGGACTAAATTAAAAACTTTTACAGCCATAAAGATTCAAGTACAAAATTTTAAACTATAAGGACTCAAGGACACTATTGGTTGTTTAATATATAAGCTTGTACGTTGAATTTACCCCCTTTGACAAGTTTACCTAAACTTGTGAGTTTGACAACCATGATAGGTAGGAGAAAGCAAAGCCAAACACAAGATTATTACTTATCTCCAGGCACTATAGGTGCTGATAGAGGAGTGATCAAATCTTCAGAAGAATACAAATTTCCAGATGATGACTGGATTAGTAGTAACTTCCGCCTGAGATTGATGTATGAAGGTAAATCATTTTTCCTTATAACAGATGGTGGTTTGATATTTGAATACCTTTGTATAGAGAATGTATGGATATGGTTAAGACATGAGAGCTCTACGGATATGAAAGGTATATTAGGGAACTATAATGGAAGTTTATTCATGGTTGATACATATGGGAGTTTGCTTCTTAGAGAAAGGAATGGCCATGAGCTATCATGGAAGAATTGCAGTGCTATGAGGAAAGGAAGAAGTATTATTGCAGGTCAACCATGGGATGGAATACCGGGCAAAGCTAGGAAGGTTACAACTGAGGATGCACTCTTCTTTGTCAGCAAAGATGGAAGATTACTGCAGTTCATGGTAAGTAAGCACTCACCAATCAAAATAAGGAGAAAACTTACGAATGTCTACTATTAGGTGCTTCAATAAAAATATATTGAATGTAATTTTTTTTATAGTTTATTACTACACAATTAGGTGTTTAAAAAGAGTTTTCTTGTGTATTATGTTTTTATTGAGGCATCTAATAGTAAACACTCTAAAAACTTTACTAAGTCTAATCCTAAAGATAAAATGACAAAGCTTGTTCAATTTCTTGAGTTTGGCTCTGAGAACGTTTATAAAAGGAATAAAAAGAAAAGGGTGGTCATATTATGCTGTTTGAGTTGTTAATATTAATATATAATTTGTCTTTTCTAAAGTTTTCCACTTCAAAATCAAAGCAATTGACATCAATCAAGCCATTAACTATATTTTAGTCATCATCATTTTCATCTGTTTATTAACATATTTAATGGAATTAAAAATCTATCTGCGAAATAATTATAAAATCAGAGAAAATTGGTATCTGTTTCAATTTAATCTCTTAAAATTCTAATTTTTCATTTTAGTCTTTTAAAGTGTTTCGCATTCAATATCATCCCCATGTTAAGCTTATGTGGCATAATCTAAAGTCAGTGTGACTATTAACTACTTTACTTAGCTTTGAAATGTGGAATTGAATGACTGGATAATTACAAAATGCACTGTATTGAATTACTCATGTCACGTTTCAAGGTGGTTGAGAACTTAATAGCCACATCAACTTCACATTATGCTATATCACTCATTTTGTTAACTACAAATTTATAGGCTAAGTATGAGGATAACTTGAAAAAAAAAAAAGTCTTTAGTTCTTCTTTGGAAGGCCAAAATGTCTTTTCGCTTATAAAATTATTAGGCACTAGAATCTTCAAACGTCAAATTTAGTAACAAAAGCTAGATGATGTGCCAGAACTGGAGCGGTAACTATTTTACATGTACACAGGTTTCCATGAGGAAGTTTAAATGGAAAGATTGCAGAAACCCTCCAAACACCAAAGTTGCATGCATAGTAGACCAAGGATTGTTGAGGGACAACATAGTATTTGTCACCGGAAGAAACGGTCGCCTGTATCAGTACAACAAAATAACTGATTTATGGCATGAGCATTACCAGTCTCAGCATTTGATTCTCTCACACTTTGTTGGAACAGCCGTAAGACCTTCATCAACAACACTGTCTGGCTCTCTCTTCATGCTTTCAAGTGAAGGTGGGCTTGTTGAATATCACTGGAATTCATGGTATGGATGGAAGTGGGTGGAACATGGAACACCCTATAAAGGTGTGACTTTGGTTGGTTCACCGGGTCCTTGCTTTGCCGGTAATCAAATATTTTTGATTGGTTCAGATGGGAAAGTATACCTTAGATACATGGATAAAGAAAAAGCATGGAAGTGGAAAGATTGTGGTTTTCCATTTATGGAAAGTAAAATGGTTCAGGTACAAAGACAAGAAGTTTGCAGCCATGAAGATTCTGTCTCTGGCTTGAACAAGGACCAGCAGAACCCTGGTGACTACAACTTCAAATGTGACCCCAAGGTAAATATATTGCAGATTTACAGTTTACAATTATTAATTAATGAGTAAATTATACACACTTTTCTTTGGTTTTGTTGAAATTACATAAACTTTACTTTTATTTTCAAAATATACACTTTACTTTTCATTATAAATTTTTTAACCACAATACCTTCCATTAAGCTAAATATACATTACATTTTTGGTGTATGAATTAAATTTCTTTATCATCAAATCTACTGTCTTGAGTTGTTAGATTTGAAAAACGGTGTTTTAGTTTATATATATATATATATATATATTAATAGAGTATTTTAGTCAAAAAATTTAAAATTAGACTAAAGTATAATGCAATTTTTGATTTCAAAGAAGAGCAATGTTTATTTTGAAAAATAGAAGAAAATTTTGTATAATTTTAATGAAACTCAGAAAGGACAAATTATATCTTATTCCATTGAACTAATATCTAATAACAAAATAAATACATGAATCTTAAAATTTAACAAATATCTCTCTCAAATTTGGATTAAAATAAAAACATTAAATCTAAGTTAAAATTTGTCACAAGAGGTCATATGGCTTCTCATATTTGCTTTCATCTCAGTCCAATGCTAGTCTATAAAGATTGTTAATTCAAGGAAGCAGCATATTAAAGTTAATTTTTTAATTAGAACTTAATGTTTTTATTTGAGTGCAAAGTTTTATAAAGTTCATGTATTAAATTTATAGTTAGGCTGTGGATCAATATATATATAGATATATATATAATTTCTCCTAATTAAGAATAACATATTATTGCATGATCAAATAAGAAAGAAATGAACTTGAATTGATTTTGAGTCTGATACACCCCAGGTGGCATCTACGAGGCCAATTCCATTTTCCAACGGTTCGGTTTTATTTGAGCTGCGAGATGGCAGGGTAAGTAACTAAATTCGTAGAGATTTCCAATTATCTTACTGAAAATCATAGAATAATAAGAAAAGGAATAAAATTTTATGTTGGTCCTCTAAAAATAATTTCAGTATCAAGTATAGTTTTTTCAATGTTTTTTTGTATTCACTTTAATACCCAAATGATTTAAATTGGATGATTATAGAGGGAGATTTTTCTTAATTTTTTTGAAGTTGAAAATTAGTTGTAAATGTTTGAAAGTTAAAGAAAGATATTTATATTTTTTTCCTTTTTAATTAGAAACTACATAATGCAAAAATAACAAATATTTGCTTTGGAATATATCAAGAAATTTAGTGGGTGAAGTTGTACTACTAACATTAATTACCACTTATGGCAGTTGGCAGAAATACAGCTTGTAGAGGACACAGAATGGGAATGGTCACGGATCATTGGCACTCCAACCAGTTCATGCTTTGAAAATTATTGGGCTACTGTATCACCATAAGGATTTCTACATTATTTCGCTCGGAAAGTTATGGAATAAGAGTTTAAATAGAAGATATTTACGTCGAATGATTTTAAATTTTAAAATTATCTTAAAAGATATTAAGGTTAAAAACTTGAACTGCATGAAAAAAATTATAATTTAGGATCTTAAATTAACATTTTTAATCTTAAAGTATTTCAAAATAATTTTAAAATTTAAAAACTTTTAATATAAATATCTTTAATTTAAAGTTTTGAACTGTAATTTTTTCTTATAAGTTAAGCATTAACCAAAAACTCTTTCCCACGTATGCTAACATGTAGGACTTCTAGTTGTAAAATATTCAAACTCTAAAAGTAGAATCGTATTGTATTTGATACGTATTAGATACAATACACACTTAAATGCCGTGCTTCTTGGTTAGCAGTATGGACTAATCCTTTTTGAAGACAAAACCTGTGTTTGGGGAATCAAACCTTTGGCAAAAGAGGCAGTCACTTGTACAAAAATATGGTTTGTTGAAGAGGTAGCAAAGGTGTAAATTATTGAGCTACGTGTAATGAGTGAGTGAGAGTATATGTCCCTATTAAACTGAACTTCTTTTTCAGCATACGAGATCTACTTAACAAGACATCTGGATTTCTTGCTTAAATATATGATTAGAAGTAATCTAGGAAAATATTATAATTAAGGGTGTTTATTGGCTCATTAGATTCGATGCTTCTGTTCTAACCCGGTTTAATTGAATTTGGCCAAAAACGTAAATGGGTAAAATTTTAAACAAAATTATATCAGGTCAAGACAGATTACAGGTGAAAACATGTTCTGTCCAACCTAACCTAATAATAATAATTTTTTTAAATTATCAATATCTTGCTATATTATACTTTTCTTTTATTTTTATTCCGTTTGATTCTCTTTCCATGTTGCATCTTTCATTATCCATTCAAACCTTTCTTACTTCTTAATTGTTTTTATTATTAACATGCATGTTTATTAACATTTTTTTTATTGAATAATGAAAATACACATGTTTACCTCAGGCTAATTATACTAGTATAACTTATGTTTTGTTTGATAATATCAGGCTATTTTTTTATTAAAATTATTTTATTAATAAAAATATGAGTGTTCTAGAAATCCATTATTTTGAAATATATGCTTATGAATATGTAAAAAAATATTTATATATTTTAATGATCAATTCATAAAAAAGAAAAAATAACTCGGGTGAGTTAGCTAAACATAAAACAAGACTTGTTTGAGTTGGGTTAGAATACAAGCATAAAAATCAAACCTAATGTTTTAATCAAATTGAGCATAAGATCTACTAAATATTGATTTAATTTTACCTATAAACAGCCCTAATTATAATTTCTTGGATATTATAATAATTAAAAATGTCGAGGTTGAGAAGAAAAGGAGTTTTCAGGAATGACGAAGTCCTACATTAAAACACTTTTGTCTTGATGACTATTATTCAAGTTAGAGCATGAGTTATGCGCTCTGTACAGTGGGACACAATCACAATTCACAAGTATGAAAAACCATCTGAAAAAATTCTTGAGTTCTTGATTACTGTTTATGATAACTAATATTTTCAAGCAGCTGCATCAACATGATTATACATTTTCACATTTTTCTTTTCCGTTTGACCATATCCAAGCGAGAAATCCATTTAAGATGCCATGAATATAAAAGATATTCTGATTATGACATTTAAAACGGTGACAAAGGTGTATAGAAGATCCGGTTTGATCGACCCGACCCAACCCAATCCAAACTCTAAAAAGATTCGTTGTTGTTATCGGCATAACTTAATCAAACACCGGAGCAGAAGGGTCATGTATTTTTATTTTGAAAGCATAAAAGAACGAGATAGGACCCTCCTGTTTTCGCAAGAATAAGAGAGGATCTATGTTATCTGTGTTCAACATAATCGGTTTTTATTTTTTTCGTACATTCTTGTTTTTCAACAGTGCTAATTAGCACGAATAAAATCAACCGAAAGATTCATGAGCATCGGTGAGCATCTATCAAGAATTTGACATTTCTAAGCAAAAGGTGGTGACTTTCTATCCTCTTATGCATATGACTTGGATTGACAGTCAGAGTGTACTCTTCAACTACTAAACATAAATAACTAATGGATGGATACTAGCTTTGGTGTTTCTTGTTACTTTCCCTGTTCCTTGAGGCAAAGCTGTGGCTTCAACTTCTATGCACATCACAACACTTCCTTACCTCAGATTTACTATCTTAAATTTTCTTGTCCTTGTTCTTCTTATCCTTCTTCCCACCATCATGCACTTACTGCCTTTGGCTTCCTCGCTACAGTATTTGGAAATCTGCGTTATTCCCATATATGTATAGAGAATACATTACTGACCTGATTTATTGAGAAATCTCTTCCCCATTTATCTGCTTCCAAATATGTTCCTCTGACTTACTGAGAGGATAATTACTTGCCCCGCAAGTGTAAAAATTTGATCCGTCATCAAGTGGCTAAAATAGAGACTCGTGGCAGATACTAGAGAAGCAGAACGAAGAGGGCAGAAATCACAAGGTTCTAAAGACGTCGTCTTGCATAAACTAGGTCCTACCTCATGCAGAGAGAATTAAAAAAAGTCCGTGTGTCTCACAAGAAAAAAATTAAAAAAAAGATGCATAAATAATATTTATACCGATTTGAGCAGTGCATAAAAAGTGTTTTGATAAAAGTTACATTATTCATAAGTTACGGCTTTCACCAAGTTATATATATATATATATATATATAATATTGATATTGATATTGATATTGACATTGATTGTTATTTTCGATTATTATTTGTGTGGGGAAGGTAAATAAGTTGAATGGATTTTTAATTAGGAAAATCTGCGGTAATATATTGAGCTAATATTAAGAAATTAAATTTATAAACCGAGGTTAAGTGATGAAACTTTTAGATTTATATATCTATTTAATCTTATTTAAGTTAATTATTTAAAAATTTGTTGTATCATTTAATATGACATACTTTTCAAACAAAATTCAACTTACTTTTTAATTAAATCATACAACAATTTTTGATATAAGTAAAGTTAATTAATCTTATTTAACTTATTTTTAAAGTTAATTATATTAAAAATGGTTATATGATTTAATTAAAAAGTAAGTTAAATTTTAGTTAAAAAGTGTATTATATTAAATCATATGACTTTTTAAAATAATTAACTTAGATAAGATTAAATAGAGATATAAATCTGAATGTATCATCGCCTAAACGTTTTATAAATTTAATTTCTTAATATTAACTCAATATATTAACATTGATTTCCAAAAAAAAAGGTCATTTAACTTATTTACCTTCCTCGCAAAAATAATAATAAGAGATAGCAATTTGTGCAAAACGACATCTTATAAACCTTGTGATTTCTCCCTTCCTTGCTCCACTTCACTGGTATCCTGTCACGTGTCCCTATTTTAGCCACTCGATGACACAAACAGACCAGATTTTTGCACTCAAGGGGCAATTGAGAATCTTGTCGACTGAAAACATCTGAACGCATCAACTTTGAACTACAATCTCCAATCTACTTGCACATATTGATGAACGGACACATCAAGTTTAATTAAGTCTTAGGGTTTGGATATTTGACATGTTGTTGTATTTTATATTTATATCAGTATTTATACTATATAATTTCTAATTCTAATAGATAATAAGTATGAATTTTAAAATCAAAATCAAGGTTACCCATTCGAAGTGACCGTTTTCAACTCCTTGGAGGGGGTGATTCTTGGCGTATGAGTCTTTGGTATTTAGAAAATTAAATGAAGGATAAAGTTAGATTTTTTTTTTTTCAAAAGAGAGAATAGAAGAGAGGAGAAAGGAAACTGTATAATTTTCAAAATTACTTTTCTCTCCTTTTCTTTCTTTCTCAAAATATTGGCAATCCAAATCGCATGAGCAAAATGTTTGCTGTGCAGCTCATATGTTACGCACCATATCATCTACAAATATATATATATATATATATATATATTTAAAGGGCAAGCCACCCAATTTGGAGGGTTGGCAGTATTGCTCAAGGTAAGCTTTTCCAATTTTTGAATCTCGAGTAAATTGATGATCACATCAAGAGAGGGGAGTGAATAGGTGTGATGTGCAGAATATGTAATTAAAAAAATTTTTTTTTGAAAGTGGAGGACCGATGGTCCTCTATCTTAGCTTATAGAAAAGTAGAGGACTTTTGTATGGACAAAATTGTAATAAGCAAAAATATTTATGCCAATGTTGGGATATTGTAGAAATCTTATGAAATGCAGTTGATGATGCAATCAATATCAAAGTAAGATCTTCTAAAAGTGGAGGACCAATGATCAGCACAGATGAAAGAAGCACACAGAAATTTATCTTGATTCGGTCTACTTTGATCTATGTCCACTCCCCTTATACTTAAAGGATTTTTTTACTAATCAACAAAAACTTACAAAGATGTGGATAACACTACTTATAATCCTCACCACTTGGTGATTTCACAAAAAGGTTTTTAATAGCTCACCAACAACTATTTTTTAACTTTCATTCAACACTCATTTTCTTTTTCAATGAATATCGACCTCTCACAAGAATGCTTCTAACAAGCAAATAATCACGTTTCAAAATGTTTAGCTCTTTTCTCTTGATTTTTCTATGTATATTCACTACATAATGTATTCATAGCTTTGAGTATTTATAGACTTTTATATTGACTATCCGTCAGAGACAATTCTGATATCCATTGTTTAATTTTACTGGCACAAGCTTGTATTTTCTCCAACATTCAAAACTTTCAACCTTTGTAGGTTTTATTCATTTATATAGCTTGTCTGGTCAACTTGAATTAAATGCTAATTACGGAGCTCAAAACAAGATTAAGAGTAGAACATGTTTTCGAGTAAAAGGTCTGCAACAAACATTGTTTACACTTTTCTACCCATTCTTAATTTATATAAAGAGTCGTAACTCATTTTTTTTTCACATAATTGGTTTTGTCGTTTAATCCATAGCTTCTTAAAGAAAAGTAAGACTACACATTAGTTCAAAAATATTTTAGTATGCCTTATTGGGCTGAGATAAAACATGGGCTTTTACATAAGTCTGATAAATGTTTTGTTATCATCAAAGTTTTTGGACCAATTAACTTTGGACCAACAATCTTCCCCTTTTGATGATGACAAAACCTCTAATTAAAAGGTTTTTAAGCAATCATGTAAAAGCTCAAGTACTAATTTAGATGAGAAGCTCCCCTTGACAATAAGCACTAGCTTTTACTAAGAAAGTTTTTACGCTTAAGTGTCAGTAGGTAAAACAACTTCAAACCATACCAAAAGATAGGTTCAACAAAAAAAATATCAATAACCACAATAATTGTGAAAAATTCAATAATCACTGGAAATATCATATTCAATAGCAAACAATAATTGTGAAAAATTCAATAATCACAAGAAACATCATATTCAATAGAAAACATCATTTATTGTCAGTCAATAATTCAACACATGCATATAGTTCAACATATGTATACCAATGCCTCTCCTTTTTTTTCATCAACTAAAGGGAAAAGAAAATGAGATAGTAAAGTCATAGACAAAAATAGAAGTAAGGCACAGAAGGAAATGCACAATATGCAGAGGATGTAGATAGAGGCCATCACTGGCAATGGTCAAGAGCATAAAGTATTTGTCAGCGATGGCAAAGACTAGAGCTTAGGTGGCAAAATGCATCACCCATGGTCTGAGTAAGATGAAGAATAGAAGAATCAAGGTCTTAAAGATGCTGCGGCAGTTTAGTGCAATCTTGTTGATATGCTACCTTAGTGTCATGAAGTTCAGTGGACATAAAGTCAAGTTACTATTAAAGTGGGCTATAAGAGCCCACAAGATGACGAATAGCACCAATATTTATGGTCAAGAAGTGAACATCAAAATGCAGTGAAGTGACATTATCATTAAGGGTTTGAAGATGCTAAATGATTTCATTAAGAGCTAGCTGGGAGGATGAGGTAGATGGAGGAGGTGAATGTGGTGGACAATAATGGTATTCGAGAAGGAGAGGAGAAAGTGGAGGAGGTGAAGTTGGTGGAGAGTAATGGTTTTCAAGTAGGAGAGGGGAAGATGATGGAGGTGAATCAGGAGGCAGTGGTGGAGTACTAAGATAGGGGGAAGTAGGAGGAGGTAGAGAGAATGGAGGAGAATCAGTAGAAGGTGAGTCAAGAGGTAGTGGCGGCGTGCCAGGATAGGGAGAAGTAGGAGAAGGTGGAGAGAATGGAGGAGAAGGAGAAAGAGACGGTGGCAGGAAATCTGGAATTTCTTTCTTGAGGGATAAAGGAAAGATTGTTGGTGGAGGTGGGAGATTATCATCATGACTTGAAGAAGGTGAGGTCGGAAGAAGTTTTCGACATTTATATTATGGAAAAGATGGTGGAGAAATAATAGGTTCGGAGGATGTTGGGGGAGGATTAATTGACTATGGAGAAATGGAAGACTCAAGAGTAGCAGATGGAGGTAGAGGATCAATTTGTATGGGTGAGGGTGGAGGATCAGTGTGTGATAGTGTGGGTGGAGGATTAATTTGAGTGGGTGAGGGTGGAGGATCAATTTGTGATAGTGTGAATGGAGGGTCAATTTGTGACAGTGTGGGTGAGGGTGGAGGATCAGTTATGCTTTTAAACGGTTTGAGAAGGTTAACAACTTCTTCAGGTGTAAGAATTGGAGCAATCATCTGAGGAGGAGGACTCTTGATCCTTAACCTTTTCTTTTGGACCTAGATGTGGAGGAGGGTTAATCTGCACTTGGAGGAACTTGTTGTAGATTTAAAGCTCAAATATACTTAATGCAAAAGGCCTCAGGGTCCCTTCGAAATTCGGCCAAGTCGCAGTTTCGAATCCACTCATGTCCAACTAGTGTGTACTTCATCTGGTGCAGGGAGGGGTCATCATATGTTCTTTTGATCACCTAACCTTGATACCCTTCAAAATTTATGCTTTGGCCCTTGAATGTTTTGGTTAGTAGCATTCCATAGGGAAGACTAGACATTGAACTTGGATTCCGTGCAGCCTCTTGCATGAATTTAATTATCCAGTAGTACACGTTCACATTCTGAATTGTGAGTAAATTGTATACCTGGAAAATGTCCCTTCGAGTGACTACTTCTAGTGACTGGATTCTGGGAAACATTGGTTGTTCCAATAATATGCTACCACTTGGTACTGAAATGCAAGTGCTTGGGCATTTGTTTTTCAACCAGTGACGAGGTCGTTTCCCTTGACAACTGAGTCATAAGCATTAGCATATGAAGAAGGAAATTCAGTGGGCCAATAATATCTAGCAAAGAAAAAATGAGGATATTTGGAGAATGAGACTCCAAATATTTTTCCCAATAGTGCAATACCCATAGAAATTAGTTTGCCATTAACCAGTAAAGTTAGGGCTTTTCCTTCTTTGTTTACTACCAAATTGTAGTAAAACTCCCTTACTAAATCTTTATACACCAATTCATTGACGGTTACCAAAGGAGTCCAACCTATTGATTTAAACTCAGGTTTCAAGAAATAGTTGAGTTGGGACAGTCGGGTGAAATTGATGCACCTTCCAAGAGCAACTACACAAAGTTGAAAGTCAACAATATATTAGTCAAGATGCTCCTTTGAACAGAAGTTAGGAAGTAAATGAGATAGATCCGAGGAAGGTTCATTTTTTGGTGGAGCTACTTTTGCATATAGTTTCTTCTTCCCTTTAACTTCTAATATTCTGGTCTTTTTAGTCAGAGGAGGTTCTTGGATGGATATCCCTTTTTCTTTTAATTTACCAAGAAGCTCTTTGATTTTTTTTTAGTCTTCCCAATTTGGGTCATTGTTAACAACTTTGCGTTTCTTGGATTGTTTGGTTGGAATGGAGACTTTCTTCATTTCTTTCTGTTTCTCTTTTTCTCAGAGTTTTTCTAGTGCTTGTTCCTTCTTTAGTGTTTTTTCTTCAACATAAATAACTCCTTCAACCGAGATGAACTTCTTCTACCTTTGGGAATGATGAAGATGAAATGTGAAATGATTGAAATGACCTTCCGTTCACTAGATTAGGGTTAGGGCATGAGTAACTGTATGAGCAATTATGATACGATGTTTCGATTCTGCTAGAACTCGGGTTTTTAAAACACAATTGTTGTAACTGTCAGTTTTATGGACCCAAGACCATTATTAGTTGTCTAGCACCCTGTTTCGAGAACACTTTATTACTTTTGACCATTGCCTTAGAACACGTGGTGGAAAACGCCAGAATGATTTAATAATGCAGAATACAATGTTAAAACATGGGGATGCATTACAAAAATGATTTGAAAATTTAATCAATAAAAGCATTTATGAATGCACACCAAAGTTAAACAGTACATATTTTTAAACATATATTAATTAAGATGAACACTAGATATTTGAAGCATCAGAAGTTTTCCATGTTAAACAGATAGAGCACACCAAAATGGTGGAAGGACCAGTGGTACTCCACAACATTATTTTTGATCCATTATTCCAAGTTTATTTCTCAAGTATACGAATCTATGTTCAAGCAGGGGTTTTGTGAATATATTCGCAAGTTAATTCTCAGTTTGAGTATACACTACCTCCACATTTCCTTATTGTATGTGATCTCGGATAAAGTGATGTTTTACTTCTATGTATTGGGTTCGAAAGTAATGAACAGGATTCTTAGTAAGGCAAATGGCACTGGTGTTGTCACAAAATATGGGAATATGATTGCAGATAATGAAAAAAATCCTTCATTTGATATTTCATCCATAATAATTGAGTGCAACAACTACCAACAGCCATGTATTTAGCTTTAGTGGTGAGAAGAGCCACAGAACTTTACTTCTTGCTGTACCAAGACACTAATGAATTGCCAAGAAGTTGACATCATCCACTTGTGCTTTTTCTGTCTAGTTTATCTTGAGCAAAGTTTGCATCTATGTATCCTATTAGATTGAAATTATTAGTTCTGGGATACCACAATCCATAGTTTTGCATCTCCATTAAATATCTAAATATTCTTTTAATAGTAGGAAAGTTGATTCTTTGGGATTAGCTTGAAAACATGCACACTTACAAACATTAAACATAATGTCTAGTCTACTAGCTGTTAGGTACAGTAAGAAACTAATCATATCTCTATATTTCTTTTGATCAAAGTCCTTATGTAACATCTGATTTTTCATAAAATTACTGAAATGAGTCAGTTTGAAAAGCAAGTCCTCTGAAATGAATGATTTAAGGACAAATAAAATTAGAAAAAAATTTTAAATAATGAAAAATGAGGATCTAAAGTCTAAGATGCTCTAAAACCTAAGCTAGAGTGGTCTAATAAAATTGCCAAAAGCATAATGATATTTTCATAAATATGAGTACATTTTAGAAAACTCATAGAAGGTCTTTTTAAATAAAAAAATTGAGTTGCCTGAGGTTCTCAGAGGTCTTGAAAATTATGGGAACCCCTAAGACAGTTAAAAATCTTTCAGTTTATATTTTTCGACGTTAGTTGACTTGAACTTTGACATTTTCATTCGGGAAGGTTTTAAATTTAAATTGAGTAATTCTAAATTTATTTTATAAATTAGATGACTTAAATTTTATGATAGAAAAGACGGTTTTAAAAAAGGAGCTAAAATGAGCCTAAAATGAACTAGCCAAAAGAAGGGATGTAAATGGCGTTTTTAAAGAACACTTTCCTTTTTATTTGCTTCTTAAGGGCATCCCACTTCTCCTTCATTTAACCATACATTTGTTCTATCCAAAATACAGAGAGAGACCAGGAGGGAGAGACACACAAGAAGGAGGAAGAAGAAGAAGAAAAAGTCAAGATAAGGTAAGGAAAACTTAAGGTTTTCATGGTTCTTCCTTTAGGAATTTTGTTCTCCTCCCTCCACCTTTCTTTCCATGGGTTTGGTGAATGATATGGGTCTATTTGGGGTTCAATTCAGAGGGGGAAGATTGGACTTTGGAGGAAAAGGCTAAAGCAAAGAAGAAAGCTTTTGAAAAGTATAAGGAATCAAAGTAATTCTATTACTTTCTTCTTGTTGTTCTTCCTAGTATGTATTTCGGCCTTGAGTAGAACAATTAGGAGAGAGTAAATTTTGACCAAGAGCAAGCAATAAACCTAGGATTTAGACTATGAGAAGCTAAGAAATGTAAAGAAACCTAAAGGAAAAATATTGAAATACAAGATAGCAAAACTAGGGCTTCAAAGATGTATGATAAAATCTAATTTTCTCCAAGGATATTCTAACTTAGATGAGAGTTTAATTGAGTCCCTTAGACCCTTAAGAAGCCTCCCAAGTGTCTCTTCCTTTAAAAAAACAAAACAAATTCCATGGGCTCTTTAAGGAAGACATGTCTTGGCCTAGAGGACCTGGGGAGTGTTTTAAATTTTTCTAAACTTGGATTAAGACTATATATGATGGAAGAATATGAAAGGAAGCCTTTGAAAAATTTTAGAACCCATAGATTAAGAGTTGGAGGCATAGGCTTTATAATGTGGCATAATGAAACAACTCCTAGCTAGGCTCTTTAAAATGAGTGTGTGATAGTTCCAAAGAGTCTAAATAGAGTTAAGAGTCATAGATTAAAGGAGGCAATGCAGCCAAGATCAAGAATTATTATAGTTGCATCTTTAGGTCTTGGATGGAGCCATAATTGAACTATAAAAGAAAGTAGCTTCATCTAATGTGCATATAATGCTAGAGTTAGCTTTAAGAATGTAATTGGATCTTATTTAATATATTTAGGCAAAAGGAATCAAACTCCACCCACTTGCAAGTGTGTGACCTTGAAAGGGAAAGAAGAATCAAAGTAAAGACTTATAATTTGTTTCAAAGGTAGCTTTCTAACCTTTCTCTCATGCATTCTTAGTTATTTTCTTGTCTTTGGATGTGTGTATGCATGTTTATGCCATAAGAAATGTATATAGCTTATTTCTACATGTCATGGTACCATTTTATGCATAAAATATATTTTGTGAATGTGTTATGGCTTGAATGAGCTTGATAAAGCCAAAAGTCCTTTAACAAAGGTGAAGATGAGCCAAAAGTCCATAGGATTGGATGAGACAAAATCAAAAATCTCAAAAAGAGTGAGGCTTAGTTAAAAGTCCCCCAAAAGTCCATAGGATTGGATGAGACAAAATCAAAAATCTCAAGAAGAGTGAGGCTTAGTTAAAAGTCCCTTGAAAATAGGTGAGGCAAGTCCAAAAGTCCTAAGGAAAGGGGGTGAGGCTAAACCAATGCTCTTGAAAGCCAATGTGTGATACATATGAGCTTCTTGCACATAAAAATGAGTTTATGAATGATTACTAGTAGCTTAATGTTCATATATGCATTCTTGGACTTGAAAATATAGCTATTATGTATGATTGAAAAGGTTAAGAGCTATTGAGATTCTTAGAATCTCACTCTTCCTTCTCCAATATCTAACCATGTCTAGGTAAGTCAAGTGGGCCAAGGAGTGGGAGCTAATAAGTATAAGAAGCAAGACTTTGACATATATATATATATATAAATGAGCTTTGTAAATATATTTTGATGTCAAGAATTGTAACCATAAGTTGTATATGTGATGTAGACATTTGAGCACACTCAAATATATGTAAACATGATGTATGGAATGGTTTTGGGTCCATGTGAATGAGTATGTATGATTTTGCCACCAAAGACCCATTATGTGTTATGCTTCCAATGTGTATGATTGCATGTAGCATAGTGGAAATGAGCTCTATGATATTCTAAACCAAATGACATGTCTCCCTAGGTTCTGAATCTGGTTTTTGACTTTCCCAGTGGCCATAGATAAGGAAGAAAGCAATTTGACCCCATTTTGAACTAATCGAACCATCAAATTGGATACTTTTATGTGCTAAACCAAAATCTGACAAAATGGGTGACTTTTTCCATGAAATTTGCCAATAAGTAGGTCTCATATAAAGCTTTCCACAGAGCTAAAGATTACCCAATTTGGAGCTTTAGAGAATTTATTATGATTTTTCAAATTTAGGAAAAATAAGCTAAATGATAGGGTTCACTATTCATATAATTAGATTTTTTTCCTTCTCACTTGTGGGACAAATGGTACCCAATGGCTATTAAATTTTACAAGCACAAACTAAGTAGCATAAGATTTTCATAGCCACCAAGATCACCCTATTCAGAGCTCTGTAGAGAGAGAACCAAAATTTTAAAGTTTCATGATAGTACTAGAAGTGTAACATGACCTTTGGTACTATTCCATCAATTTTTGTGCATTAAACACCATTTCCTTGATCTTGAACTATTTTTACTCAAAAGTAGACATCCATATATTTCTAGAATAGTATGGTTTCTTAGGTTTTATTTTTCTAGAATTAGTCATGAATTTTTGAAGTTTATATCAGTAACCTATGACAGCAAACCTAGACAGCTGAACCTTTGGTGCTTTTCTATTATCAATCATGGTCCAATTGATGTTGTCATGGCCTTGAATGATTTTTAACCTATAGTTGACATTCATGGATTTCTAGAAAGTTATTATTTGATTGATTTCAATTTTTTTAAAATTAATTATGATTTTTCAAAGTTGATGACAAAAAGTTGTATTAGTAAATCCAAGGTCAAAGCATTTATTTTGTGTATGATGGTTCTAAACTCAGGAAGAATGAAATGTTTTGTGATGGTTTAGACTTGTATGAATGTATTTAGAGTGGAGAATGATATGAATGAGTTTATATGATCCATGAAGTATAAAATGGACAATTGGGGTCTTACGTAACGTATTTCAATTCATTAAAATATTACATTTTCTTGGAAATTGCATGAGCTTGAGCTACATAATGCTATGGAAGGGCTAGGAGCGTTAGGTATTACATTTTTTGTATCAAAGCTTCAGTTCAGACACTTTAGGGTGGGTTATGGCTTAAGAATGTGACTTGTGACATGTTTAAGCACTATTTATAGATGATTTGAATGTGGAAATGTAGCGTGCGTTCATATTTAATATTGAACTATGTTAATGTTATTTCAAAAGGATGGTGAACATGCATAGAGAGAGAGGCAGGCCTCCTAGAGTGGCTAGAGTAGAGCCTAGTGATCCTATAGTAAGAGCCTTGTAGGCTATCATGACTCGCTTGAATCAACAACAAGCCATAATCATGTAATTACAAGAGAGGTTTGCACAGAGAGACAATGAAAGGCTTATTCCTTCTTTGCCACAGCACTTAGACCGTTTAGAGGATTTAGAGGTGGTCCCCTCAGGCTAGCACCCATATACCTCTTTGACTCCACCAGCTTAGACACCTCCCACCCCAAAGTAGCCTTCTACAGGCAAGTCGTAGCTCAGTTCAGGAAGTTTAGGCATCCCACCTTTGATGGGGAATTGAATACAGAGAAAGTAAAGGTCTAGATTATGCAGTTAGAGAAGATATTCAGGGTGATTAAGTGCACTTTTGAGAAAAAGGCAGTGATGGTTATTTTCTAGTTAAAGAAAGAAGCAGACTACTGGTGGAGAGGCACTGAACTGATACTGAAATCGAGGAACCACTCGATCACCTAAGAGGCATTCCTCCAATCTTTCTATGAGAGATACTTCCCTAGTTCTATTAGAGATAAGAAGGAGTTAGAGTTTGTACTCCTGAGGCAAATAGAGGGGATGCTAGTAGACCAGCATGTGGCAAAGTTTGTTAAGCTCTCCTGATATTCTCCCTACCTCCAGAAGCATGATGATGAGAGATGGATAGCAGACAAGTTAGAGAAGGGACTATTACATGAGATTAGAGATAGGGTGGTGCCACAAAGTATTAGGGACTTCAATGCCCTCATTAAGATCTGTAGAGTCACAGAGGCGAACTTGAGGACAATATAGCTAGTCCCTAGTGCTAGACCTACCTTCCCTAAGAGTAAGAGACCTCGAGAAGGGACACAGGCCATCGGTAGTAGTAAGAAAGGTGGCAAAGGTTAGTGGTACAAAAGAGGCAATGGCAGGAAGAGATCAGCTCAGTCCACTAGATGTAGTTCTACTCTAGCAGTTTGTAGTTAGTGTGGCAAGAATCATGGAGGCAGATCATGCTACGTGAGGTAGAATATTTGTTATAGATGTGGTAGGCCAGGGCGCATAGCTAGAGACTACGCACAGCTTGCCTAGCAGAGGGAGGTAGCTCTTGCACCCAGATCACAGACCCAGGGTAGAGTCTTTGCCCTAACACAATAGGAGGTTAATAGATCCCCGAGTCTGATTTAAGGTACTATTAAGACTAATGATTGTTCTGTACTTGCATTATTTAATTTAGGTGTTAACGACTCTTTTATATCCTATGACTGTGTTAGGAGGTTGGGTCTGAGTATGCATATCTTGCCATATAATTTACATGTATCCACCCCCATGAGAAATAGAGTCATTACCTCCCATGCTTGTTTAAACTATATAGTCTAGTTTAACCACTGTTTTACCACACTTGACTTGATTTGCATGCCCTTTATTGATATTGATTTGATGATTGGTATGAACTGAATGTCTGCCAACAATGCCATACTTGATTGCTATCACAAGTGTATTTCTTTACTTGAATGTGGAACTGTGCCTGGTATTAGGATTGAGCTAGCTTTTATAACTACCTTCTAGGCTAAGATATCTCTAGAGCATGGTTGTTAGGGGTTCTTTATTTTCTTTTTAGTCTGAGCTGAGGTAGAAGAGAGAATAGATGAGATCCTTGTAGTGAGAGAATTCTTAGAGATTTTTTCCAAGGAGATTAACGGACTACCCCCAATGATAAGCATGAATTTTATATGTTCTAATTCTCCTAACTTAAGCATTTTAATAGTTAAATGAGGCTTAATGGATTTACTTAGATGGAATTTAATTTTAATAGCCATCTTTTGCACTTTAGGAATTAAATCACAAAATCTTGGATTTTTAATGCATAAATTTCTATAGATAATTTTGTAGTCTTTCCTACTTAATTTCTCCTTCCATTCTTGGTGGGCAGATCATTGGACTTCCACATGTGACTCCACTTGTGGCATCACACATTCATACATGGAGAAGAAAAATGAACGAAGAAAAGGCAAAGCAAGATGTAAACTCAAAACAGAGGAAAAGCCATGGTTTAAGAATGAAAAAAGCAATGTGGAAAGGAGTGTAAAGCAAAACCATGCATGGAGCTTCGAGTTAGTGAGCTGAAGGAAGTTTCTAACGTGATTAAGAAGATGCAATGGGTTGTAAGATGACCACATCAGCTTAAGTGTGAGGAGTACGTGGTAAGGGAGAAGAGAACCATCCACGAAGCACTTGAATAAGAAAGAAGAATGAAGCTATGGGTATCACGAGAAGAATGAGCTGCATGGGACGTGAAAAACCAAATGAGGCAATAGTAGAAATAAGAAGCTTGCATGGAGAAAACATAAGTGAGGAGCAGCTCCATGGACATGAATAGAAGTAGAACACGTGGCCTAAAAGAAGCTGAGAATGAAAGGGAGGAGAAACATGATGGAACAGAAGCATGGAGGAAATAAATGAAGACGTAGAGCTGATGTGAAGGAAAGGGAGAAGAACCTACAGAAAGAAGCAGCAATGATGAGTCAGAACAAGTGCAGAAGGTTTCAAAGGGGAGTATAGCTCAAGTTCTACATGCTGGGCTGATTAAAGAAGCTACATGAGTTGCTTATATGAAAAGAAGCCACATTCTGGTGCCTTGAGTGGGAAAAAGGAAGAACAATGCATGAAGGAAGAGCAAGCAAAACAAAAGAGGTGCAGAAGCATATAGCCACAGGTTGAAAGGAGAAGCATGAGAAGGCACACGTGTGTGTGTGGAAGACGCTAGGTTTCTGAGTTTGCAAGGAATGTTGTCATTATGGGATGAAGAAGAGACACACTCGAATGTAGAACAGAGCACTCGAATGAAGAATGTGCAGCAACTGAAGAGAGGACGCTGAACAGGGGCAGTAGCTGAACAAGGAAGAAACGCTAGAGTAAAACCACGTAAGATGAAGCAACGAGCTGAGCTGAGAACGAGAAAAGTAACGAGCAGTTAACGTGAAGGAGGCGAGCTGGAAGTAGAATGCACAAAAGCAGCAAGAGAAAAAGAATTTATATGGAATATAATAAAATAAAAAGAAATGGGGCCCACCTTATATATACATCCATGTAGCTACGGGCAATGAAGGAATGAAAAGGCTAAGCACGTGAAAATGAAGGATACCACGTGAGAATCATTAAAAAAGGGATTTGGGCAGAGTCATTATTCCACACGCCGAATCCATTCCACCCTTCATATTCGCAATCCACTTCATTCACGTCTCTATATTTTCGCAAACCCACGCCCATATATATCCACAATCCATTCCATATAATCGATCCATACTCCACCCCATCATCCATTCATTCCGCAGCATTCATTCTACATCCTTCACCCATTCCATTCCCATTCCATCTTCCATCTATCTCCAATGAAGTTCTAATCTCTATCCATGGCTAGCTAGGAGGAAGATCCTTGGTGCAAGCTTGAATCCATGGATGAACATAGAATTTTTGGCTAAGGATTCCTTTATTTTCCTTCACTTTTTCTCTTTTATATATCATCTTGGTTAAGTTATATTTGATAGGGAATTTGTGTAATTATAATTAGTGGCTAGTTCGACACTAATTAGGAAGTCTTTTTGTTGATTAATTGATCTGAATAGACATTGATTATTTTCATTATTATCTAATTTCTCATGTATGCCTTGAAGGTGTTCGATAAAATGCATAAGTGAGATTATGTGCTTG